>JABYQQ010000013.1:1200000-1521977 GCA_022605405.1 Earliella scabrosa
AGGCATCCTGTACTACGACTACGCCCTCACCGTCGTCGCCGAGATCGAGTACTACTGGAGCCCGCCGTCGCTCTCTCTGTCCTTCGTGCTCTTTGCGGTCAGCCGCTATGTCGGCCTTCTTGGGCCCATCCCGGTGTTCTTCGAGTACTTTGAGGTGTTCTCGCAATACGTGAGTCGCGCGCCACGCGTGGAACCATTCCGAGCTAATTGTCATGGCGGGCAGAGGTCGGGCATGGCGTTGTTCGTCTCCCCACTCGCTAACGCCTCAGGTTGGAGCCCCGTAGATGTCGCCAATTTCAAATGTACCACCAGGTCTACGCCGTCCTGAGTCAGGCAATAGTGGCAGGTGCGTGCCTGTCATTCGCGGAGCTGTCGCGCCCTAATCGACATCTGGCTCTCCATAGTGCTATTGATTCTGAGGACATATGCGCTGTACAACTGCAGCAAGAGAATGCTCGCAGTGCTTATTGGGATGTATATGGGAGGCGCGATACAGTCCCTCGTACGTGACACATGCCATTCCCAACCGAGCTGAAGCTGATTGGAGCGCCCCGCGAAGACCGCTATTTTGACAAGCAAAAGCCCACTCAACACACACTTTCCACTCGGCTTCAAATATTCGGGATGCGACCTGTCGCTCACTGATGACCAGTGAGTCTCGAATCTCTCCGTACCCGGCTACGATATCTGAGAACATGAATGGGACAGGGGGTTTCGTGCGTCCTTCTTGTCGGTCCTGGCGAGATGTGTGCTGATAACCTTCAGATCTCGCCTTGGCCTGGAGTGCAATGCTGTGGTTCGATACGATCATCTTCGTCCTGACGTTCTACAAGGCGATTAAACTCCGACACGAGATGCCTGGAGGGCTGCTTGTCACAATGTTTAGGGATGGTACGCTGGCTCTATGCGACCTCATCAGTAATTACCAAAAAGTCTGAATCGTCTGATCCAGACTTTTCAGACATGTTCAGATACGTTCAGATACGCGAAATGATGCAATCAGACCCGTCAGACGCTCAGAGTTCAGACATCCGCTTCGGGCCGTTCAGACATTCTCGGATCCGCCACTCCTCCCTCGATAACTTCCCTCCCGCTGAACGGATCACCACCAAACTTCGTAAATATATAGACTCATCTATTTCCAATAAATCCTGATTGTTTTCGTCGTCCTCGCCAGCCCACAGCAAACCAGAAAATTCCGGTATTGGTCCGGGACAAGACCCCACCATTATCCAGCTGTATCGACGGATCCTCAAGCCCGCGACAGACGAGAATCGAACGGTGGCTACTGGTATGTATGAATCCACGTTTGAGTCCGTCTCCTCACCCGTATGTGTTCCGGTTCATGCACAATGAGCTTTGCATGAGGTACATCGCTGTAAGCGCCCGTAACTCGCGTCCAGTCAGACCGCCAGACGTTCAGACTTTTTGGGAATTACTGATGCTGAGAAACCTCGCTCACCTCCGCTTTACTGCAGGCACTGTCTACTATGCGTAAGTTCGGGTCAGCCTCCGAGTCGTTGTAGGTTGTGTCACCTCATGCTGGAGATCATAGCATCTTGGTCGCGGTTAATATGGCCAACATCACTACGTTCCTAGTGCGTGTTCCCCGTTGGCGCTTGAGGACAGTGCCGACTCATACCTATTGCAGGCCATAAGCGTGAGAGGCAGTTGAACCGCCCATTTCACCACCGCTGATGCTACAGTCCTGGACAGTCCAAGATCCCGCTCAAGGGTACAGCAACGACGCTGACGAACGTGTGAGTGCGGTCCTCCGCACACCGGGTTCAAGACGCTGACTCGAGGATCGAACAGGCTCTCCGTCACGCTCACCTCGCGGCTCATGCTCAATCTGCGCGATCCAAGTGTCCAAATTCGGAGGCGGGTCGATGGGACTCGTTACGAGGGCTGGTCAGTTGGACAGTTCAGTTCAAGGATGATGTCCTTCCGACCCCCGACGACGATGCACACGGACAACTACACAATGAACGACATGAGAGAATCCGCTGCCACAAGCTCGTCTGTGACGGTTTGAACGGTCGGATCTCGTATAGAAGGTCTCCCCTCCAGGTCAGTGAACTGCCAACGGCTGGAACATGGCTAAACAAGCCCTGCAGGGAAATTAGAGTGGGTGGACATGTATAGTAGTTTGTTGACCTCTGGACGCTTGTTCTCATCGCCAAGCAAATCTTTAATCTGTTTCATGGTCTGTGCTCTCGATGCGCGCAAGTATATGGCAGATGGCGCAGCGTCTTGCGTCGTTGGTGCGCCCAGTATGTCCTCCGATCGGTCTATATCCGTCACCTACGTTTGTTTCTAACATATGACTGCCCGAAACGTTAGCGGCCGCTCTTGGCGGCGGCACGGAAATTGATGGGCTCTCCGATCGCGGATCTGAGAAGTCGTTCGAACGCAGGCTAGCGCCGCCTTCTAGTTTGCTGAACACTTGTCGTCTGCGACTCCGATACGTCGTCTACGTCGTCATGGGAAGGACGACGTGTAAATGGAGGTGCGCTCCCGTTCTCGTGTCCATCTGCACGCCGCTGGTGGCCACACCACGCTGCTCGAGAATTAAGGTGCGATAACGTCCGGTCACTCAGCGGCCAGTCAAGCCGGTACTCTACGCAGCTGCCCAATTTGACCATAGGTCTGACCAGTCCGGGGCTGAGCGTGGAAAGGCATCCCACGATCCTCAGAGCTTCTCGCTCCAACAGGCTCTGATAGTCGTCGTTCGGGTGGTCGGCCGTCTGGCCGTGCCAGCCCCGGGCGTAGTTATAACTTCATGGCGATTCTCAATCGCGTTGGGGATCCCCTCCCGTCGTGTCTGGCATACCTCCGATGCACCCATGGCCTCCGAGAGCTTGTCTGCCACCACGCTGTACGTACCGTACCGACTGATTGACCGACGCACAAGTATCGTTGTCGCTGACTATCTCTTGAGCGCAGAGTCACGTCAATTCGATGGAACAACTCCCTGGCTGTCGCAGCATTCAGTGGGTCTCCCTCCTGCTACTACTTGGCGATTGTGACTGACGCTTCGCTGCAGCGATGCTCTATTACGACTACTATCTGACCTTCCCAAGAGAGATCGAGCACTTCTGGAAGAGAGCGCGGTTTACCCCCGTCTCTACGCTCTTCATTATGAACCGTTACCTCGGATTGCTGGGGCATATTCCAGTCGCGGTAGAGTACTTCATGCGGCTCCCATCTGAGGTCAGTCGTTAGCCTTGAATCCCCGGCCGCTCGCTGACTGTACCGCCTCGAACAGCGGTTGGTTGATTAGGTTCTCGGGGGTAAAGCGCGATCAATTTACGAAGTTTGCCAGCTGTCGACAGTTGCAAAGATATCATCAATACTACGCCGTCATCAGTCAGGTCATCGTCGGTGGTATGTACGCCCTGGCGCCGGGAGCTGCCCACTCTCTAACGCCAACTTAGTACTCCTCATTTTTCGCACATATGCCTTGTACAGCCGGAGTCAACGCGTCCTCGTCGGGTTGACTGTCCTAGCACTAGTTTTGGTTGTGGTACGTCGTCTCGCTTTGCTGGGTATGCGGAATCTGTTACTCACCTGCTGTACTAGGCTACCTTCGTAGCTGGAAATGTGAAGACGACGACAGTCAACCAGAATGCGTCTTCGGAACATACGGCGTTTGGATGCGATCTATCTTTGACCGCGGAGCAGTAAGTGCCTCCGGATGAAACAGATTCATCATGTACTGAGTTTGGCTGGAAGAGGACTGCGTGGGTTCAGGCGCTATGCGATGATGAGCCCCCGAAGGTCTGATGTTCCACAGGTAGTGCTGTAGGATGGATAGCAATGCTCTGCCTGGACACAACGGTATTCAGCATGACGCTAGCCAAGACGATACAGATGCGTCACATCACACACAACGGGCTGCTTCTGGTGCTCTTTCGAGACGGTACGTTCACATGCACATGTGCTTCAGGCCTGTTACTCATCAATAACCGCAAAACTCGTAGGTGCCATGTACTACGCGTGAGTGCACCACTAGCGGATGGAGTGGAGTCCTTCTTATACGATTCCTCAAATAGTATCTTGGTCGTCGCAGGTATTGCTAACATCCTCACCTTCTTGGTGAGCTCCATACATTCTCATGCTCTTCACCGACCACTGACAGGAGACGGCACAGGCACCAAACGTAAGGCGTCAATATGAGCCTACTATGTCACCCAGTAACCTCGTTGTGCTCGACAGATCGGTGACTCGAATCGCGGACTCGCGACCACCCTGACCAACGCGTGAGTTATTCATGCGTCTGGCTCAAAGCGTGAATAACGCCGGTTATAGCCTCTCTACTACGCTGATTTCGCGTATGTGCTTGAACCTGCGCGACCCAGAGATACAAGGAGACTCGCGCCGGATAGGTAGATGGGCGTTCCGTCGACGGTCGCAGGCCCACGGTACGGTTGCTTCTGGGGGTTATAGGATGCCGTCCTTCCGTTTCCCAAACAGCACGCTGGCGTCAGAAGGGGATATCGTACTCACCTCCAGGACGACGGACTCGGATGTCACGCGCCTTGCGTATGCAACATGAATGGTCCGCAGTGCGCACGGGTACTATAGGTTGAAGTTAATGTCTCCGGCAGCCCAGTGCTACGGCGCAGCCATCATTGAGATCAATTCTTCTCCTAGGTGACCCAGTTGATTCGCATGCAAAACTGTACCAAACACCATCCGCAGCATACGACTGTACTGCGATGACACTATCACCGGTCTTGACATGCTGAATGTTCTCTTGGACAGCGTCGAGCCGAAGTATATGTTATTCTCTTGTCATGATGCGAACATCAAGGACGTCGACCAAATCGGACGTTCGAGCCAAGGTTCAAAACGTCCATGCACAGCGCCGGAGCGCCGGAACACAGCACGCGCGCTGCCAGCGAGCCTTCTCCCTGTTCACCATCACAGTCAGCTCCCACGTGTCCGAGACACCAGGACGACTCATTGACCCTAATACTCTCCAGAACTGACCCATCCTTAGGTTCAATGGCGGTCATAAGTAGGGGTCGTTCTCCGGTGAATGCGGTAGTCTCGTCGTCACCATATGCATAATTGGGTTCAGTCCATCTCATCCTTCACGCCGGCGAAGCCTTGTTCATCCCTGCGGATGTCAACCAGCGACGTGCAGGCGATGATCGACTCGGAGTCGTGTAACTCCTGTAGGGCGACTCATTGTTTCTACAAAGGCACGAGCAAGCGCTATCAGACCCCGTCTCCGTCATTACAGCTGCCCAATGGACCACAACCATGTCCTCGCTTCCTTCGAGGTGGTAACACTGTAGGCGCTCATCCGATCTCATAGTATCAATAACAGCTTACAGAGGAATCATAGTGCAGAAGCGAAACGAGTAAACAACTCGCTGGCCCTCATTGCCTTCAGTAAGCTTCTCCGCTTCTCTGCTTCCCCTTGCACCCTAGAACTCATCTATTCCTCAAGCCATACTATACTACGACTACTTTCTCACATTGGCCGCCGAAATTGAATACTTCTGGAGAGCAGGGCAATTGTCCATCCCAATCTCGCTTCTATTCGCTCTGAATCGATATATGGGCCTCCTTGGACAAACTCCGGTGATTTTCGAGTATTTCGTCCAGATTGGGCCACAAGTGAGTTGATTCTTCGGACGGGTCAAGTTCCGCTAAGCTCATGAGTGTTGATATACAAGTGGTTCGTCGCGCAATCGTCATGCAAAGAGGTCATTTATCATCGTTGAGAATAACATCTCAGGTGCAGACGGCTGCAGACATATCATCGATTCTACTTGATTATGAGCCAAAGTGTCGTTGCAGGCACGTACTATGTCTCACTCGTTTCACCAGGCACGGTATTGAGACTGACGGACACTCAGGCATCTTGATCATACGCACGTATGCCCTATACAACCGCAGTAGGCGCGTTCTAGTTGGACTGTTGGGCCTCAGTGCGACTTTATTCGTTGTGAGTGTAATCCGCTGGTTTTATCATGGATCCTGATCTTCGACTCTGGATTAGATCACGCTATTTGTAGTAGGGTATAGTATTATATACTCAGCGCATACGTCCGTCGCGGACGACGTCCAGATTGGGAAGGCAATCAGGGGATGCTATCTTGGCCTAACGACGTCGCAGTAAGTTGGCAGGTAGCTCTTGAAAGGCATTGTTTGCTGTTGGCTCATTCCGTTCGGTACAGGGGCTCTCGTGAGTGCAAACTAAGGGACGGGCAGAGTGTTGCGTCTTATTCTTGCTAGCAGGTACCAGCCTAGCTTGGTTCATGATGACCTGCCTGGACACAACAATATTCGCTCTCACCCTTGTCAAAGTTGTGGAGTTAGGACATTTCAAGCGTCAGGGCCTGCTGAGGGTATTCTTACGAGACGGTGTGTTGCCATGATCTACCTTGCGATTCACAGGTTGACTCTCACGTTCATGGGAAGGCGCAATGTACTACGGGTGTGTTGCTTGTGTCTGAACGCTCTCTAACTTGTGTTGACTATGGGTGAACATTAGTATCTTGGTTATCGCAAGCGTCGTAACCATCATCACATTAATGGTGAGTCTGAAATGACTGCAGACTACATAGAAGCTGAGGAACACCTCCTCAAATCAACCTAAGGCGCCGCGAGTAAGCACTATAGGGCATAGTATCTGCCGCGCCGCTGACCTCGCACAGTTTGTAGACCCCGAACGGGGAATTTCCGCCACGCTTGCTAACTGGTGAGACAGTCCAAATAACTCGAAGACATAAGGTGACATTGCTACGCAAACAGCTTATCGATCACGCTCATGTCTCGTGTCGTTATCAACATACGGGACCCAAAGCTCCGTGGCGGGATACGGAGACTTGGATACGGACGCTGGACACTGTCTGGGTTGCCGGCGGCACAACCTCATAGAGCTGGGACTGTTGCCCGGCTCCAAACACCCATACCATCGGACCTAATCTCGATTTCTCGACTACCAGGACTACATGTGGCACATGGGACCAACGCCACAAGGAGTCCTCGTGCATACCATGCAACCAGCCCAGTGGCATGATGTCCAGCCTGTCTTTCCGCGCATCTAGTCCACCAATTCATGACGACTTGAAATACATTGCTTCGAGCCATTTTAGTGAGTTGCTCATGTGATGAAATCGCAATAGCAACGTGACGCCCAGCTGTCGGGGATGTCTGCCTTGATAGATCGGGGCTCGGATTGAATATTGAGTCTTAACCACGGCACGAGTTTAGTTCCTGACTGTGACAGCGTTAACAGCCTCACCGCCACACTCAACGCGACTGCCCTCATCTCACCTAGGGATTCCGGGCTTCACATACACCGTCGAACACCATGGTTTACCGGCTGGGAGGGGGCTCGACACCACATGATCCGTGGTCGACGCAAAGACCACGTGGAACAAAATATCTATAGACTATCATCAGCCTTGCCACCGCAATCGACCTCGACAAACCGCGATGTACGTGCGCGTGTCAAATCCTGCTCCGATTCGAATCGGTGTGCGCGACTCACCAGACGTACAGGACTGTGGTATTGCCGGGTGTGGCCATGGCCCTGCCGCTCAATCTGCCAGTTGTTGCAGCGGCGTTGCGACTTGCCCGGGCTCGGGCCTACACAGGTTCAAGGATCTTGAAGCTCACGACGCTGAGCGTTTACGCGAATGCGGGAATGCGGACGTGGGAAGATGAAATAGAAGATCGCGTAGAACCCGAGGCGCTTGGCGCCCTCAATTTGTATATTTGGAGTTCGGTTGGGGAGCCTTATTGACCAATTCTCGGCGAACTATAAAGGCCGGTATCGCCAGCAGCCATGATGCCTGCTCGCGTGTCTGCTCGACACCAGTTTCAGCTCTGCTGAGTACCACTTTCAGGTGAGTGTCACTGAACTTGGGCGCAGACCATATGTGCAAGCTTCTACCGTCTCACCGCCCTCGCATGAATTCAGGGTTGCTCGTACTTCCCGCTGCGTTGTAATCCCGAACGACTGTCCGCCCGGGCACACACAAGCACACCGGCTCATTGGCACTTAATCTTGCCATCAACGAGAACCCCGCGACCCGGCTATAAGTACCATCTATATAAGAGCTCATGTCGGCTTGCTGCGTGCTTTCCCCGTCCCCTCGTAATGGAACCTCTATCCATCAGTGACAGCTCGCTGGCGACGAGTGTGTAAGTTCACTTCCCCTCTGGCAGATGACAGTCAAGTAATGGACGAAATTCCAATACAGGTCCGGGTCAAGAAGAGTGCACAACTCCCTCACTCTAGTGTCTCTTGGTAAGCTGTGTTTACTTGCGACTCTACTTGCTCTAAGCTTTTCTATCCCCATCTAGTCATTCTGTACTACGACTACGCCCTCACCGCGATACCCGAAGTGAACTACTTCTGGAGAGGAGGTAATCTGAATGTCTTGGTATCAACATTATTTGCCTTGAACCGGTGCCTTGGCGTTGTGGGGTCTGTTCCTGTCATATTCGAGTATTTTGGTGATCATGGACCCGCGGTCAGTGAGAATCAGGATACTGCTTGCGCCTGTTGCTGATATTCCCCTTCACAGCGGTTCGTTGCTCTTCTGTTTGCCTGCCGTCATGGTATATCGATGCTGACCTTGGCGACCTCTACTCAGGTGTCAGCAGCTACGACAGTTCCACGTATACTCTGCAGTCATCTGTCAAACCGTTGTAGCTGGTGCGCACACATCTCTTTCATCATAGAGTCACTGGCGTGGTAGACTAACTACATATATCCCATCAAGCCCTCATGATTCTTCGCACTTACGCACTCTACAATCGCAGCAGACGTGTGCTTGTCGGCCTCGTGGTCTGCGGTCTCATCTTGTTGTCGGTGCGTCTGGTGGTTAAATTTTTCCGCTCGTATATGACCAGTTCGTTGACTCGATGTAGGTCGCGCTGGTAGCTGCTAGCGTGCCAATAGGCGATAATCAGTCCCATACGATTGACAATTCTCGCTTCCTGTATCCCGCTGGTTGCAGTATTGACTTGACGGTCGAAGAGTACGTGAACACACAGTTAATTGACGCTGCATCCTGACCAACCTGGGCTCAAAGGGGGCGTCGTGAGTCATGTAGTGTATCATCGAGATATGCGCATTCAAGTTGACTTCCTTTCGCAGATCACGCTGTAGGCTGGATCATGATGACCTGTATGGACACTGTCATATTTGCCCTCACCTTGGTCAAGGTGGTGGAGCTAGGACATGTCGGGCGTCAGGGATTGTTGAAGGTATTTTGGAGAGACGGTGCGCTGGAGAACCTCGCTCTTATGTCTTCACCAGCTCTCTTACTGGCAGCTCTTCATATAGGTGCGATGTACTACGCGTCCGTGGGATATCCGTAATCGTCGACCAAACACGCGACGCTGACGTAGATGACAGGATTCTGATCGCCGCCAACTTTGTCAACGTATACACGCTCATGGTGAGTCCTCCACATCCACGCAGAATCGCACTGATCGATGTTTTCAAAAGGCCTCACATGTGAGCTACACGCGCTCGATTTTAGGGATCAATAGTCCCGACAACCCTCCGCTCACCATTTTAGGTTCATGACTCCGATCGGGGGATCACAACTACCCTCGTCAGTAGGTGAGACTCGAGAGAATGACTCCGACGTTCAATCGACTCGTTGGACTCACAGTCTGCATGACAGCCTATCGACCATCCTAGTAGCTCGCGTGTTCTTGAACATTCGCGATCCGCACCTCTCTGGTAGAGCGCAAGGAAGCGAAGAATGGCCGTTGTCAGAAAGGTCACTAGTGAGCGGCGAGACGGGAGGACGCACAACAGCTGTGATGTCGTCGCAATGGTTGGCGACCGATGGTCCAGCCGACGAGGAAACGGGGATATATACCTGACGAACGTCAAACACGCATTTTCACTGAGTAGGATGTAGGCTTGTAATTGTACATAGATCATGACAGGACGACTGAACGAGGGCGTCCAAGACATCGTGTTGACGTCGCGTCGCGTCGCGGCGTGACCGCGGTGGCAGTCACCTGACCAAGAGCTACTGGTGGGCGCGCAGGCCATTGCCTGCAGTGCGCATGCGTCCTTGAAGCTGTACTGCAACGACATGTCCGAGCAAGATCCCCTTCTGCCTCCGCCCAACGTCGCCAGCGCCGACACCCAGCTCGAGGCTCAGTCGAACCGGCCAGAAAGCACATACGAACGCGCGAAGCAACGGACAGCCGAGGTCCTCGAATCAGCCCCGCTGCACTACACCGTCATAGCCCTGGCTCGTACCTCTCCCCTCTCGCGACACTCTCACCATTTCCAACCACAGCGCACGCACGACAGGTGCTCGTCGACTCGGCATGCGTGCTCGCCGACCTCGCCTACACCTTCCTCTCCGCGGAGTGCACGCCAATCGAGGGCCCCGACACGCCCGTATGGCTGAACGTCCTCGCCCAAATCTCGCTCGCGATCACGACCTTCTTTCTTGTCGAAATACCGCTCACCGTGTGGGCACTGGGGGTACAAAACTACAACCCCTTCGGGCCCGTGCCGCACGCCGCGCTGCACTTTTTTGACGCGATCGTGATCGTGACGACGTTCGTGCTGGAGGTCGTGCTGCGCGGCCGCGAGCGCGAGCTTGCGTCGCTGCTCATCATCCTGCGGTTGTGGCGGCTGGTCAAGCTTGTACAAGGTGAGTGCGCAGCTTCTCTCTACTTACGGGGTGGACCTTCTGGGAGGATCATGCGTTGCATGAGAAGAGAGGTGTTGTCGCATGACGGATTGTGCTTGTAGAAGGGCAGTGCGAGCAGTAGCTTCTCCAGCCTCAGCCTCACCCGGATAATACATATGTTATTGTCTGCGGGCCGACGCTGCATACGAGAACACTCCTCTATTATCATCGCTTGCCTGTTGGCTGTGCACGTCGCTGCGGTGCTGACGTGTGACTGTATGGTAGGAATCGCTGTCGGCGCTGGAGAACTTGGTGAAGAACAAGCAAAAGACCTTGCCGAGACCAAGGAAGAGCTTCGGCAGGCACTGGCTGCCCTGCAGACAGCTCGCGAAGAGAACCAAGAGCTGCGTGCGCGCCTGGCTAGGGAGGAGCGGGCTCAGGAGGATCTATGATCATACTTAGTATCAATTGCTCGGGATGCTTCTGGCAAGTGACAGGTGCGAAGGCACTCTCGTTTCTATGGGACATTGCGCATATGCGCAGGGGACGCTTGGGATACAATTAGGATGCGTGTGCTATGTACAGGCTACAATGTTCTCGTCGCTACAGGACGTCGCAGATATACCCTCTAATCGATACAGTCCGTGTGGGCTAGATACTACAAAGGAAAAAGCGGTGAAGAGAAAGGCGGAGGAAGGTAGAAGTCGTATACCTCGACTAGCGATGTGGGTTCGTGGCTCGTGAGTGCAGAACGTCAAGCGTCCAGTCCAGCGTGCAGAGTCCGCCACGAGAGCAATGGTGCCGATACACAGATCAGAAAAAGGGATCCCAGATGAGTGTCATGTCTTCGTCTTGGAAGCAGGCCTTCACTTCAAGGACGACGTGTCGCTGTCCGCGCGCACCCACTCGGAGCGCTGCGAGCGCGTGATAGGCTGGTCGGGGTCCATCACGTCCTCGGGGAACATCTCGTACGACACCGGTCGCGCGACGGGGCCCATCGACACAACGGCGTCACGCTCCAAGTCGATGTAGAACGTGCTTGTCGGCGACAGGCTGTTGTCCAGCGGACCTGGGACAGCAGCCGAGCCACGCGCCTTCGCCCTGGGCGGGAGAGCCGGCACGGGCGGGGGCGAGGCCATCGTCGACTGGCTCCAGCACGACTTGAGACGGAGAGGCCGGAGCGGGCGCACGGGAGCGGGCGCGGGCTTGAGCGAGAAGCGAGGCATGGCGAAGGGCAGGTCGACGCCGCGCCGGGCGCCAGTTCCGCGCTTGGCCCAGTTCGGGCGCATGCTCTCGTTGCTGACCTTGTGCGAGAGCGAGGCGGCGCCGCTCAGGACGCGGCTGGTCCAGGTCGTGCGCCGCGCGGGAGGCCCGTATGCGACAGAGTCGAACGAACCGGCGGAGCCCTTGCGTGGCTGCCAGACCGGGGACGTGGGCGTTGAGGGGAACTTCGGAAGCTCGAGCGGGGACTGGGGTTGCGGGGAGGGAGGGAGGGCCTTGGTGTGCTGCTCGAAGATGGGCGTCGAGTAGTGGAACGAGGCACGCTTGATGTCGACCACATCGGAGAAGCGGTGTGCTTTCTCGCTGACGATCGGTCGGGCTGGCCGGGACTCGAGAGAGTTGGCAGGCTCAACGAACCACGGGACGGCGCGGACGGAAGTCGTCCACACGTTCGGGATGACACTCATATGTGTGATGGCGGTCGTGAAAAGGGAGAAGGAATACAACAACACTACATGACCAGGTCAGACTCGGGATTTGAGCGGAAGGAAAGTTACGTACTAATCATGCACGATATCCAGGAGAGTGCGACAGTGAGTGACGAGGAAGCGCATGCGGTGATGCTGACACCTTGGCATAGGACGGGTGGCCCGTTGATGGTAATAGAGATGGTGCTGGCCAGCTGCAGAGCGGACATGAAGCAGGTCCAAGCGCATTCATAGCGCACCATGTCAACCGGCTGGGTAGTGAACAAGGGCGCCATTAGGCAGCTAAAATGGCACACGTCAGGATGAGGTGTGGCCGTGATAGCGATATCACTTACATGACCAGGAGGGATATGAGGAGACACGAGTTGAAGATCACGAACGTTGGAGCACCGAGCACTGGCTCAAGATGAGCATCCATTGGATGAGAATCTCTGGGACACTGCTACTCACCGTGAATCTCCAAGCTCCTCAATTCCGTCAGGTTCCAAGCCACAAACCCGATGCAAAGGATATTAACGTAGATTAGGATAGCTGGAATATAGAGTCAGCAAATACTGAACCACAGTGCTCAGAAGGTGAGTACGCACCGAAGAGTACGAATCGCAGGACGATGAAGGGGTTCCGCATCTCGGGCGAAGACTGGGGGAATCGTCCAAGCATTATGGCTCTGTAGAGATGCTGACGATAGATTATGGTTGGTCGTGTGGACACGAGCGCGTCGGGTCGTCGTGGGTCGGATGGGGGTGCGTAGCAGAGAAAAGACAGCAGGTAGACACGCAGGCGGGTGAACACGAAGGAACGTCAGGGGCCTGAGTGCGCAGAGAAAATGGGAGTGGTTCAGCAAGCAAGCCAGGCCGGGAGTCGACCGAAGGAGGAGGGCACTTTAAAGGCGGAGGATATGGAGCCAAAGGGACGTCTAGGGGACGTTAAAGTCGGTCTTGCAAAGCAGTCTAAAGCAGTCCAAGCTGACCGCCGGGGCCACAAAGGAGTGGGCAGACGCATAGTCGGCTTTAAATGCGAGGTGGTCCGGGAACTTGACACGCGAAGGACAATGGGCTGCTTCAAGAACAATAGCAGGGCGCCTGGCGTCGGTGGCCAGCTCTAACAATGCGCGCGCGCGTCGTTGTACTTGTACTTATTCCAGCCGCCAGAGGCTTCTCGCGCGTCGGTGCCTAGTTTCTTGGGATGATTAATTGATTATCATGAGCGTGATGAGCCGTAGCAGCAGTCGTCGCGGAGCATGAGAGTGGTCGAAGTGAAAGTGAAGTCGCTGAGAGCGCTCGCGCGCTGCGTCGTCCTCGTGCGCTTCTCGCCCACCCGCAAACACAGCAAAATGCGCAACTCTATGCGACCGCTACCCCCTACCAAACTCTTCAGTTGTCCCCTTCGGGGTGACATACGAAAAAATTGGAACGATACAGAGAAGATTAGCATGGCCCCTGCACAAGGATGACACGCTTTCCCGGAGTGGTAGACCTACGGGTCTCAATATTTATTGTCTTTTTACTGTCGTTTCACCCGAGCAACTTCAAGCATATCATGGTGTCGCTATTCTGAGGTATGGCTGGTAGCTACACGAGGGGCAATAATATGGCCCGGCTCCCCATAAATACGGTACATGTCTCCAGCTGCCGAAAATCTGGCCCTTCCTAGTATATGATACATGTACTATTCTGCATCTGATCCAACTCTCATTATTCGGCTTCCCAAGCCTTGATTGACGTTCTGCTCTTCTGTCGAATGGCGTCAGGTAGCATTTCACACTGTCAAGTGTACACACCGTACAGGTTGTAGCTTACTTCGCGCACAGGAAATACGATCTCGCTCTACTTGACCAGGTGATCTGTGGACGGCTGGCTCTCGATCCGCGACATATGTTCATCTCTCTCAATGCTGACTCTGATCGCAATCTTGCTTTGAGTCGGCTCAGGTGCCTGGACGGGATGAGATTGGCATTAAGTAGTCGCGAGGCCATGCACTAATCGAGCGACGCACCTCGGGGAGATTCCAGCGTTGAAGGGTGGTAACTCGACTGCCGCGAGAGATCGTGCGGAGAGGCACGTCGCTGAACAGGTGGATGCCATGCTCGATCTGAAGCTTCCGTGAGTTGAGCCTGTGGTGCACATATTGAGAGGAAATAAGTGGCACGTCGGCGGATCCCCGGTCAAAGTTCTTTGAAACACATCACTGACACGCTGAACAGTGTATTGGTGTAGGCTTCCGAAACTGTGAGCGGCGGCATAAGGCATGCAATGGTGTCCGAGTACATCATACCTCTTGACGTGACCGTGAAGGTCGCTACCCAGTAGAGGTTACCAGACGATGCCAGCGCCTACAAAATCAGTCCAGCTTCTCGTTGATTCAGCGTCACGACGAACGAGTGGGACTACATACCAAGATCAAAGTGATCACATCGAGGATGCTGTCCGAGCCGAGTACGAGTCAACCTCATGAGATATGGGGCAACGAAAGATAGTCCATACAGAATTAGCAGTCCTGGAACCGTGGAAGTCGTTAGTCGTTTGACACGAGGTGTCCTCTGAGAATTATGATGGTAGTACCACTCACCCGTGTTGATAAATGAGATAATGATGATGTCGACCATGGACTTGGGAGCGTCGCTATAAGGAGACTTGTATCTGACAGTCCGCCTGTGTGAGGTGGTAGAACATACCGTTTGAAACGTTTGCGTCCTAACTGTATCGCACCGAACATTGCGCCTGTGATAGCGATGTCTGCCGCCACTGCGAATCCGAAACAGATCCCAACGAAGACCTAATACATCGCACACGGTATATCATGGTAGTTGACTCGTGAGAGTTCCCTAGACAAATGAACACGCACCTTGTGGTCGGTAAAGTTTCTCGGAGATTCTGATCTGAGCCTAACCGAACTTCATGACTTGACTGGGAAATGACTGTGTGGAGAGCAAACGCACCCTATAATCGTGAGGCCTGTCGCAGCGGAAGCGTTTGTTTGCAAAAGAAGAAAGGTAGTAATCGAGGATTCTACCTATCCCAAACGCTGTAAACACACGTCGAGGGTATAGTGAGCATTGGGTAGAGCGCTAGTCCGATCAAGGAACAACATACAGTTCTGAACCAGATGGAACACGACCTGCAAGAGCGAATAGACTCAGAGGTGGCTTGTAAGTAACGGGGATCAATGCAGAGCCACCGACGGTGAAGAGAGCCAGAACTCTGAAGCGGAATGCGACTGCATAGTAGATCAGCTTCGTCTTGGCAATGATGAGACCGATTCGGCTGTTTGCATACCCAACGAGACCCGCTGGATAAAAAATCTAACCAGCACATGTCAGATCGATATGCCACCGTATTCCGGAGATAGTTCAACGTACATGTGTGTCGTGGTTCCTGTTAGAATCTACGGACACCAGTTCAGAAAAATCAGCTATCCAGACAGTTGGTCCATGTCCGTCACAGTATTAGTACTGACCCCGAGTAGTGGTAGTATCTTCGATGATGATTTCAGGCCGTGTGGACATGGACATCAAACAAGAGGACGTACATTGCCGGACCTGTCACGGACACTTAGAGCCGGGCGTAACATATATAGACAATGCTCTCATTACTTACCAGATGATCGTTTTGAATGGCTCAGTACTTCCGTACTTCACAACAAAGTCGTAGTAGCTGTATTTCCCGTAGCGGTTAGCACCGCTTTGGGAGTCCGACGTGCCATGGATGCTCGGCACCTCACCAGTAATGCATCATGCATATTGTGTACGCAGTCTCCAAGACCCTGTGATACGGTAGTTAATCACACTGGTGGTGAAGCCTGAACAGCGATTTGAAGAGTGTCTCACATGACGACGAATACCTGTCGAATTGATTAGTATCACTCACATTGTGGCACGAATGGCAGCGCAACGGGTACAGCCCGATTACTCACAGTCAACCTAATGGACCCGCTGTCTTTGGGGAAGAGACGGTAGTATCGATAGGCTTGATGCAGCAACAACCCATATAACCTGTACATTCGAGGCACGAAGCGTGAGCCTGATTCCCTGCCACGGAAGGCTCGATGGACAACCATTGCGAGAGATACGCACATGGTACTGAAGTAGGACGACATGAAAACAGCACCTGTAGTCTCGGATACAAGTTGCTTGGTGATCGGTTCGGAGTCCATGGTGAATTCGACGAAGCGTACGGCCAGGATTCGGGATTATGCTTAGTACACCTACTTGCAGTACATATAGCTCTCGGATCTTGCGGCTGTTCCTGAACCACCCTGGGTCCTAATCCGTCTATGTGAAGAGGTGAGGTAATAGGTGTCACGATTTATCTCAGTCCTGTCAATGCAGTCCGAGTCGAAGTCTCGAATGACAACGGCATCTGCCTTCAAGCTGAGGATACAACCGGCCGGCTTACACGTATACAGCCACCCGCCTATCTAAGTCCTACGATGCATCGGATATCTGTATAGGTGGCACTCACCGCCTTGTCATGTACAGCGCTCAACGTCAGGCCCTGCACTCTAGTGCGAACACACCCGACCACAGGACCTGCGCGGGAACCACACTGATCGGGTGCGGTGAGATAGAAGACGCACTGGTTGACATAACCATCGTAGCTGGGTTCCTGTTCAGTGTGCACGCTTCTTGCCAAGCCTGAGACTCTCACCACCTGTAGTGGGATTGCACTGGTTGCTTGTCCGGCGGTGTGAAACACTGAGCCAGGCCCTCCAATCCGACGAAGTATCGATATCCGGCGGGATACATCATCTTCGCAAGCTCGTCAGTACACATCACTCCAACTTGAAACCAGTGTGGACCATTATCTGGCAGTCCTCAGGCCTTCCTGTGTTCCCAGAGTTGCAAACGCACTTCTGAACTTGTTGCTCCAGGCTTGACGGAGCACTGCAAGTGGGTGCTCTGGATCCAGATTGTATCTCGCACTGCTACTTATCTAGTCATCAATCCAACCCGAGCTCCCAGACTACGATTACACGCACCCGTTTCCCTATGACTATTAACGAGTCGCCGACCTTCAACTTGAATGGCACGAGCGCAGCTCGCAGACTCGGAGTCGCTGCCAATCGAGGACTCCAGCGATTGCAATCCTCAGACACAAACTTTTAAACTGCTGTAGAGGCGCGTACGCGATGAGCTGGAGCGCAGGGTGGCTCGAAACGTACATGAGTGCGCATGCGATTCCAAACGCCATTAGTCTGCTACCAATAGCGCCTCCGAACCGTAGGTCGCGATATCTGAGTTTGTCAGCACACATTTGATCTCCGACCACGCGTTGAGATCTATACACGGGCGCTTCCCGGACGCGTCGACGCGTCGCGCATCGTTAGGGAGCTTCACGAGGCTTCACGGCGTTTCGTTCGGCCTTGCAGAAAGGACGCAAGCGAGGCAACATGATTTGAATCACAGCGTACATCATCTCCAAAATTAATACAAAACGTCCCCAAAAGGCTATACCAACCAATGTTGTTGTGCATGAAAGAGAGCAGAGAACTCAGAGGCTTCTCAGGCACTTCCTCTTCGCGCGCGGGACGTATGTAGAGACTGGACTTGCTCTGAAGCCGGAGTTGACATGACCTGGGAAGGGTAGCAGAGGGAAGGGTCCGGGGGCGGGGAGGACGCTGAAGCCCGTATTACTATGTGTCGGGTTTGACTAACTTGGACGGACTCGTGGAGGTACCGGTGGCGGCGGTATTGGAGAGGTAGAGAGTTGCTGATCAAGAGGGCTGAAGATCTTGAATGAAGACTTGACCTGGTTGGCCCTAGTCAATGGAGGTGTAGCTGCCTCCACCCATCGCTACTTGGAGAATGTGCTGCAGTGCATCGTATGCAGGGGATGTTGGGGACTCGATCACAGTGCTAGGCGAGATGTTGGCACTGGTAGGAAGCGGAGATATGTCGCTAGACGCAAACTTCGCGGCCGCTCGCCAGCTTAGAGGTGCGGAATTGCGCGAAGTCATAGGGAGAGCAGCGGGAAGAGTTCAGAGTAAGTACCGCAGTGGCAGTCGCGACGTCAATGAGATGCACGTGCCATCTTCTCCTTATAAGGGAATCTACCGTATAAGGCGATTCTCCATATAAGGAGAATTCCCTTGTATGGTGATGCCGAGGCTTCGGCATTTTCGAAGTCCGAAGAATGGCTGATCTACGGTATCGAGGGCGCGTTTGATAGCAGACGTTGTAGGACCGTCCCTTCCCCCTTCAATAGGTCCGTCCAAACGTCTGCCTAGGGGAGACAAAAACGCCATGGAAGTTCGGATCAACCCGCCCACCCAAGGAACATTACATAATATTTGTCGATGACTCGATGTTTGTGCACCGCTAGCGAAGCAAGCGCCGGAGCAAAGTCGAGCACTGCACGGTCAGGAAAGTTCCGAACTGGCCATGAACTCCCCTGTCCATATCCCTTGCGGTGGCATACGAAAGAATTGGAACGATACTGATACAAACATTCTCTTGCGACCGTGTGCGGCTGCTCGCACAGGCTGAAGTCATATTGGCTACGAAACATCCCCCAAGTTGTACAGAGACTCCATCTTTCTCAGTTCTGCCTGCAGTTCGCAGCGCTGGAGCTCTGCTCCCGACGCCCGTCCAAAGAATCCGAGTTGGTGACCTTGCTGATCCGACTAGCACTCGGATCGCGCCTCTCTCACTCGCTGTGGCCGTTGCATAGGTCGAACATCACAAGGCTCTGACATATGTACGTACTCCATCATGTTGCAGTTCTCAAAGTTCGTCCGCGCTCACATCCGTGCTCGTACACCTCGGGACCGGTCTGCTTTTGACTCGATCAAACTCTCACATGCTTGGCATGCACTATATATAAACGGGCCCTCCTGCCAACGCACCCTTGGCTATGCCCGTCTCCTCACATAGCCTTTAGATCTCATACTGATCATACTTATCTGTGTAGAATGACTTACTCAACGGAGCTCTTCACCATAGACAATGTCTCAAGCGGGGAGACCGTTCACCAACGCTGCGTTCTCCTCAAGGGCCATATCAACCACACTCTGCATGGCCCATCTCTCAACGACCATGTCACTATCACTACTACCTCTCCCCACGGCCTATCGCTGTTTCCCTCACAGACCTGGCCTGTCGCCGCTTCCGGACACTTCAAAGCACTCCTCATGCTCACGCCAGGCTCGAACATGATAACTCTGAAGCTGCCCTCGGAGGTAGTTGCCTCTGCTGACGCCGTCTCGGAGCTGCCCCCATCCTCATCCAGCCTGATCGTGACTTACGTGCCGTTGCTACAAGTCCCCCCGCTCCGTCTCGCCGTGCTCGTTGCCAAGGACTCGCCACTCCTGATTGACTGCCCTCTGCACAAGGGCGCGGGCATCACGTCCGCGCACTCCGATCTCTCTGCTGTCGTCGCCAAGCTGCGCATGACAGCGTACATGTGGCAGGCGCTCACCGCCGAGGACATGCGCGCGAAAGGTCTAGGGCGCCGCAGCTTCCGCCTCGAGGAAGAATGGGCCCTCGATACCGTCAGCAAATCGTTCGCGCAAGTTGCGCTCGAGAGCGCGTCCGGAGGGGATATGTCCACGATGCACATGCAGACCACAGCCAAAGTCCACGTCGTCCACTCTGACCGCACCGTCGCCGAGCTGCGGGACCCGGGCATCGCGCAGCAGAACGCGGCCGCGCGGGAGAAGGAGAAGGACAAGCTGTACGAGCACTTCCACGCCGCCCTGCGCGACTACGGTGGGGAGGCGTTTGCGCCAGCCGCGCACGCCACCGTCGCTGGGCTCATCCTCGACTCGCACTACTCCGTCCAGCAAGGCCTTATCCTCGCGCACGCCGCGCTCGGGGGCGGCCCGGGCACCGGCGGGTCGAACAAAACCATTGCGCTCGGGATGTTTGGCAGCCACACGACCTGGGCGTGGCCGCGCTTCATCGAGGAGGTCCCGAGCTGCCTGCTCGATACACACCCCTCCGGCCACCTCGTCGGGAACGACAACGGCGAGTGCGGCACCGGCTGGCAGGCGTGTGCGGTCGGCCAGGGCGCGTTCCTGCACGAGGTCGGGCACGCGTTCGGGCGCCCGCACACGACTGGGATCATGGCGCGCGGGTACGCCCACGACTGGCCGAAGAACTTCCTGCCGTTCACGGCCCCGGGCGTGCTTTCATCGGGCATGCTCGCGGCCGTGGACCCGGTGATTGAGGGGAAGACGCGGAACGAGGCGGTTTGGGACCTTACTGACGCGCTGCACTTTACGTTCCTGCCGCACTTCCGCCTGCCGGACGACCCCCCGCGCACCCCCGCGGCCCTTCGCGAAAGTCCGGCTGTTGAGGTGCGACACAATTTCGACGAGGCGAAGGCCGGCTTGGATAACTTGCGCCTCGCGATCAGCTCTGTTGCGGGCATCGCGCGCATCTCTTTCAATGGCGTTGACGAGCCGGAGCCGAGCATCGCAGCGCCTGCTACTCGCGCTATCGAGTACACCTATGAAGATCTGGCGCGCCGGTTCCGCACGGACGAGGGCGTGGCCGCGCTGGAGCTGCGCGTGCTGGGGATGAACGGCAAAGAGAAGATCGTGAGCGACGTGTGGGCCATGTTCACCCGGCTGTCCTTCGTGCGGATCCCCGGCTCGCAGATTGTCCTGCGGAAGCGGTCCATCAAGTCGAAGTCGCTCGAGCAGAACGAGCACAACGCCGAGTACAAGTACTGGGAGTGGACGGCGCTGCTGAAAGAGCGCGGGGCTGACGGGAGGCGTGAGTCTATGTTCATTCTGAATACCGCACGGACTGACGACGGATCTTCCCGACAGTGTACCGCGCTACCGCTTTCGACATGCGCGTCGGTGCCATCTTGGACGGCGGGGTGCTGTACTACGAGGACGGCCACAAGACTCATCTTGGCCCCAGGTGGACGCGCCAAGGACGCGACCACTCCTTTGGCGGCCATGCATCTGAGAAGATTGCCTTGCCAGAGGGTGTAGAGATTGTCAAGATATCAGTCAACCGAGATCTTCATTTAAACGGCCTTCGCACACACCTTGCCAATGGAACTGCTGGCGGCGATTGCAAGGACGGAGCGCGCTATGGCCCTTCGAAAGACCACGTCGAGACACTGGGTACGTGACCCCAGTCCGTCGTCGCCCTTTCCATCCGGACATGTAACCGAGCAACTTCTGACTGACCTGTGCATGCAGAACCTGGTCCCAATGAGCGGATTGTTGGCTTCTTTGGCCGCAGTGATTGGGGTGTCAATTATAATTGCGTGCAGGAATTCGGCATCATCACTGCGCCGAAGGATGTAGAGCTTCCGGACGCGGTGTATGACATGCCCGGACTCAAGAACACAGACGGCGGGCTCGGGCCTGTGAGTCAACCGTCACTTTCTCGGACGAGACGACTGAGGCTGATCAATCGAGCAGAGACCGGGTCATGGGCACAATGCAGGGCATGGTAACATCTGGGGGCACGGCGCTGGCGAGTACGATGACGACGACGTAGATGACGATGACGACGATGACTCGGACTGATCCGCAACAATTAGACAGGTCGCAAAGAGAGCTGTCGGTTCGGTGGGTATGTAGTTCTGAGAGGTTGACCAGGCTTATGCTGTGATGTTTCTTCCGTACGCCTTCGAGTTATACAAACAATTGTGTACAGGATACCGCCTGCGGTCCTTACGGGGTCCATGGACTCAAGGCCGGTCCACCGACACCCTCAGTAAGGTACTTGGCAGTGCCATCCTCGTCGATGTAGAAACAATCTTCCAGGCGTGCACCCACCTATAGTAGTGATATCAGCCTATACCCAACAGTCATACCGCACACAGTATGCGTACCTTGCCCTCGATGTAGATGCCGGGCTCGTCGGAAAATGTGTGGCCAGTGAGAATGATGTCTTCGCTACCGCCTCGCAAGTACGGCGATTCATGGCCCTCCAAGCCGATACCTGGAGAAACATGGGCACCCCGTTATCGCAACGTCGAACACAACCAACTCACCATGACCAAGTCTATGAGTGAAGAACTCCCCGTAACCTGCCTCTTTGATGATCTTACGTGCCGCACGGTCGACGTCAGCCGTCACTGTACCGTTCCTGGCAGCTTGGAGCGCATATTGCTGCGCACGGTGAACAACGTGCCAGAGAGCCTGGTATCTCAGTGGGATCGTCGACTCATTCAGGGCAAATGTCTGTTGAGATACGATCAACAACCATACACATCAGACAAGGGCGCTCTGCAACTGACCCTAGTAACATCGCTGTGGTAGCCATGGAGCGATCCGCCACAGTCGATGAGAACGAAGTCATGCTTGCCCAACACGCGATCGGTTCCATGACCGTGGGGAAGAGCAGCATTCTCTACAAAACGACAGAGATGAGCTTCTGTACCAGGGCACGTTTTCAAGAATCAGCTTGCCTCCAAACAGAGTGAGCGAAGAGGCCCCTTCCAGGGCAGCAGCCGTGAGCGCGGCCACGACGAGCTGTCTGGCTTCAGACTCGCGCATGCCGATCTTCATGTGCTTTCGAGCGGCACGGATAGCGAGCACGGACACCTGTGATTCAAGCAACGCATCAGATATGCTCATCCACTCACGAGAGGCAGCCCGATGATACCTCATTGACACATTTCAAGATATCGAGCTCCTCCGAGCTCTTGCGCTCCCGGAGCCGCTTCACCTCCACGGGCGCATTCAGCACTTTGGAGCTGGGAGCGGCCTTCTGGAGACCATCCGTGATGAACGTCCTCACGTCCCCATCCACGTAGATGGTCGTGCCGTCGAGGTCGGGGACCAAGTCAAGGGCTATAGAGAAGGGATCTGCATCTTCGGGCCATGCAGTGTACGTAACGCCGGCGCTGCTAGGAATCGGCAGCATTTTGGCTCTGGTCTTCTCGAACGCTGGGGTCAGGACGGAGACGTTGGCTCGGATGCTGCCGTCTTCGCCTGGTTGCGGCTGCACGATAAGTAGGAGAGGACGCTCGGAGAGCCCCCAATGCGACTTGGACAGGTTTCCGAAGTATGCCGCGCTTGCCCCGGGTTCGGCAATGTATGCAGCGGCGTTCAAGGAGTGCAGAGTATGGGCGAGGGAGTCCTGCCGAGCGATGAACGAGTCTGAAGATATGGCTGGGATGTGTGCACAGTGACTCGCGAGGAAGGAGAAATCAGGGAGCGTGTCCGTGCTTTCGTGAGTCGCATGGCCGCCTCGAGCATTCCAGTCCCAGTAGAGGCGGATGATGTCTGTCCCGAACACCATGATAAGGAAGGGGATCTGAACGTAGTGAATTCAGTGAGTTTCACGGTCTCAGAGCCTGGTTCAAACATACCCATATGTAACGACGGAGAAGAGACTGGCGAGGGGGCTCTGGCTCGCCTCGCGGTGCCGCCTCGTCCGCCTGTCGTGCTGAAGACTTCTCCCGCACTGGAGACATGGCCGTCGGGAGCGAGGGAGACTTGGACTCAGCCTGAGCTCAAGGCACTGCGATGAGCGCTCCACCAAATAGATGCAAATAGGAGCAATACGAGACACCGCGGCGATCGCTTCAGCCTTCAAGCTCAAGCGCTCAAGTTCAAACCTCCTGAGTCCTCCCTCACTAATCACTGCCCAGGCTCTGTGTCTTACTGTCTCTTCCGTGTCCTCCCGTCATTGAGTAGCTCTTGTCACCAACTTGAAGATGGCATCCAATGCCCCCAAGGTCACCTCGCTGCCTGAATATGCATGTTTTGCTGTTGCACGTAACGACCCTATCTCAATGGTCGAGCACCTCAACGACCCAATCGCACTGGCAGCTGCAAAAGAGCTCCAAACCAAGAAATATCTTGTGTATCTCCGAAGCGTGAGTATGTGTCATCGCTAAGTTGAGTTGTTGGGAGCTCACCGGTCATTCGACAGGCCTCCTACATTGCGACAGGCAATAGCTGGTGCCAATATGAAGCACTCCCAATTGCGACGAAACTGCGCCATCCTGCTCCAGCCCTCGGCATCGCCGCCGAGATGGTCATACCCATATGGCCCAACACCGAGTATCAACGAGACCGTGACCCAATTGTCTCAACCCCTCCCTTCCCATTCTCGAATTGCTTCTTCTGGCTGCAGAGCAATATGTCGCTGCGAGTTCGTGCTCGGCATGGTCTCTACGACAACGACCAGGCGATTAAACTAGACGCTTTCAAACGCTTGCGCCTAGAGCATCACCTTTTAGAAGATTCTCGCGACCTCGCTCTCCGCCGGAAGGATCTCATACGGCAACGCATCACGGCAACCAACTTTGATGAGGTGCATGGTGTCCTGCTGTATCCTCCAAAGCTCAGGGTCTTCTCGTATGATGCTGAGGACGACAATCCCCGCTCTCCGTTTGCATCCGATCCGATGATCCAGTACATCCCACTCGTCGACATCTGGCTCAACATCGAGGATCACCTCAGCCCCGACAACATTCCAAGTCCGACAGAGTTCTGGATGGAGCAGGAACAGATAGACAGGTCAGTGCATCTCCATCGTTGCCCCCTGTACCTTGCCTCATCAATGATCCACAGGATCATTGAAGAAGCGCACCTCCGCCGAAAGGCCGCTGCAGAGCAGCAGAAGGACGTATCATCGAAGATGACCGTTCATCTGCCACCGCAGCACCTGTCGCCATCATCAACCGATTCTGAGTCGTCTCAGTCCTCCTCTCTGGTGTCCCCCACGAGCGCAGTTCCAGCAAACTCCGCCGTGTTACATCATGCGCCTCCTTCATACGCGACAATCGTCAGTGCACATGCCCCCTTGGATGGAAAAGAAGTGGCGACCTGGTCTCTGCGTTCTGCACAGCAGCCTTCGCCACCAACGTCGTGTCAAGTCAAGACCCCGGTCAAGGGAATATTTTCCGCACGCTATCCCAGCTCACTGAGACCTCGAGGTGATCAGCAGCCTTGTTTAGTGCCCGGCTAAGCTCACGTTTATCAGTTTGACCGACAGCTGTCTCTTGCCATCATGGGCCGGTGAGTGTATTTTCCACAGGGTTTTTACTTAACCATTGTTGGGTACGACCTGTTGTGACGTGACCATCTTCAGCCCGCCGCTGTCCGAACACAAGACGCCGCTAGCGGCACTCAGGTATGGACCCAGCGATGGGGATAATACCGAAGCTTGATCTGACATCATTAGGATGGGAGTCAAGATCCCACTGCCAACGGTCAGAACGAGAGTCAAGACCTCACTGGGCCAAGCTCAACGCCGCCGGGCCGACCACAAGCTGGCAAGAGTTCCAGTGTTCAACAAGATGTGCGTACCTTGTACAACGCCCATTCTACTCAGTGGATAACGTTGAGCATGCATGCATGCATCACTGTGCGGTAGCCTAATGCCGACCCACGTTCAACGTCAATCGACCCAAATGCCTCCACCGCATCCCCCGATGCTCAGGTTGTGCATGCAGTACGTACCCTCTGATCTGGACTTCACAATTAGCGCCGATCTGAGTACACATAAAGCCACCCCGCCGGTCATACTCGTCGGTTGTCAAGGGAGGACCGTGAGGACAGTGTTTGAGTCTCAGTAAATAGATCATGCCCGGCTCTTGTGCAGGTTACCGGTCTCATTCATGCATGTGGTCGCCTTCCTCAAAATCTGTAGTACCGAACTTAGAAATGTTATTGGTGGACCGCGATGAGTGGTATCGCTGATACCGTAAATATGGATCAGAGATCTTTCTTGCATGGATATGTTGGTACTATCGACCATGTGTTCATATAAGTAGTATAGGACTCCGGAGCGCCCATTCTACGAAACGCAAGCCGACTCGGAATTGACGATACGACAATTTCAAGTTGAATCTACCAGCTATTGGAACTGGAGACCTGTTGGGTAACACAAACCGTCGACTGACCGGCGACCGCGCCCTCGAGCTTCTTGAATCTTCTCGTCGGCAAGATCGAACTTGGGCGCGAGATTCTTGTCCCGCGCCCGGCACAATGGGCGCTTGGTCAGGGACCTGCGCGCGACCTTGCAATTGCAACCCGCGACGACGTCACCACGACCTCAGAGCCGACTGGACACCATGGACAGCTCAGATATGGACACGGACACGTTGCTTGCTATACTATCTAGCCTCATACACCCCCTAGAGCTTGAACACTCGGTGTTACTGGACGCACTTGTGCATTCCCAGGGCAACGTCGAAGCTGCTGCAAGGACCATACGCTCCGGGCCGCCCCGAAAGAAGCGGAAGACTTCAGCGCAGGTTGGCTTGGATGGCTGGCTCAAGGGCGGTGGGAAGGATCAGGAGGCTGCCACCAGCAATGAACGGTCGCCGGGCACAACCAAAGCACCCAGTATTGAGGACACAGACATAACCGATGAAGCGTCAACTTCTCGTTCCGTCGTACGGGAACGCCAACACGTCGCAACAACGTCTATTTCCACCAAAAAACCGCCATCAACTGTGAAACCTGTCTCACAGACCGAGTTCATGGCTCTCCTGCGACCGCCTAACTCTTCTGACAGTACTCCTAAATCTCAGCTTCCCAAACAGCCACCCCTCACCCTCGTATCACCAGAACATGTCGCACAACACACACCCTGCACGTTGCATAACTCGGTATTGCCCCCAGAACTAGCATGCAGGTGTGTTCAAATACGCCGTCTTCGCCTCGGCTGCTCATGTTCTATATGTAGACTGTTCTACACAATGCTACATGCCAGTCGCGATTGGAAGCGGAATAAATGGTGGCTCTTCGATCGCGTCGTTGAGAGCCCACATCGAACGTCATTCTTCGTCAGATGCGACATCGACCCGGAACAGGCACATGACATGAAGGAGGCCGCACAGTACTGGTGCGTCTCTGGTTCAAAGGGTGCTCTTTGATACCCCTCTAAGCACATCCATCCGCCAGGTACAACGGTCGCCCGACAGACCCGCCTCCACCCTTTCCAGCACCGATGGAAGAGGCATGTGAGATCATCGAGCGTGTAGTAAACGACGAGATGCGCAAGCGCAAACGCTTTCCACTCGAATGGGGAGGTTATCCTGTCAAAGAAGATGGTGAACAGCCGGTGCTCTGGCGTGCCAATGTGGCTGCATCGAACTGCTATGAAGGCGCGAAGGAGAGTGTTGGCTTTCACTCTGACCAATTGACATATCTTGGACCGTACCCAACGATCGCGAGTCTGAGCCTTGGTATGTGAGCATCTCGTGTTAGTCATGCATGGTCCCAACAACTCTGTCGATAGGCGTGAGCCGCATCTTCCGCTTGCGAGAAGTAATCCCAACGGATGAGAAGGACAAGCGCGGTGCCCGCACCTTCAACATACCTCTACGACACAACTCAGTATGCTTCGAGCGGTCCTTCGGTTCAGTTACGATCCGCTGACACTGGCCTTCAGCTCATAATCATGCATGCATCGACGCAAGAGGTCTTCAAGCACTGCGTGCCACCGCAAAACACTATAGACATGTTCCATCCACCGTACCCACCCCCACCGGATCTCGCCGACGATGACGACGCAGTCAAGCTGTCTGAGCCGTCCAACGCGCGCATAAACATCACTTTCCGCTTCTATCGTCCCGACTTCCGCGCGCAGTCCACACCGCGATGTCGGTGCGACATACCCTGCATCTTGCGTCCTGACATGAAGAACCGTTATGAAGATATGCCCACGTCTCACGAAGGAGGCGACGTGCCTGTCACCGCCAATGTGACCGACGACGCTCCTGGATCCGCTGGGTCCCACAAGAGGAACCTGGTCGCAAAGTACTGGTGGACTTGTTACGGTGGCGCACAAAACGACGGTCAGGGCTGCGTTTACTGGAAAGTGATGGATGTGAAGGCCGAGGGGCGAGGTCCGTTTGTTGGGGACGTGTCTACGATGTATTCGAGCAAGTAGTCGCGACTAGTAATCCGCGCGATCTCATTCGATGCGATTGACGGATGTACAGTATGCACCCCTTCCATATATGGCAAACTAAGTTTGGGAACGTCTGACTCAGACTATCGCAAGTTTGCAGGAACCCCTTTCGCAACCCGTTATCGAACTGACGGACCGCGAATGCAAAAGAGAGTGAATATGGCAGCACGTACGGCCGTCATTGAACGCAAGACGAACGAGACGGAGATCCGGGTCGCGATCAACCTCGACTGCCAGCCCGGCTCTGGGAACAAGCAGGAGATCTCTGTCTCTACCGGGATCGGCTTCCTTGATCACGTATGTCCCCTGCTGCGTTCAGTGTCGCATACGCTGGGTGTCTCACTAATGCATTGATGGTCCGGCAGATGTACCATGCCCTGGCGAAGCACTCGGGCATGTCTCTCCAGCTCTCCTGCAAGGGCGACTTGCACATAGACGACCACCATTCAGCAGATAAGTTCCTTTGAGCACGTCTTTCCGCGCGAGCACGGATCGGCTTACTAGATGTTTCGCCTTTGCACAGGACAGCGCGATCGCCCTTGGGACCGCGTTCAAGCAGGCTCTCGGCGAGGTTCGTGGAATCCGCCGTTACGGCACGGGCTTCGCGCCTCTCGACGAGGTATGCTCCAGGAGACCCGCAGATATCGTGTCCACTCACGGCTCTGCACATAGGCCCTATCGCGCGCCGTCATCGACATCTGCTCGCGTCCATACTGCGTTACGGACCTGAAGCTGAAGCGGGAGAAGATCGGCGACCTCGCGACTGAGATGTTCCCGCACATATTCTACTCGTTCTCCATCGCCGCTGGGGTCACACTCCACGTCGACGTGCTCCGAGGGGAGAACGACCACCACAAGTAGGTTCCTCTGCTCACTGTGAGCCGGGAGCGAATGTCTGACATGACATGTGTCAGGGCGGAATCGGCCTTCAAAGCGTTGGCCCTGGCTATCCGCCAGGCCATTGAACGTACCGGGGGAGACGACGTGCCTAGTACCAAGGGTGTCCTGTAGAGTCTAGGGTTACGTGGAAATATAGTCGAGGAGTCCATCCAGACAACGATGTTGTACACTAGCTTGGTTCTAAACCAATGCGAACGAAAGTCCGATTAAGGGATACATATCTAGTGATACATGTAGCGTTGACACAGCAAGTGCAGAGAGATATATCACCAGGATTACGATAGCAGGACTAGGGAGGCGAGTGCTGGGAGAGTGTAGGACAGAGGAAGCTAGTAACGCTCCCCGCCTTCGCACAGCGTCTCAAGGAAGACCCTCAGGTCGTCCTTGTTGATCTCAAGCACGCTCGTGTCGAACGTACCATGCCTTGTACGTGCGTTGCAACGCTCCTTCGCATCGAGGAAGGCCAGGCCGAACTCGCTGCGAACGGGCGACATCAGATTGCGCTCAACGTGTACGACGACGAAGGTGGCGAGGCGACTCACTTCTTCCGGACATCGTCGAAATCCGCCGCACCGGTGACACCAACGACGATGTACGTGCCCGCCTTCTCATTCAGGCATGCGACGACGAAGGGGAGGCTCTTGCGTTTGCTGCGCGAGTACGCAGGCGTCGTCGCGTCCACGCGATCGCGGAGTGCCTCGACGAGCCAGAGCGCAAGCCGGCCGAGCACGCCGGGGTGCACGAACAGTGGGAGGTCCGGGCCCTGTGTGAGCACCACGACACGGTGACCACGCAGAGTCTTGATGTCCTGCTTGTCGATGATCGAGGATCCTTGTCGGATGATCGCGCGGTGGAGGGCCATGGAGAGCGAGATAGCTTCTCGCAGTCGCTCAATGCTGGGACCATGTATATCAGCGCATGCGGTGACACCACAGACGAGAAACTCACTCGCTTAGTGCGTCATACGCAGACCAGAAGTTTCTCACCCACCACTCCAGGTCTAAGCTCTGACCCTGCTCTTTCCCCTCTCCGGCCTGCGCGCGCACCTGTGCCTTCACGACCTGCGCGAGCACATCCGGCGGGACGTTCTCTCGCTCGTCGTCCCGATACCGTCCCTCACGCCCTGCCTCCCAGACCTTTCCGCCTCCGAACCACTCACCGCCGTTCCGCGTACCCTCGATCTCGACCTCTATGCGTGTGCCACCAGCGATATCGAGCAGCGCTGACAGCGCCTCCACGGCGTCGCCCGCAGACAGCGGCTGGGAGCGATAGCCGTAACAGCGCATGAAGGAAGGGTACGAGAGCTCGACAAGGCCGTACTCGGGCGCGAGCGGTTCGAGCCTCTGGCGCAGGGACGTCTTCAGGTCCTTCGCCATGTGTGAGTATGGTTGCTGCGTGTCCGCCAGCGAGAACCCCATTCTAGCGAGAAGCCCGGAAAGCCGCTTGCGACCGCGCTCCTTCCAGATGCCGAGTTTGCTCGCGACATAGCTGGAGTGATACATCGCGTCGTACAGGTTCCAGTGGCGGAACAGCATGAAGCGGAGCTCCTCCGAGGCGTATACGGAGTTGTCGTCGGGGTTCTGGGACTTGAGATCGTCGCCGAGGGCGGTGGGTGGGGCGGGGTTGAGGCGCGCGACTTCGTCATGGTATATGGATTGGTATCTGTCGTAGTCTTCGCGGGATATGCGGGAGGTGACGTATTGGTATGTGAGGCCCAGGATGGCGAGCCTGAAGCGTGTAAACTTCGTCGGTATGTCAATGACTACGGAGAGTTGCGGAGCGTACCATAGCAGATCGCTGTCTACCCGTTCTAGGACGGTCGCCAGAATGTACATGGTACCAGATGCACTTTGGCCATGCCATGTTCCAGATCGGTAGTACTTGATGAGCCGGTTCTCGTGCTGCGCTCGTTCCTCTCGTGATAGACGATTCGGTTGCTAGTACAAGTAAGCATACGCAACACTTGGAGTAGGGCTCGGTCACTCACATCAACCTTCCGTCGCTTCCCCTGCTTCCGCCCGCCGTCATCGAGTGACCGCCTCTTCCTAGAAGGCGAGCCGGATTCACTGTCTTCGTAATCGTCCTCGTCTCCGTCGTGGTCATCTTCCTCGTCGGCCTCTTCATCCGAGTCAAAATCCGAGTCATCGTCCGAGTCGATGTCGGGCGCGTACTGGCATTCCGAGAGTATAAGACTCATGAACCAGGAGGCAGGTGCACGACGACGCTCACCGTAAGGACCTCCCAAGCTTTGCGCTCCTCCTGCAGATTCTCCACGCCCCCGTCGTCCCAAATCACAATCCTGTCCCCGTTCTCTCCGCCACCAAACACGCTCGACAAGTTCTGTGGTCTCGAGGAGTCGATGACATGCACCGTTAGGGTGGTGGGGAAGTCGCCAAACCACTCGGCCGAAGGGAGGTCAAGGATGGCACCCATGTTGAACATGATGAGCGTGTGCAGCTGCACACGCCGTGTCACCAGAGTTGTCGATCTCATTGCGTCAAACAGGCACTCACATCGGCATAAGTCGTCAGCACGTCTCGTATCCTCTCCAGCTCCGCGTGTCCGGACACGGGGATAATTCTGTGCATCACGTCGTCCTGCTTAAAAATATCCGCAAGCATCTTGGAGGCGCATAGCGCGTCGACATCGGGGGCGACCAGGATGATGACCGAGGACGCGGCGGTCTTTGGAGAGCGTCGGTGTGCGGCGAGGATCTTGGCATAGGCTTCAGCATAGGACGTGCCGGATGCAGGTGCCAGATGAGGCGGTGGAAGGTAGACCATGGGATGTCGATATCGTCGTCGGCGTGTCGGCGAGTGCTAGCAACGCGTATATCCTCGGAACGGCGGAGAGGAGGTGGAGAAAGCGCTCTTGACGCGACAGAGCAGAGCGCGTTCCGCTCAACAACGCGTCGGCATGGGCCCACGTGATACGCGTCACCTCGCGTCTGTGGCTGAGCGCTTGGGACTCGAGGTGGACTTGGGTGGACGACCCGGATTCCGAGTGGTGAATGCTGATAGTCTAAGGTACTACTAGTGTACGACGATATCAATCCACTATCAGGCTCCCAGCCCGAGCCAACTCGTCCTCTCCCGCACCTCCCTCCTCTTCCCGCGGATGCCCCAAACACCCCAGTTGGTCTTCACCATCACCCGAGGATCGAAGTCCGCCACCTCCCACTTCTCGCTCAGGAACGCGTTCGGGCCTGGGGTTATCACCCAGTCGAACTCCCCAGCGACCTCAGGTGCCGTGGACAGCGATTTGACGTCCCGCTCGACGTCTGCAGGCGAGAAGCCAGTGACGAAGATCGGACACTTGCTCGCTAACAGCAGCGGCAGGACCGGGCCCCACTCTGTCGGAGACGCGACCTGCAGGAGGGGCTCTCCCGTGGCCTCGTTGACCGAGTTAGGCGAGGGGAAGCCGAGACCGGGCGAGAACAGGAAGAAGCAGTCGGTGTATGGGTCGAATGTCTCCTGGAATTGCGCATGGACTTCCATGTAGTTTGCTTGCATGCCCGTGATGGTGAGTTGAGGGGTGTATGGGACCGTATACGAGGGTACGCCGTACTGCTGGATCGACTCTCTCGTACGTTTGAGACGTGCGATGGGAGCTGGGGTGGGAGGCTCGTAAACATTTGGGACGTAGACAGGCTTCTCCTCTGCTGGCTCAGCCGGAAGTTGCTGTTCCGCAGATGCCGACGAGGAGCTTGTTGCTTCATCTGTCGACGTGGAGGTCGGTTCGGATGGTGCCGCTGCTGCACCTGACGAGGGCCCCTTGCTCGTGGAAGGTTTGTACAATTCACTGGGCGATTTTGGTAGGGAGACCTGGGGTCCAATGAAATACAGGTGGAAGAGTGCGGAAGGGAAGAGCATGCAGAGCTGTTCCCAGACGTGCGGCGGTAATGATGACTCTGCCCGAGCACCCAAGATGAAAATTCGCATCTGGGGCTTGGTGATGGCAGCGTCAGGTGTTTCCGGTGCTCCAGGAGGGACGTGCAAGTTGGTGCGGAGTGCTGCTCAATGTCAGACTGCTGTCCCGCAGGAGGATCTCGAGTGCACGTACCTGCCAGAGACCGACTTCCTTCGGGAGTCAAACGCTGGTTGCTCAACGTGAGATTGCTGAACTGGTGCAGAACCGAGCCAATAGTTATCGGGTAGGTGAGGATTTTGCTCGCATGCCTCCTCGACCGTTCCGTATCCATCGACGGGAACTCTCGCGTGTACCAGAACACGTCCCAGTTGGCAAACGAGATGGCCGCCTCGGAGTCCTGTGGACCTACCTCGCCCGTCACCATCCGTCCTCACCCACATCGCAGCCAGCAACGAAGAGAACGTACCTGGAAGCTCAAACTCGCGCATTTTCCTCCCACTCCGCAAGTCGTGTTCGTCCTCATTAACCTCCCTCAGGCGCGAACAATACTTCTGGTGCTCCGCGTCCTCATGCCAGTGCTCCTCGGAGCAGTGCGTCGGCCAGCCGCAGTCCGGGCACTCGAAGGCGACGTTCTTGGGCGGGGCGTGCGAGTGGACATGCGTACCATGCTGGTGCTCGCTCGCGCACACGGGGCAGGGCGCGAGCTGCCGGATCGCCTCGCCGCGCGCGCGGATGGCGGGGAAGGGCGACTGCGAGAACGGATGAAAGAGGTTGTCTTCGGTGAGGATCGGGGATTTCTCCTGGTTGCTTTTGCTCTGGCCGGATGCTGCCGCGGGCTTGCTTTTGAACCAGCTGAGGAAGGTCCGCGCGCTGGCGTAGGGGTACGGGTGGAAGGGACCAGAGGTGAGCGGAATGAGGCTACGGGTGAGACATGCTGTGGGGCGTCCGTGGGCTAGGAGGAGACGGGTCGCCCTCCGAGGAGCCAGGGAGAGCATGGGGACGCAGGCCACGACAGTCGTCGGCGGGCGAGGCTTCGTAGCTGCAGCAAGTCGAGATGCGAAACTCAAAACGCGCCGACCTGCCGCGTCTACCCGTCCCGGACGCGCGCCTCTGACCTCATATACAGACCTCTTCAACCCGATCGAGTCCAGCACGTCTCCTACACACTACGTCTTCACACTCACCTGAAATGTTCGACTGAGCTCCCCAAGCATGTTTTGTCTCAGAGCCACACCACGTTACGCCCCTCTTGTCGCGCGGTCCGCACGCGCCTCGTGTCTTCCTCCCTGTTCCGCCCTCGGGAGTCTCTCCCTCGCGCGCACCTATGCGTACTCTCGGTTTGAACAGCGCACACCCGGAGTCAGCCGCGAAAGGCCCAAAGTGTCCCCTCGACAACAACCAGACACTAGGTCGCGAGGTGGCGAAGATCCCCAAGGGTTCTCATTCTCATTCTCGTATGAATACCGTTCGTCGGCGGAGCAATCCCCACTCTGGGAACAGAGCGGCCGACCGCCTGCAAGCAACCCGGAAGAAGGCTTGCGGAGACTGCTCATGGATAACGACAGGCTGGTCGTCACACGGTGCGTGAGGCAATGCAGCATGTCCTCGAGTTGAAGCATGACCGCAATGCCAGGCAGATCGAGATGTTGAACATATTCATTGGACTCGAGCAGACCAACCGGTACGCGATAAGTGAGTGACAACATGTACATACTACACAGCGGTGCGACAAGACTTACGCATATCGTGCAGCGAATGAACAGGGAGACACCCTAGGATACATTGCAGAGGAGCCGCGAGGATTCCTATCCGCCTTCACGCGCCAAATCTTCCGCACACATCGGCCGTTCCGAGCAATTGTGATGGACAAGGAAGGTTCACCTATTCTCTGGGTTCGTACTGATCTCTGTCTATCACTCGTATCTATGCTAACTCCTATGCTAACTCACCGGGTGTTGATGCAGATCCGTCGACCATTCGCGTTCATAAACTCCCGGATGTATGTTCAGCGCTTGAAAGACTTTGCAGAGTACACTTCGGAAGGCGAGCCAGTGCTTGACACCTTTGCTGAGGTGCAGCAGCGGTGGCATCCGTGGCGGAGACGATACGATCTTTTCCTAAGGCAGGATTCTTCTCTGCGGATACTGTCAACGGTCAATGAACCCCAACCTGAGCCTGAGCCTGAACCGGAGTCATTCCACCAGTTTGCTCGGATTGATGGCGGAATCCTAGCATGGCACTTCGCCCTCAGGGACGCTCAAGGACAGGCAATCGCCCATGTCAACAGGGCATTCCGTGGCTTTGGTCGGGAGGTAAGTGGTCGCTGAACGAACCCTGCTTCACCGAGATGCTGATAGTGTATCAGATATTCACGGACACAGGTCTGTGTTGACTTTGCGAACGTGAGTGGGGTGGGTTGGCATGCTGATGGCTGGCGTGTTTGCAGGCCAGTACTTCATCAACTTCACTGGGGCTGACCCAAACGAGACGGAGGAAGCTGAACAAAAGCAATACCTCATACGAAATTTGACCATGGAAGAAAGAGCTGTACGTTCTTGCTCTCATTACGCACTGCATACTGTATCTGATGCACTTCGGCCTTTGGTAGCTTATTCTGGCCACAGCTGGTGAGGAAATAATTGCGCTACTCAGAATATCACTCTGGCGTGTTACTAACATATCGTCGTAGTGAATATTGACTTTGACTACTTCTCGAGACATTCTGAAGGAGGGTGAGTGCACAATCACTCAATTCTATCGTTGGTTCTTAACTGAGTTGTCACTGCGAATAGTGGTGGAGGCTTGTTCTTGCTATCTACGGTCGAATGAGTTTGTCATTCCACATAGTTACTCCTGTAGAAACAATGGCACTAGTTCTTGATGATGTCGTCTTGCACCATACTCAACGTGTTTGTGTCGAATGTTCTATGGTTGCGTTACCTACTTATTCCGTCATTGTCTGTCGGAAGCACAGCCACAGACGGTGGCCGGACCGGGTGACAGATGGGCGCCTGTGGGTAGAGTTGGGCGTCGCACGGGAAGGGACAACGACGTCCTGGCCACACGCGTCCACCTGCGTCCGACTCCTGCACTCTCCTCCGCCCGCGCCGCCCAAGCATGGCGGACACGCGCGCACCCAGGCCGTCCACGGACGAAGGTGCGCACTTCCTCCATCTACTCCTGTCTATGTTGCCATGTCGCTCCTCTCGCCTGACGTCCGACTTGCCGATCCAGAGACGGCCCCGCTCCTCCAGAATGTCTCACACCCCGACGGAGGACCCGAACCAGAGGACGAGGAGCCTACTTTTTTGGACCGTTTAGCAGCTGTCGTTCAAGAGCCGCTCTCGCCATTGACGAAGGTCCTGTTGATTGCTACCCTCATCTTCCTCATCCTCAGCTCTATCTTTATCGGCCTCTTCGCGGGTGCGCAACACAAGCTCAATGCCGGAAGCGGCGGGGGAAAGACAACCGTGGTTGTGACAGCAACCGCGACGACCACGGCTCAGGTCACCACGACTGCTGTAACCACCACTACCATCTCTATCCCAGCCCCAGCCCCGACTGGACCCCCTGTTGAGGTGCGTACCTATGTCAGTAACGCTTTATACCCCTCCATATACCAAACCACGCGTCCGAATCTCAGCCCGTCTGCATCTCTCCCTCGTGCATCAACCTTGCTTCATCCGTGCTTTCCTCCCTGGACGAGTCGCAAGACCCTTGCGAGAACTTCTACGACTTCGCCAGTAAGCACATTCCACCCATGCATCACGCTTTGTAGCTCACGCGCTTCAAGATGGCGGATGGCTCAAGGCGAACCCTATCCCCTCAGACAAGGGGAGGTATGGCAACTTCGACACGCTCGCTATCCAGAACAGACGTCTGCTGCAGCAGATCCTGTCGGAGGACTCGTCTGCTCTTTTCTCCGCGACCTCGTCGCTCATGGCGGACCCTTATGACGAGATACTCCTGAAGAAGGTTCGCGGGCTATACCAGTCCTGCATGGACGAGGACAACTTGGACGAGATTGGTGAAACCCCTCTGCGCGAGATGGCCCAGACGATTCGAGAGTTGTTCCGAGGGAAGACGACCGTCGTCGATGCTGAAAAGACATCCGCGGAGAAGGATAGGGAGAGGTTGACCGCTACCGTCGCTTTCCTGCACTCGCGCGGTGAGTAACTTCAGGCGTCGCAAACGTACTAGTCTCACAAGTCTTCAGGCATTGACGCCTTGTTTGACTACTCCATCGACGGTGACGCTGGGAAGGACCCGAACTTCATGACGCTATGGCTTAGTCAGGCAGACCTAGGACTCCCTTCCAAGGTATGGAAGCTCGTAGTTCTATATCTAGGCCCGCGTCTCACACTATACAGGAATACTATGAAGAGGAATCCATTGTCGAGCTGTACCGCAACGTACTGGAACGCCTATTGATAACCCTTGATGACGAAGAGGACGACCTCGTGGAGAGCATCGTCGTGATTGACGAGTCCTCCGGTCTGGTCGTACACGAAGAACGCCTTCGAGTCTGGCCGCCCTGGCCGTGGCCGCCATGGGGCGATGACGACGACAAGCCGGAGAACCGCACCGAGCGCGCCCACAGACTCGCGAAATCAATCATCAAATTCGAGAAGGCCATTGCCGCCATCAGTCTCGACCTGGACGTCCTCTACCAAGATCCCATTGCCACTTACAACCCGGTGCCCTTCAAGAACGTCAGCGACCAGCTGCCCGAGTTCGACTTCTCGACGTACTTCTCCGCCTTCGCGCCGCGCAACTTCCCGGAGACGATCATCCTCACGTCGACGAGCTACTTGTCTGACCTGTCCAAGATTCTGAATGACACTGACAAGGACACGCTCGAGGCCTACTTCGTGACCCGCGCGGGGCTCGAGTACTCTTCCTATCTTGGCTTGGACACCGAGGCGTGGAAGGCTACGCGCAGTCTTGAGGAGGTGCTCAATGGAATCAAGAAGGGCGCCGTCGGCGACCGTGCAGAGTATTGCGTGTCGCGTGCCGAGTCCGCTATGGGCTTTGCGCTAGGCCGGTACTTTGTGCGAGAGAAGTTCGGGGGAGCGTCACGCGAGAAGGCCACGAAGGTCATCACCGGTATGTCTGTTGCTTGCGTGGAGCGCGAATGGTTGAACTAAGGAGAACGTGACAGACATCATTGAGACGTTCAAGGAGTCGCTTCGCAAGCTCGACTGGATGGACGAGGAGAGCGCCACTGCTGCTGCTGAGAAGGTCTGTCAGCTTGTTGCATTTTTGTAGATAGCCTAGACTGACAGAGACGCACAGGCGGATGCTCTCCGAGTCAAGGTTGGTTACCCGATGTCGCCCAACACGGAGGACCCTCGCTCTCTTGCGAACTGGTACGCTCGTGTCAAGATCGACCCCGATGCGTTCTTCGAGAACATGCTCAGTGCGAGGTAACTGCCTGCGTTATGCATTCCTGCACTACTAGTAGTCTGATAGCGGTTCGACGAACAGGGTAGCGGACCAGATCCGTACTTGGTTCCAGATTGGCAAGCAGCGCGATCACGAGACTTGGGAGATGTTCCCCTCGACAGTGAACGCGTACTACAACCCCCCTGGCAATGAGGTGCGCTATAGGAGAGTCTCTACTTCTTGTGTAGGCGCTCACCAGCATCTACTAGATTGTATTCCCGGCAGGCATCCTCCAGCCGCCGTTCTTCCATGTCGATTGGTAAGCGTGCTTGCAGCCTGTCCTCGCACAATCTGACCGAATGCAATGCCAGGCCCGGCTATATGAACTACGGATCGTTCGGCCATGTCGCAGCTCACGAGCTTACGGTACGTTGCAAGTCATTCAGCTCTTTGGACTGGGCCGCTAACCCTTCCTTATCCTTAGCATGCCTTTGATTCCGCCGGACGGCTGTACAACCAGGAAGGCAAGCTGGAGGAATGGTGGACTAACACCACGAGTGAGGGCTTCAACGTCAGGCAGAAGTGCATCGTCGACCAGTTCTCCAGTGCGTACATCATTGAGATGACCTGTGTATTGACGCTCATGAATGCCATGCAGACTACACAATCGATGATGGCAAGGGTGGGCAGATCCACGTAAACGTGAGCAGTTTCTTCAACACGACAAATCTTCTGAGCTAACTTCGCACCAATGCTTAGGGCAATCTGTGGGTGGCAGCGTTACTTGAGCTAGAGCTTGCATACTCATCCGCCTTGTAGCACGTCGGGTGAGAACATCGGGGACAGCGGGCTTATTCAAGCCTTCCGTGCATGGAAGACCCAGTATCAGGATGAAAGCGAGTTCCTCCTCCCCGGGCTAAACTACACACGGTCAGTACGAGCGAGCCACAGACGAGCCATACTCTCTAACGATTCCTATCATGTAGCGAGCAGTTGTTCTTCATCTCCTTCGCCCGCGCATGGGCGCAGAACATCAAGCCAGAAGCTGCAGTATGTTGTGCTTTGTCTCTATAGTAGATCCGATACTCACTTATCCACTAGGTCGCGCGTGTCCGTACTGACCCGCACTCTCCCAACCGCTATCGCGTGGAGGGCACGGTCTCAAATATTCCTGAGTTTGCCAAGGCATTCAAGTGCTCGTCAAAGGCGAAGGTTAGCACCTATCCCTCCCGCTCCCCAACTTATGAGATGTGTTACTGATGCTGACATGGCGATGCAGCTGAACCCCCCACAGGAGCAGAGGTGTATCTTCTGGTAGTGACATTAGATGATGTATAACACACACGATATATTTATCTTTTCTCATCATGGTGTCGTGAACAGTGCCAGTTCTCCTTACAATGACAGCATGGGTGGCAGCTGGTGGCAGGCGTGTCATGAGCGCTTGCGTCAAGTCTTGACACATACCTCCATGTCCTCTCTACCACGACCATTGCAATCATTATGGACCTTTGCACTCAACCTGCTCACAAACCCTCAATACTTCCGTGTGCTGGCCGCTCTTGTAATCCTCGGTGATGCAGTACTCACACAGCTCATCATACGCTTCGTACCATGTCAGCGAGTGTGCTCTACCGCGCTGAGGCCGACTTGACGCGACTCATGCAGACACGGAGATCGACTGGGAGACGTACATGTTCCAGCTGGAACTGTACTTGAAGGGAGAGAGGGACTATGCTCTCATCACGGGGCCCACAGGACCAATTGTGTGCGTATTCAGAGGAGCTCTGTCGTGCTGCGAGCTAACTGCTTGCGTCTCCATGCAGGTACCCGGCAGGGCACGTCTATGTGCACCAATTCCTCTACGCCCTCACAGACTCTGGGAAGAGCCTGTGGAAGGGTCAGCAGGTCTACGGAGCTCTCTACCTCGCTACGCTCGCCCTCACAGCTGCCATCTACAAGCAAGCCGGTGGTGTCCCCAACTGGGTCCTCCTGCTCCTCCCCCTCAGCAAACGACTGCACTCCATCTACGTCCTCCGCCTCTTCAACGACTGCTGGGCGGTCTTTGCAGCCCAAGCCGCCATCCTCGCGTTCGCTCACAGCTGGGACGCCGTTGGCATCCTCCTGCTCGGGTACGTCCACGTTCGCGTCCTGCTCCCAGATTCCTCTCCCACTGTCATGTCCATTCCTGACACACCGCCTGCCCACCCAGCTGCGCGCTCTCCGTCAAGATGTCCGTCCTCCTCTACGTCCCAGGCCTTCTCGTCGTCCTCTTCAAACGGCGCGGGCTCGCCTCCACGCTCGCCCACGTCCTCGCGCTCGGGGCGACACAAGCCGTGCTCGGCGCGCCGTTCCTCTTCGCCCACCCGCGCACGTACCTGAAGTACGCGTTCGAGTTCTCGCGCGTGTTCCTCTTCAAGTGGACCGTCAACTGGCGCTTCCTCGGCGAGGACGTCTTTTTGAGCCCCGCGTGGGCGAGGGGCCTGCTCGCCGCGCACGTTGGGGCCCTCGTGCTGTTTGGGTTGGGAAGGTGGTGCAGGCGCGATGGAGGCGTGTGGGCTGTGTTGGAGAGGGGCTTGCGGAAGCCGTTGAGTGCTCCGGCTGGGGCGTCGGTGTCGGCAGATTGTGAGTGCTCTAGTTTTTTTGGCTCCCTGGACCCTCTTCTCCCTCCTACCTGTCCTCTTCTCATTCTCATTCACGTCTGGCTGTGTGGCGCAGATGTCACGACGGTGCTGTACACGTCCAACCTGATCGGCATCCTCTTTGCGCGGTCGCTGCATTACCAGTTCTACTCGTGGTACGCGATGCAGATCCCGTTCCTCGCGTGGAGGACGCGGTACCCGGTCGTGCTTCGGTACGTCCATCGTTATCGTTTCTGCCGTTCGGATGCTCACTCTCGGCCGACTCATCATTCTCACTCCGCGTAGACTGTTGCTCATGCTGGCGATTGAGTACGCATGGAACGTGTACCCCTCTACCAACCTCTCGTCTGGCGTGCTCGTGGCTGCGAATGCAGCGCTGTTGGTGGGAGTCTGGTTCGGATACCCCGAAGGGAAGCACGCACGCAGTACTAGTAGAGACGGCGATGCGAAAACAGAGTAGCAGAGCAGTGCGACGACAAACATGCGATCTATCAGTACCAATCTAATCATACACCCATTACCCACCCCAACTGCCCAATCCGACAGCGCTCTATGAACCAACCATGTGCGGGCCACGAGCAGCAGCTACACCCTCGTGCGCCAGCGGCGCCAGAGCACGAACGCAGCCCCGAACGCGACGACGGACGTCGCGGTGCTGATCCAGAACGTGGCGCGCCAGCACGCGGCGCCCTTGCACGCGCTCTCGCCGGGCGCGACGTGGCGCGCGGCGACGAACACGTAGAGGTACGAGAAGAGGGTCGTGCCGACGAACGCGGTGTAGGAGATGATGCCAAAGTTGCGGCCGAGGTTCGCGAGGCCCCAGATCGAGGAGAGGATCCCGGGTCTGTGTGTGGGTGCGTTGTGAGGTTAGAGAGAGCCAGACGGTGGGCAGGGATGCAGTGCTAGATGAGGACGGGGAGGGAGAGGGAGACTCACAGCACTGTGAACGTTGCGCCGTACGCGATCCCGGTCCCGACACTGTCGGCGCGCGCGATGATGATGATTAGCTGTCAGATCCGGACGAAACATCGACAAAAGACGGCGCGCGACGCGACTCAACGCACCTGAGCGGCCAGACCGCCTCCTGCGTGCGCACGGCGACCTCGAGCCAAGCGAACGTCGCAGCGAGGACGAGCGCGGTGGCGAGCATGAAGACGACGCGGCTCGTCGTGCGCTTGCGCGCAAACGCCCACACGCCGTCGTCGAGACGGGACGCGACGGGCGCGAGCGCGTCCGCGAGCGGGCCGACGAGCAGGCGGGAGAGCGTGTTGAAGAAGGAGAGGAGGCGGACCTGCTGCGCGACGTTGGCCGTCGTCGACCCTGCCGCTGCCGAGGAGGGGAGGGAGAGCACGATCGAGCCGAGGTTCGAGACGACCATCTCTGCCTGGGGACGGGTCTTGTCAGCGCGGGGTGACTAAGAGCGAGGGAGAGCGGTGCGGAAAGTAACATCGGCACAAGGAGGATAGGGACGTACCGCGCCGACGATGAGGACGAGCCAGAAGGCAAGGAGCCAGAAGTAGGGGTCCTTGAAGAGGTCGAGCGTGCTGCCCTCTTGCGGCTCTTGCACCGGGACGACGCGGACGCTCGCAGGGTCCTTCGGGGCGGCGTCGCAGTCGTCTCCGTCGGGCGACCCAGGCCCGAGCAGGGGCTCGTGTTCGGGCGGAAGAGTGCTCTCTGCGTCTGCTGAGGCCGGGCTGGCGGCGGCGACGGCTTCTACTGCCTCGCGCTCGAGTGCGCGATTGACGCGGAAGACCAAGGCGCTGGTGAGGTGGATCGCGCCGGTGGCGACGGCCATGAAGGTGAAGAAGCGGGGGATGTCGAGGGTCTCGCCCGGGGGCGTGAACTTGGATGATGCGACGAGGGAGAGGAAGAGCGGGGAGAGCCCGAATATGGACATGCTCGTTCCGGAGGCGATCCCGATGAACTGGGGGAAGGTCTTCGTTGCAGCAAACACCAAAGAGAAGTATCTGTGTGGACAGAGGACCAAGCAATCAGTGAGCACGCTCAGATGCACGGCAGTGTGTGTACGTACGAGGAGACGGTAGCAAGACCGATCATCCCAAAGTAGAGGACGAGCCGGTAGAATGAGCTCGCAGACGCATGGTCAACGTCCGGTGGGGTCTGGGCGACTTCTCTTGCAAACAGACCAAAGCCGAGGGAGTAGAGGAGGGACGCCGCGAGGGAACAGGACCATGTGCCGTACCGGTCAATGGCCATCCCCACCAGGGCCGCGAAGGGATACTGGCCGGCCATGCCCCTGTATGCAACAATCTCAGCAACAAACTTACGAGTCAATCTGCCTGTATCATCTGCTTACGCCAGAGCGATGGTGGTCAGCTGCGGCTGGGACAGCTTGAGATGCTCGATGAGAGCGGGCGCGATGAGCGGGAAGCTGTACACGCCGCCAGCACCTATTCTGCATTGCGACAGCAGCGGTCAGAGAGGGTGTGCTTGCGATAGATATGATTCGCATGATGTACGGACGCGTTTGCGGCTACGGCGCAACAGGTGAGGATGGGGCGGAGGCGGATGGAGGACCGCATTTCTGAGAGGAGCTGTCCTTGCGGTGCTATGGGTATGATGGCCAAGATGGCAGAGATGGAGGGTGGTGGTGCGCTAGGCGGCGTCCATGCAGCGGCGAATGTATTGGCGGAGTCGTAGAGTTAGACTCGGACGAAGAGAGAGAGCACCCGCTCGGGAAGGAGAGAGCAAGAGGCGTCGGACCGACGGACTCGGACATAAAGCACGACGCCGGCAAACAGCTTGATTGCCGCGGCTGCCCATAGATGGAAGGTCTCTTGTCCTATGAATGGGCCGTTTCGGGAAGATGTGCTTCCTCGACAGTCCTCCATCGCGGCCTTGTCCTACTACTCAACGTTCGCCATCTCTCACGGCGTTCTTTTCCAACGCTGCTGCATCGCCGCACATGTTTGGTCACCTCGTCGGCTTCGTCCGGCGGCATTCTCGGGCAGTAGTCTCCAGCGCGCCGCCATCACCTCATCAAGACCGCCCAGGCGACATTACCGTTCTCCCACTCACGGACGCTCGCAGTGGTTTCATCAAACCAAAGCTAGTGTTTGGATGATGAAGCTTGTATACTTAGCATTCGCACTCCGCTTGCGACCTCAACGGCCTCAACGCTTTGGACGTCCGAGCTTCTGTGGTTCGAGCGACATCCTGCTCTTCGTGGTGGCCGATCTCTATCTTTCTTGCAGCATCAGCCTGGTCGCACTGACCGCACTTGAGTCCGAGTCAAGACGGACAGTCGGGGACAAGTCGGGCGGGGGAGAGTCTAGAGACGTGCCATAACAACGAGTTGATGCAGCCCGAGTTTCAGGGCTGGCGTACGTAAGCGCAGGCGATGCCTCTCGGGGGATATATGGCGGGCGCATCCAGTTCTGTGGCCGAGCTTTGTGCTTTCACCTTCTTTTGTTCTCTTTTCTTTTTTTTTCTCTTCCCCAGGCCACTTGCTTGACGCATTGTCGGACAGGATTCCGGGCACGGAGCTGGTACTTATACTCATCGTGTTGGCCTACTAAATCCGATCAACAACACCGCCGTCGACCGGTCCTCATCCTACCCCCTCTCACTCTGCGTTCTTGCTTGTGCTCGCCATGGCTGCCTCTCTTTCTTTCTACCGCTACTCTGCTTTCGGTGAGTTCTCTCCTTTCTGTCAACCACATCAACTTCTCATCAATTCGTGCCTCTCCAGCTCTTTTCACGCTCTGCAATGCCGTCATCTGCTGTGTATCTGTGTGGAATCTTGTCCTTGCTCAATCAATAGGCTTGTTCCGTGAGTACCTTCTGTCCGCACCAGCCACCTCCATTTGACTCCCTTCCGCGTATTAGCACAAATCGATGCTTTCCTAATAGCAAGCAGCGCCTTCGGCATCCTGTACATCTTCCCAGTGTATGTCCCGCGTCCTGCTTTCTTGCCTGTCTAGATTGATTAAGGCGCCATATCAGGATGTGTATCGATCTTCTACGCAAAAACGCCCTTCTTGGTCGCGTGTGGTTCGAAGCGTCATGGGTTGGACTGTTTTGGGTACTCAATCTCGGTGCGTGTAGAAACTCTTTGCCCCCATGTAACACGCTAACTCGCTGTTTAGCTGGTGCCTCCGCTGTCACCGCGACCCTACCAGACATGATGTGCAACTTTGGAGCAGCATTCTTTATTCCCGGTTCATGCTCAACAACACGAGTACTACAAGCCTTCACATGGATCAACACCGTCGTCTGTGCGTTGCATCCATCACATGTTCTTATTCCTCCTCGCTAAGACCATTCCAGTGCTCGCGTACTTTAGCTTGGTCATGGTGTCTGCAATACTCCACATGAAGGACGACTCCCAGATCTGGGGAGCCAACACCCGGACGTACCCGTGGTTCCAAGTACGCGAACAACTTCACAGCGCAAAACCCTCCCCCGTGCGCACGACATGGTCCAAGGCGCCCCTCCCCGTCACGCCACAGATCCGCGTCTCTTCCGACTTTGGTGAGCGCGTGGTCTCGAGCACGATGAAGAGCTCGAGCCTCCGCAGCTCGACGATGAAGAGCGCGGCGATGAAGAGCTCAGCGCTTCGCACCTCCACGTTCAGCATGAGCGAGAAGCCTCAGCCATCGCCAAACCCGTTGCTCTCCGCCGCGCCGCGCAAGACCCCAATGACGGCGAACAAGTCGGCCAAGATCCTCCAGAGCGCATGGCTCTCCGCGACCGTCACCCCCGCCTCCCCGCCCTCTGACGACTCGTACGGGTCCTCCGACTCGGGCTCCGCCTCAGACCGCTCCGACCTCACGTGCACGCCGACCGGCCTCCCCGCGTCGGCCATGTACGTCCCCTTCTCGTCGACGATCAAGCCGTCGCCGCTCGCGCCGCCGCGCTCGAGCTCGCTGTCCGCGACGTTCAAGGACGGGCCCCCGCCGGTGAGCGCGCTGCTCACGCCCGCGCGGATGGGGAGCGCGCGCGCGCCGAAGCCGCCGACGGCGATGACGGGCGGGCCGCGCCAGAAGGGCGCGAAGCGGCGGTCGAACAGGCCGCCGCCGCTGGACATGACGCGTCTGCATAGCACGTATGGCCGGTGAGGGACGCTGGGTCGCCGCGCGGCCTGGCGAGACAGCGTCGCGGTGCGGCTGGTTGTGCTGTCGTTTCTCTCTCACTTGTCTTGATGATTCATGCGACGCGACGTGGACACGGGCTCAATGGGACTCTGTTTGTGTTGTTGTACTTGTAGATGTACGATCTTGTTGTTGTGCTTGCTATCTTTGCTTTGCGACCTGCGAACAAGTTGGTTATGTGTTCCAGTCAACCTTTCCACTGTCTGATGCGTGTGCCGATGAGGTGCTTGGGTCAATCACCATACATTAATTGGACCCATGACTAGTATCAGGGTGTGGTCTCGAGCACGATGAACAGCTCGACCTTGCACCTCGTAAGGTACTCCTAACTACCCGGCATCAGGCTTTCCCGGTCTTGCCGGGACACGACACCAAGGGATCCTACACTCCAGCCAGCATCTTAAGCGTCGCGAACTCCTGCGGGCCCGTGGCCTTGCAGAGCGCATGAAACCTCGAGTTCGGGTCCGCGAGGAGAACAGACGGCTTGTCGTACTCGACGATCCGGCCCTGGTCGAGCAGCATCACCTGTGCGCAAGAAAGTCAGTGTCGCCCTTCCTCCAACAAACGGACGCGAGGTGTTGGAATGACACGAACCCTGTCGTAGTCGATGATCGTCCGGAGACGGTGCGCGATCGTGAGGATCGTGCTCTGGGCAAACTCCCTAAGGCGGGGCGGGAAAAGTCAGCAGCTACGTAACCGGGCAAGCGGCGCGGGAAGGCACGTACTGTCTGATGGTCTTGCCGATGAGCTCGTCCGTGGCGTAGTCGACGCTGTCGGGTCGTGCGGTGAGTGAGAGAGTAGTGCGCAGGAGATGCGCGTGTCAGCCTACCTGGCGGTTGCCTAACGGGAGGAACAGGACGTTGTCAGCGGCGAGGTCCTCTGACTGAACGAAAAGGAGGACAACAACTGACCTCGTCCATGAACAGGATTTTGGATCGCTTCAGGATGGCACGCGCCATGCAAAGGAGCTGCTTCTCCCTGTATGCGAGTTTCAGTCAGCCGTTTCGGTACACATATGCATTTGGCCCAGCGTACCCGGTGGAGAAGTTCTCTCCGCCTTCGGACACAGGAGAGTCCAAGTTCCGGAAGACGTTCACGTTGATATCAGCACCGACTTCCGCCGCCTCGTCTCCAGCGGGGATGAGATGCACGCGACGCAGGGCCTCGTACTGCACGAAGGGGAAGGGGGAGAAGAGAGAGGTGAGCATTCCACCCCGGAAACAGCACCAAAGAAAAGAAGGGCTTACGATCTCCGCATCCTCATACTCGTCGAACACATCCAGCGTCGATCGGAGCGTCCCGCTCAAGATCGTCGGGTCCTCTGCGATCATCCGTCAGCACCACATGCGCAGTCCATCCAAAAGAAGCGAGCTTACGAGGAATGATGGTCAGCCTGCTCCGCAGATCCGTGAGGCCGACATTCGCGATGTCGAGCCCGTCGATGACGATCCGGCCCTCCGTCGGGTCGACGAAGCGGAAGAACGAGAGCGCCAAGGTGCTCTTTCCCGAGCCGGTGCGCCCGAGTACGCCGACCTTCTCGCCAGGCTTCACCTCGAAAGTCAGCTTGTGGAGAACGTCGGGCAGGTCCGGCTACAACGCGCGTGAGCGTGCGGTCTGTGACGATGAGCAGAGGGCCAACTGTACCGCATAGCGAATGACGAGGTTCTCGCACTTGATGTGTCCTTCGGAGGGCCAGGATGCGGGTGGGCGGGGTTCGATGAACTCAGGGGGTTCCCTAGGGAGCTCCGAAAACTCCTGGACGCGCTCGACGGCAACCTGGGGGAATTGTCAACTTTGTTTCCACCAGAGCACCCCTAGCGGTAAAACTCACCAACGACTGTTCAAGGCCGACGTATCGGTTGACCTATGTGACGATGAATGAAGATAGTGTCTCACAAACCTCAGAGCTAGAAGGAGGCCTACCAGCATGATCACCTATATTGCACACGTCATCAGAGGGAGAAACGGAAGAGCGGGAGGCGATACACGTACGTCCACGAGCAGCGAAGCAGCGAAAGTAAGGGCGAATCCAGCCAAAGACGCATCAATCCTTGGGGTGATCACCGATATAAATGCTGTGACACCCAGGACGGCGCTCGTGAGCAGGCGGAAGCGACAGCTGAGCCAACGGTTGACTATGTAGGCTTCTATGTGAGCATCATTTCCACCACGTTTAGAAATCACTGACTTCCAAACATCCAGTAAAAGGGGTTCGCATTCTGCAAAAGTGCGAGGGTCAGTACTTTATCAGCTGTACATCGATCAATCGGTACAGACCGTGTCCATAAAGCGGAGCATGTCCCTGAGGAATTTCGAGGATGCACCGAAAGCACGCAGCACCGTAACCCCGGAGATGGTCTCTCCGTAGATGGTGTACAGGGGCGAACGAGTGACGGAGTCTGCGAATGGGATCAGCGCCATCCTGGAACGTTGCTGTCTAGGCATGCCCTACCAAGTCTGCGCATATCGCGAGATGTTTGGCTGTAGATCTACAGAGACAGCATTGAGTTTAAGCAATCTGACTCCCCTTCAGCAAGGCGTACCTTTCCGGCTGTGGGATCACGGACGTCAGCGTGAGTAACATCTAGCGCGAGAAAGCGGACCAGACACCCACTATTGTAGTACAGGACGGCGAAGACGGCGGCCGCGAGCACAAACAATGGGCCACCCACGACTGACATGGTGATCACAGTTGTGAGGACACCAAGACCATGGATGACGCTGTTCGCGAAATCGTTGGGTAACTTGCTGTCGATACCTACGAAGAGTAAATCAGGCTGAAGTTCAGAACCAGGCCCATGACCTGATGTTACCTTCAAAGTCCTTCCCGAAGCGGTTCAATAATCGACCTCTGGAAGAGGTGTCGTGGAATCGTATATTCGCGAAGAGAACACTGTCCAGGAGTTCTGGATCGGATTTGAGATTAACGTCCTGGGAAACAGTTGGAGCGGCACTTACTGGTGTACAGCTCCATTGACGCATGAATGCCGCCGTGGTCTGTCGTCATGCTAAGCAACAGAGTCTCGCGGAAGCCCAGATGACGACCACTCACAGACAACCAACCACCGCGCCGTCGTCAAGACCAGCCCAAATGCACTGATCTATGGGACTCACGTGAGACCATACTCGAGACCTGAATTATGAGAAACGTACCCCCGCATAGACGCTGATGTAGAACGTTGGACCATGACGCGGGACCTCGTCCAGATAGGTCGACGACCAGATCCTGCAGTCTCAATTAGCCCCGTGCAAGATTATCAGATGTTGCGCACACGCACTTGAGCCACCCGTTCTCGAGAACGGGCGTGATGGCGGCAAAGCCCAGAGCCAGCGCAAAGAGGAGCCAGTATCCATACCCTCCGCACGCGCGGATATAGGTCGTCCATATCTCCTTGTCGATATGGCCCACCGCTCGCTTTTCGTCTTCGACTAGCTTTCTCGGCGGCTTCTTGACGATCGTCGTTCCAGACTCGGTCAAAGATTCAGCATCGTCCCTATCGACTGCTACAGCAGGCTTGAGAGAGTCGAGATCCTCGAGAGCGGCGATCTTCTCGACGGTCGCTTCGTCTTTGGCCTCTTTGGTAGCCGCATCCTTCGTCTCAGCGTTGTCGGGAGCGCCTTGCTGCACCAGGTTCTTGAAGACCTCGGAACGCTGGAAGTTGTCGTAATCGCCCGAGTACTGGAGGAGTCCGTTGTCGAGGGACGCAATGTACTTCGCTCCAGGCGCGCATAGCTGGACATGGTGAGAGACAAGGATGATAGTCCGGCCACGCATCAGTTCGCCCTTCAGGCACTCATGGTACAGGTGATGTGCGGTGTGAGCGTCCACTGTTGGCACATCTCAGTATGAACGGAGAGCACGGCGCAAAGTGACATGGAACGCGTACCTGCAGACAGTACGTCGTCTAGGAACAGAGTGGAAGCGCGCGAGTATACTGCACGGGCAAGGGAGACTACCGGTTTGGTCAGCACATATACATGGCCAGGAGGTTCACATCACCCACCTCGTGCCTTCTGGCCGCCAGATAGATTGACCTAGCGCACAATCAGTCGAAAGCCCTGGTCACGGTAGGGGAAGGCACACTTACGCCCCGCTCTCCGATCTCAGACTCGTCGCCGTCCTCGAGGATCTTGAGGTCACTCAGCAGGGCGCAAGCCTGCACGGAAACGTTCCAGGCATAATCTCGAAGAAAATGCGAATGAGCCATACCTCGAGAGTCTTGCGATAGCGTTCCTCCACATACGGAAGATCAAATAGGATGTTATCTGGAAGGACCGGTCAGCGAGCCAGCAGTGCACACAGACCATACGACGGCCTCACCCTTGATCGATGCGTTGCGCAGCCACGCCGACTGGGGCACGTACGCGCACACTCCCTGCACAATCCACTCCTCCTCGGGTACCACCACGCCCGCGAACGACGCGAGGGCGTTCGGCGGCGTACGGGGGCAGAGCACCTGTCCGGACAGGACGTCCGCCTCGCCGAGCAGCGCAAGGAGCAGGAGCGTCTTGCCGCTCCCAAGCTTGCCGCAGATGAGCGAGAGCTCGCCGAGGGGGAAGTCGAGCGTCAGGTCCTTCAGGACGAACTTGTGCTTGGGCGTGGACGAGGGCGTGGTGCCGCTGCCTGAGATGCGATCTTGCGCCCAGGTGATCGTTGCAGAGTGTAGCGCTATGGGGTGCGGCTGGCCGTCGAGAGGCGCAACGGGTGTGACTTCTGCGCCCTGCAGGTACGTCTCGATGCGGCGGAGGGAGACGGCCGACTGGAAGAGGTTAATGAAGGTATCTGGCAGGGCATTCATGGCGAACTTCATCTCGTTCAAGACTGCGGCGGGGATTAGCTACGAAGACTGGGAGGTCGGATATGACGATACGCACTGCTGAGCGAAGTGAAGGCTGTGGCCGGCGTAAGGGTTTGCTGCCTCACGACAGTAAAATGCCAGAACGAGGCCAGAGTGACTAGGATCGGGGAGCCGTTCCTACGGTACGAAATTAATGGCGTCATCGAAATAGATTCTCCCCGATAATAAACCGCTTACCAGATAGCGTTGAAGAGCACCTCGATAGTGAAATTCTTCTTTTGGTACTTAAGCTCTCGCTCGCGAATCTCGTGCACACGACGTTCGAAGCTACGCTCCCATGCCATGAACTAGAAGTGCGTTAGCGATAGTCGATTTGCGAGGCGGCACGAGTACGAGGTGTTTACCTTCAGCATGCGGATGCCTCCGAGGATCTATGAACTCTACTTAATATGTATGACCGTGTGGTAAGATGCATCTCTCACCTCGTTCATAAGAGAGACCCGCTCGTCACGCGTTTTCATGAGTTTGCCCTGCGTGCCAAAGACGACGGACCCGGCAAAATGATTCAGCGGGAGGAAGAGGATGATAACGCCCAACCCAACAAAGCACGAGCTGCCCAACAAGTAGTACAGGAACCAGGTCGCGATGACAATCTCGAGTGGGGCGTCGATGATCGTGAAGAGATGCTGTGCGAAGCCCGCTACGCGGTCGACGTCTGTCGTCATGAGGGTCATGATCTGCGCCTTGCCTGAGGTCTCGTCATCGTTCTTCTCCTGGTTCGCGGTTGCTTCAGCCGACATTTCGTCGCCATTGCTGGCTCTTTCTGAACTCGAGGACGCCACGTCTTTGCGTACTAGCGTCTTCGCGAAGAGGAGCGAGTTCAGCTGGATACGGAAGCGAACTTGAACGGTGTTTGTCGACAGAATCCACATATGCGTGGTTACTGTATAGATGGCGTGTGTTAGACTACACAGAAACACCTGAATATGTGGGGACTGCACTCACTGATGTGGACCGTCGCGTCACTGACAAAGAGTGCAATAGCATAGAGGATGCCCCATTCCCTGTACTGTCGTGCGCTGTCGACCTCCAAGTAATGGACCACTCGCTGGATGAAGAATGGGGGTACGTAGAACAGGCCAGCGCAAATGATTGCAAGCGTGGCGATCACAGTCAGGGACCCAGCGTTCACGCGCACGAGGCGGTATGCCAACTGGATGCCAGAGCCAGGCTTCGGCGCCCAGGACCCAATGCGTACATGCCAGCGTTGCATCGCCGCGCGCATTCGCCCAAACAGGGGAGCTGCGCGCATGTCTGCAGCGAGAATAGGGAGGTGTCCAATCTCAATGCTCTCCACCGTCTTTCCCAACATGGCGACCGAGGTCATGTACGAGAGGAAGACGATGTCAAACACCGAGCCGCCTGTAAGGATCATCTATGTGAGCGTTGGTTGTACAGATGCGCGGGTCGACCGAGCGCTCACTTGTAATACCAGAGACATTGTCTTCGTTTTGGGACATGACACCCATGGCACCCTTGTTAAAGTAGATTTCCTCAGCTGGAAAATGCAACTTGGGTCCGCGAGGTATGGTTGCCGCTATAGCGAGCGCGCTGAAGTATAGCGCGTACACTGAATACCATAGAGCTAGCACAGCAGAGTCATATCGGAGGTGAGAGGTGACTGGAACGGGTGTCGATGGCAGTATGGCAGTGGTCGTTAGGAGAGCGGTAGCCAGACAGGTTAGTGCAGACAGGTGCATGACGGAATGAGCGTGTGCGGAGCCAGTCTGGCCAATCGCTCGGACCGAGAGAACGAGCGTGTAGAGGGCGAAAACGACGTGGAGAGTGTAGACCACAACGCCGTAGCGGTCGACCTGTACGATGGACCAGCCGAGACAGATGGACTGGATGATCAAAATAAAAGCGAGAACAACGCTCAATGCGAGTTTTCGCAGACGCATCTGCCATGGACATTACGGTCAGCGGAATGCAGTAGCATGCCGGACACGCTCACCTTAGTCCAGAACTTGGACTCGTTGACGGGAATTCCATCAAAGCAGTCCTGGGGCTTCGTGACGTCAAACGGGTCTGCCACGAGCCCGTCATCTGCAGAGGTTGGAAGTGCAGGCGGCTTCTCTTGTGGCCCGGCAACGAACCAAGTTGCCAAACTGGCGACAAGGGCGGTGGCAAGCGTGGCGGCGACGTGGATCTGGTACTGAGGCATCTTGTCCAAGCTTCTTGGCTGGCGGCGGGCGGATTGGAAGAGTCGCCGCCACGAGCACAAGAATATAAGAGCGAGGTGTAGGCGCAGTCGTCGGCCCCGCAATTGCGCCGAAAAGAGTCAGAGTATGGCCGAACGGCGGCACATCAAACGGCTCATAAAGCATACTTGATCGATCCCCTCAGCCCTGGGCTGAGCCCTCGTTGTTGCGATTGTTCGTCATCGGATGCGGTGTGTTGAGGTGCTGACTGTGCACAGCGATTGCGGACGCACGAGCACATACAGATACCAATGAGCACTTTGAGAGTTCGGGCTATCGTAAGTACTAGTCATCCATCGCAACCATGTAGCATGCAAACGAACAGACTCCGAGTCGGCGGGAGCGAAAGTTTTGAAAACGGTCACAACGAGCGCCTTACGTAACGGACTGGCGCCTGTAACCAAAACTTCCGCAACTCCGAGACATCTGCATGTAAGTCAAGAGGGAGGCAGTAATAAGCGCCCGGACCGGTGGTAGGGGGGGGAGGGGGGTCTCGGGGTCCTTACCGCACTTTCCGGAAGCGCTCTCATGTTGTCCTTCTTGGGCTCGTCTTTAATGAAAACCACGCTTGCATGGCCTTGTTCAGCACTGTTCTAGTGCCGTATCAATGAAAATCTACAGTCCGAAAGCTCATGGGCCTGCTACCACAACATTCACCGCCAATACAAGTTATCCAGTCACCGGAAGCTCAGCAATTTGCAGCCTAGTAATTTGGATGAAGAAAAAGAGCGACAAGGTGCGGCGAACTCTGGATGTGCCTCGATGTGTCTGACTGATATACTGTAGCCGCTGACCGAGCCATTCCGTTATTGCAAAGAATGTGACAAAGACATCAACCTCGGAACGGGCGGTGAGGCCAATTGGAACAGCCATAACAACAGCGGTGCCCATAGACGGGCCGTACAAAAGAAGGCCGAGACACAGAAGAATAAAAAACTCACATCATGGTTTACTAGTGGCGCACTGGCAGGACCGTCCAATGCCTCTGCTAGAGTGCCTGGCCCCACACCGTTACGGTCAGAGAAGCGTCCGTCTTCTCCAACTATAGCCATGTGAGTATCACTCTACCGTCATTTCCAGTCAACTACTGAACTTGAAGGTTCCTCTGGTATACCATATTAGCGCATGCTCCTCCATCAGGGAATTTCCCCCTGGCACATTTGGGGTAATAAGCATCCATTAGACAAAAATTATGATCATTTTGCGCATATTTGCTACTCAGATAAATCAGAGTTTATTCGCCATGTCCCCTGCTCATGCACAGGAAATATACGCTAATTTTGAATAATTGGATCAACATTCAAGATAATGTGCTGTACTATGCACACCATTCACCGAAGTAGATGTAGTCAACAGAAATAATATTGATGCTGTTCAGTACATAGTATCTACAATGCCGGTAAAGGCCTTCAAGGAAGGCAATATAACTGCAAGATCTAGATGTGAGAGAGTGGTAGAGTACCAGGCGGACATGAGGGGACTCGGGAGAGGACGCAGTGTACACATAATGAGAGAGGGCGCGGTGATGAGCTAATACAGGATAGAGCAAGCACAAAATGTAGGACGATGGGAAAGATGCGAGATGACGAGGTAGAGGTGAGGGAAGAGGATAGAAGTGGTCACACCGTAGCAGATGAACGAGTCTTGGAGCAAGATGACGGGGTAGATGCGAGGCCAGAAGGTGGGGTAGATGCGAGGCTTGAGGACGGCGTGGGCGGTGTGGATGCGAAGCAAGAGGATGGCAGGGATGCGAAGCAAGAGGACGGCGGGGATGCGAAGCAAGAGGACGGCGGGGATGCAAGGTGGCCGCGGGGAAAAGAAAGGGAGACGCAAAGCGAGAGGACGCAGTAAATGCGAGGGAAGAGAATGGGGTGCAGACAGAGTCGCTGGGGAGGTGTTATATCACATGAGAATGAGCGGGTTACTGGGAGAGCGATCTTACCGCGTGTTTCTCCTCGTCCGGCCCATCTCTCTCCCATATCATCTTGAGCCTTTGCCACTCATGCTGGCCAAGGCGAGTCTAGTGGCGGCGATGTACAGTACTAGACATACCGTCGCCGCGGTGCAGTTGGATTCTAGCATGTCAATGTGTCGTGTCAGCCTGCAGCATAGGGGCGACGTCATCAATGACTTACTGCTCTTGAGCTCTTGCAGTAGTGTTAACTGTCCGGGTGCAGCACACAATCGGGAAGGAGGGAGAAGGGATGAGGGAGAAGGGGACGAGGGAGAAGGGGACGAGGGAGAAGGGATAGAGAGAACTTGAAGTGCGGACTGCTGCGCTGGCAGATTTGTGCAAACAATGACAAATAGAGAACTTTGCATTCTCGAAACCAAGACCAGTAGCGCCCGCTCTTCGAATACCTTTTTATACGCTGACCGGCATATGAGCCGTGTCACATACTCACCTACCGGATGAGTTGTGACAATACAATCACTCTCAGACCGCTTCTCTACTTGCCGCCAAAGTAGTCGTGAATGAGCTACCCATCAACGTCTATAAGTGTAAAATTAGATCCATTAGCTCTCATTTTGCATTATTATCACTAATGGGCTAGGGGGAAAATTCCTGATGTCGTCTGCTGGAACGTCCATGGATGGCATGTTGCCGCATACGCCGCTGAGGAAGGACATTGGAAGCTCTTCATACTCACACGGCCACCCCTCAGACGTCTCACCCGTTACCCACTCTGAGTCCGATCGTCTCGTCTCGCATCAGAGTAATCTCATGGATGAGATCTCCTCTCTCATCCGGCTTCATTCCAGTCGAAACACAGCGGGATCATCGACTCAGAGCGAGTTCTCTCACACACCAGTTTACACATCCGATGACATCTACGAGTCTGAGTGGCACTTCGTCGACTCACGCTTGAATAATGTTCTTGGCTATGGAGTTACTCCATCGGAGCTGTCCGCGCGCATCCAGAATAATGAGTTAGACGTCGTTGGACTTGGAAACTGGCTCAAACAGGTCATTCTTTGGCCAGGAGTAACACTTGGTCTACTCGAAGGGAAGCTTACACGTTTCAGAGACGCTCTCCGTATGTGGTACGTGCACCTATTAAGCTCAGATCTGACCGGCAACTCACCTCTACCAATGACAGTACTACATCTTCCGATCAATCAAGCCTACATGGCCCCCGATCTCAGAGCCGTATGCTCAAAACAAATCTCGCCGTTTTGACGGCGTACCCCCGTTCTCCACCACGCGTGCTCTCTTCAAGTTCAGAGACAGCAGCTCCGGCAGCTCCGCTACTGGCACCGCATCCTATTGCACTGGGGCTGCCGCCCTCTCCCACATGCCCTACAGATGACACCAATCCTCAGCATCGTTCGTCTCAGTCAAACCTTCGGGCACAAGCTGGGACCTCGCAGTGTGCGGGATATCAGCTCAACATTCCGCCCGGCACGTCCACTCACGGTGTTTATCCCCTCGGGTTGCATTTGAAGGCTCCCCTCCCTTGGATGGTTACAATTGGACCTGAGCGCATCACTCTACACTCAACTGAGTGCACGGGAGCACTTGCTCAAGCTTCAAGTTGTTCCTCCTGTGCGTTGCTCAAGAAAAACACTCATGTGATCGGAATCGAAGACCGGATACGTACGGGAATCCATGAGAACACACCCTTCCACTTTCTTTCCTTCGATGCCTCTCTTGAACTTCTTCGTCGCAAGAATGCCCAGCTTGAAGATCTTCGGTTTTCCGCGCTGAATCTCGCTCGACGCTACCTTGTCCGTGGCCGAACACTTGACGGCTACAAACGTTTCGTCATCGCCGTCGCTCATTCTGATCTTCACACGCGGGTGCACAAAGTTGTGTCGGTTGCTCGGAAGCATTCCATGAGTATCCAGGCCATTGTCACCAAGCTCGACCAAGCCAATCGACATCTATACTCGTCAAGATCATATGAGGAACAAGACTTCCAACGCTCATACTTGCTCTGGAAGTTAGGAGGACAGAGAGCTGCGGACATAGCTGCACGTTCCCTTGGCCTTCCATCGCTCTCTACCACTCGTCGACATTATGACATACCTCCTATCGTGCCATCAGCCGGATTCCCGACCATGGACGAGATTGTTGAGAATTTACAAATATGTCTTCCCCTTCTCGGCTTGACGTCAGCTACTATCATGGGGTACATTCTTCAAGTAGACGAGCTGAAGATAGAGAAACGCTTCCGATGGGATCCCCGAACAAACAAGATCCTAGGTATTTGTCGCGAACACGGCGGACAATGCTGTCTTGAGTTCCATTCACTAGAAGAGATCCAAGTTCTGGGGGAGCTTCTGTGTGGCGAGAAAGTCCATGCTGCAACCGAGGTATGTGTCGTGCATCAGCTATTTGTGCTATATATTGACAAAGCACCAATTGGTATAGGCAACCGTTATTGCAGTAGCCGCAATATCTGAAGATCACCATGAATATGCCGCGCGCCCGTTCATCATCTCTGGTACATGCAAGACTGAAGATGCCGATGCACATGCAACCTTGCTCCAGAATGCGGTCACAGCTACAATATCTCGCATTGCCTCCACCGGGAAGAAACTGTACTGCGTCGCATCGGATGGAGAGACACGACGAGGCAAGGCGTTAGGAATGTTGACCATGAGATATGAACTCGAGACAACATCTCCACTCTATTCCCTTCTTTCCCCACTTCCTCTATTCAATAGGCTCGTGGGCCAGAACGAGCTGACCTGCGACAAGGACTGGAGACATGTTCTGAAACGATTCCGAAATGCACTCCTCCGATCAACACCCCTTGCAATTAATGGGGCTTCCTTGACACGCCCATTAATCAAGCGCCATCTCACTGCGGTAGACGGTCTACACATGAACGGAATCACTGCAGACTCCCTCCTCTCTCCGAACGACCCTCAGGACGTTGTGCTTGCATACAAGCTGCTCAACTCCATCGCATCTCTCCCACAAGCACCTGATGAAGCTACTCCTGTCTACCGCCGAGTACGCCAGACTCTACGCCTTCTTGGATGCATATACTCTCGGCTCTTGAGATGCTACACCGACGTCACATTGACGCTTCGAGAGCAGCTCGAGAGTTTAAGCGCTGTCTCGCACATGCTGCTTGCGCTGTATATGCAGGACAAAGGAGGCTTTATCCCGGCAGTCCTATATCTCGACGCCCAGATCATGATCAAGAATGTATACTTCTGCACGGCGAAAGTCCTTGTGGATCGACCGGACGATGGCAAGCTATGGATCATTCTACTTGGTACCGATGCTTTGGAAAAGGTGTTTGGCCTGGTCCGGACCATGGTCGGCTCTGACTCGAATGCGGACCAGCTCCAGTTGGCGAGCCGAGTAAACGGAGCTGTGCAGTGCTCTCGTATCTTGCAGGAGCACCCTGAGTGGGATCGGGGTTCCCGCAGGCTAGCAATCCCATCGTTGCAAGGGAACGGCGACAAGATAGCCTCATCTGCCGACCACATCAATCCAGCATCATGGAGCGGCGATGTCTCAGTTAAGAACATTGTTCTGCAAACATGCTGGTACCGAGGGTGCCAGCTTGCTGAGACAGATCTCATGTCATTCAATGTCGATCGACCGCAGGCTCAGCCGCCTCACTCCATGGGCCATGTTTCCGATGTCCTACGTCCGTTTGGAGATGGAAAGATTGTGTTCCTTGGTGGAATGCGTGCTGGTGATGTGGATGAGGAGGATCTACCGGTACCGCTATCTGCTCAGGCCCCTCCCCCGGGTCCCCTAAACCCTCCTTCCCCCACGGACGACTCTACTCATACCCTGGACAAGAACACTCTTGCTCTGGAGCCTGACATCGAGGACCTTCTCGGTAGCGAGGACGCTACTAGTACCCATAGTCATCCGAAGAATCAGGCTAATCAAGTGAAGCTCTCACATGAAGCATGGTTGCCTGTCAGTAACACTCCTGGGGCGGCGAAGCAACACAAGAGTACATTTCTCCGCTTGTTGTCAATATCTCCCCAGTCCTTCACACAGTCTGCGCCAGGATCCACCGACCGCTTGGGACGGATCTGTGGTTACACCCGTTATGCAAGCTCGAAGGTTATCCTTGATCCGGACATCGAGTTTGGACAACCATCTTTGAATCTCGATGATCCTGCTCTAACTCTACTCCGAGTTGAGGGACTCCTCTTTCTCGCCATCATACAAATCTGCGACATTCGTCATTGCGGTCAGAGTATGTGCTCCATCACACCCGATGACTTGGCCATGTCCGGCGTCCGAGTGAAGTTTGAGGTTCTCTCACTTCGTCCTATTGTGCCTACATCGGATAACAGCGACGCAGACTGGGAATGGACTGGACGTTCCGAGAGTTTCAGGGGTTCAAGTGTGGTACGCGAGGCTGATGGACGTGCAATTCAGCCCATCGACCCACAACTCGTCCGCACCACAGCACACCGGTCGACTACATTGGGATCCATGTCCACATATCAGTTCCACACCCCTGAGTTGCGTGCATTAGCCTGCAACATGTTTGGTGCGGGGTTGACTAACGTGTCTTGGGCGGAGGTACCACATACAGCCGGGTTTCCGTATCGGACTAGCTCTGGTATGTGACATACTTGGAGATCTGATATGACCGTTGTGTGTACTGATATTCACTCAACACATAGGACATCTCTGCTTTCTATGCGAGACAGAGGGTGCTTCTAACGAAGGGCAAGGCCGAGATCAATATCATTCCTGTGCTCTATGTCCGTCATTGGTGTTAACGACAAAACAACACAGCGCTCGTCTAAACCATATCGGTGCACACATCCTCCTTGACCCGCAGGTTGATCGTACAGCCACACCGTGTGGGTTCTGTCTCCGTATCGGGGAAGCGTGCGCCGTCTATGTGAGGAAGGGGAAGGGCGCCAGTAGCGGGGATGTCCTGGATCTGGAACGCACGCGGTGTCCTGATAAGTTCAAGTTTTCACTGGCCCATATGTCCAAATGCTCGTCAAGGTCACCATGCACAAACATCCCTTTACGCTGCCCGCTCTGTCCGAAGGGAGCTCCTGCAGTGTGGAAGTATAACTTGCCCTCACATCTTCGATACGCACACCAGCAAGACCCTCAGAAATATCTCGCGCTGTGGCAAATCTCCGAAGCTGAGAAGAACGACTTGAAGAAGAAGCTAGAGACGAAGCCAAGAGACACGAAGCGCAAGAGGAAACAGTCACAATCAGCAAAAATGGTGCAGCAAATATCGGAGGGTCACGTCTGTCGTATGGCAGTAAGGTATGTCCGCATAGGGCCTCTGCGATGTCAACACATAATAACTGTTTCATAACAGAACGAGCGATCTCGAGACCCGACATGAGGAAGCGGACGATGGATATCTATCATCTGGCTCAAGCAACACATCGGAGGAGAGCCCGTCTATATCCGACACAAGTACCGAAGATGGACACGTCGCAATGGACGGGGATGTGGAAGACCAAGGGATCAGGACTGTACTCACTGGTGAACGTGACCATAGCACGTCTTCAGGACTAGCAGATGCACCGTCAATGTCAGTGGATCATAACGAAAATTCAGGTCAAAACACTGCACAGGTGAGTTGTCCATGGACTGAGTCAACGGAATTGACATCGACCTGTGAAAACATCACACAGTTACTCACCGAAAACGCCGCAATAGGCACGATCCCGGACCTTGCAGGTAGGACCGTGTCGGTCCACCCGAGTTCCTCTACGCTCCGGATACGGATCCCGGCATTGAAGAACGTCATATCAAAAACCGTTGATACCAGCGACGGTTCGTCGGATGATGAGGACGTAGAGGGCGTGCGCAGGTCCGATGGAGAGGCTTCAAATTCCCCGGGCCGAGGTCTGGTCTCAGACGTTGACTCCACACTCTGCATCTGTGGGGGCCCAAAGACGGATCGCATGCTTCGCTGTAACGGACCCGCATGCGGACAATGGGTGAGAACGTCCCTCAGCTATTCTTGCCTTGGCACAGACTTACCATAACTCCAGTTCCATTTCGACTGCGTCAACCTCAAGGCTGCACCGCAAACGGACTGGTTTTGCGACGACCTCTGCCGAGAGAACGCGGGTGCTCGAGTCACTAGAAAGGGGAAAAAAACCGCGAAGAGACAGCGAAGAGTATAGCGAGTATAGGACTTCCTGAGTAGGCTCAGGCTGTAGCGAACCACTGGCAGAGCGAGTACGAGGAGACTGAGTAAGATCCAGCTGTTGCCGTTTTGGGCCGATTGTCAGGCACATGCATGACAAATTATACTATATATGGCAATTTTCCCAGGGGGAGGGGGAGGGGGTCACCTGGAGGACTCCTTGTTGCACTTGACCGACCCCGGTACAAGACGCAGTTTCTGCATCCCTCTTGATGTAAGTACTCAACCGGTGCTTGTCTGGAGTGCATGCGGACGTTCAGATGTCATCTCACTAGCGCAGGCGTTATATCTTAGCACTTGTTGAGGTGCATGCCAGTCCCCCTGGCCAGCAGCAAGAGCACGCTGCTACTAGTAAGTATACGTAGCCACCGTTCGGTTCAATTGGTAGGTGCTGCCAGTGCGACATCGATCTGGGAGTTACCTAGAGGCCCGAGGGTCAAGACATAGATGTGGGGAGGTGAGGAATCCGAAGAAGTGAACTGTGGTCGAGTGCGAACTTGTAGAAAATAAATATTGAGACCCGTAGGTCTACCACTCCGGGAAAGCGTGTCATCCTTGTGCAGGGGCCATGCTAATCTTCTCTGTATCGTTCCAATTTTTTCGTATGTCACCCCGAAGGGGACATACAGAAGCAATGGGAGGTGCTCGTCGTCGCTCAGCGTTGCGCATTTTGCTCTGTTTGCGGGTGGGCGAGAGGCGCTGTTCTCCGGCCTCACGGCCCGAGAGAAATATTTGGTGAGCGCCCAGTCCCAGAAGACACTGCGCGGTCGAGCTTTCAAATTCCGGCTTTCTTTATCCTCGACCAACGTCTGTCTCTACTTCCTTCGGCCATGCCTTCTCCTGAAGATGCATCCACCTCGACTCCTCCTCCCTCAGATCCGCCGACCTTCAAGTCCCTCGGTCTTATCGACCCCCTCCTCGAAGCCCTCGAGCAGCTCAAGTTCAAGGTTCCAACCGACATCCAGGCCGAAGCCCTCCCACATGCCCTTCAGGGCCGCGACATCATCGGCGTCGCGTCCACCGGCTCGGGCAAGACTGCCGCCTTCGCCCTGCCCATCCTGCAGAAGCTCTGGGAGGACCCCAAGGGGCTCTTCGCATGCGTGATCGCGCCGACGCGCGAGCTCGCGTTCCAGATCACCCAGCAGTTCGAGAGCTTGGGATCCGCGATGGGCGTGCGGTGCGTGACGATCATCGGTGGTGTGGACATTCAGCCGCAGAAGGTCGCGCTCGCGAAGAAGCCGCATGTCATCGTCGCTACGCCGGGGAGGCTGCTTGAGCACCTTGAGGAGACGAAGGGCTTTAGTCTACGGAACCTGAAGTTCTTGGTGCGTGACATGCCTCTTGTTTGAGCTCTCCCGAGCTGACAGGTTGGGCACAGGTCCTTGATGAGGCCGACAGACTGCTGGACATGGACTTTGGTCCCAAGCTCGACAAGATTCTGAAGCTCATTCCCAAAGAACGCACGACGTACCTCTTCTCGGCTACCATGACCACAAAAGTTGCGAAACTACAGCGCGCGAGTCTATCAAACCCTGTCCGTGTAGAAGTAAACTCGAAGTGTGTTCCTCCCCATCTTCCGCTTGCGGGGCCTGTGCTGACGCTGTGCTCAGATACTCGACTGTATCAACACTGTTGCAATACTATCTTCTCATGCCCTTACCTCAGAAGGATGTGCATCTCATCCACCTTGCCAACACACTGGCGCAAAACTCAATGATTATTTTCACTCGGACCGTGCACGACGCGCAAAGGTCTGTGCGAGAATTCTGCATCCTCGGGCCAGTTTTTGACAGCATGTACAGGCTATCCATCATGTTGCGCTCCCTCGGTTTCCCTGCAATACCATTGCATGGCCAACTTAGCCAAAGTGCGCGACTAGGAGCACTCGGCAAGTTCAAGAGCGGTGGCCGAAGTGTTCTTGTCGCGACGGACGTCGCGAGCCGGTGAGTCATGTTTTCGCAGACAGATCCCATAGCATGCATCCTCAGCATTCCTATCACACAGAGGTCTCGATATTCCTTCGGTCGACATCGTCATCAACTACGACATCCCTACACATTCTAAAGACTACATCCACCGGGTGGGCCGTACAGCACGAGCCGGCCGCTCCGGAAAATCCATCACCCTTGTAACACAGTACGACGTCGAGCTCGTCCTGCGCATCGAGCAAGTGATCGGCAAGAAGATGGAGCTGTGGGCCGTGGACAAGGAGGAGGTTGCACTCCTGCGGGAGCGGGTGGACGAGGCGGGGCGGCTGGCAGCGCAGGAGCTCAAGGAGCAGGGCATCAGGGGCGGACACGGGAAGAAGCGCCGGCGGGACGAGGGTGGTGGGAAGGACGACATGGACCGCGACGACGACGTCGTGGAGGCGGGTATGCCGTCGATGAAGAAGAAATCAAAGGGGCGGAGGTGATGTTGGGCTCAGCACGCAGCGTATACGGGGTGTGATCTCGAACACGGGACGCATTCCATTTCCTCGCTACTTCATGAACATCAGGTCGGAGCGCAAGACGTACTTGTTCCCCTTGAGAACGGGAGATCCCTCATGCAGTAGGCAGTCCTGGCCGTGGCTGGACCGGGCATCTTATTAGGTGAGGCCTTGATCAAGTACAGAGACTGACAGTTCTACCCACCGGTGCAATAGCGCTGTGCCACGAGTGAGCGGAGGCACGATGGACTCCCGAGGCTTACCGCGCTGATCTTTGTAGAAGATTGTCTGCGCATTTCGGTGCCATGTTAAGATCACAAGCCGCGCTCGTGAATTGGGTAGTGGATAGCACACCTCTCCACCTTCCACCCCGTCCTGTGCCCCCGTCAAGTAGATGAGCAGCGTCCATTCCGACTTTGCCCCTGTCGCAGGGTCACGGACCGAGTCGTCGTAATGCGCGCCGAAGTACTGCCCCGCGGTGTACTTGTAGACGCGAATGTTCGAGTTGAGCGAGTGCGGTGCGCGAGCCGTTGCACCAGCAGGTCGCTTCGCCGAGACCGGGTAGGGGAATTCGGGCAGATGTGGGGCGAGCACCGTGAACAGCTTCTGTGCAAAGTCCACTGAGGGAATAGACATCCGGTCTGGGATGGCCCAGCAGCATGGGATGAGACTGCGGAGCATGCCATGGACCTCAGTAAGCGCGGACGTACGGTTCACTCGCTCGGCCTCTCCCCTCTTCTTCGGCGGTGTGAGCTCGAGCGGAAGACTGTCGATAAACTTCACGTATGTCTTGCATTCCTCGGGCGAGAAGAAGTCCTGAGTGCGAGTTCAGCCGGAGCTGCACGAGACCGTCGGAGGGCGCCACCGTAGAGCATAGAGGACACGGACATCGATGAGGAGAATTTGGTCCTCGAGCAGGACACGGCACTCTAGCTCCTCTTTGGGCGACACCTCCGGGAAAGAAACTTGCGGCGGGGGTTTTGGGGCAGGTGCAGCAGCAGCGGGTGATGCTCGAGTCTTCTTTGCCATGGGTGCAGCAATTCAACTTGCCATGATCATGCAGGAATACCTAAGGTGGCTAGTCCGAGGATAACGGAGCAATCTCGACAACCCACAAAACCTTTATTGGTGCATAACTTTAGAGATCGGTGAAGTCACTTTGCCGGAGTGGTTAACGGGATCGCCTGCTATTCATAGCTGCTAGCGGTTGGGCTTTGCCCGCGAGTGTTCGAATCGCTCAGGTGACGCTTTTTGCCTCACTCATGGACGGGGACGTGTCAGTGTATCTAGGATGTAACACAGCGGAGACAACTATACGATATGTACTCGTACATTATACAAACCAAGCAGCGAAGTAATATAGACTCTACCCTACATTCATCATTCTGCCGGAGCCCACAACACGCATCTACCACTTGCATTCCCAGATGCAACACGTTCGACGATGCTGGGATGCGAACAAGTGACGGCTTGTACAGCAGTGATCCTGACGGGCGGTCCGTAAGTATTGAACATCAACAGAGCAAGACTGCTACGCACTTGCTCTTATCGGCGAGCTTGACAATGTGGTCGCCCTGAGCAATGATATCAGCATTGGATGCCTGGATCTGGACTCGTGTTACGTACCTTGCAGGAGAATACATCGAGAGAATGGTCCATGTTGCCAATCTATACGCATATCAGAATGCAGGGAGGCAAAACATGAGCTGTGAGGATACGTACAGTGAAGTGAGGATAAACGTCGGGGTTCTGGGACCACTGAGCCCGTAGAATCGTGAGCCACTTGCCCTGTATACGGCAGTCAGTAGTAGGCCCTTCAATAATATGCAGGATACTGGGACGTACAGTTTGGCAGTTGTGCTTAATCTGACTGAAGGGTCGCGAGGTGGGGAATGGCGCGTCCTTATCAAACCACGAAGGCTGCATGTCCCACACTACATGTTGTACGATGAGATAGAGAACTTCCAACATTCACTGCGCACTCACGTCGGATTGTGTCATCGTAGCTTGTGCTGACGATGGACCGCCCACGCGGGTCCCAGTAGGCAGCACTGACTGACTTGCCATGCGTCCACGACGCGCGCACTGTGGATTGTCCACGCTTCGTAGCCACGAGTTTTTCGATCGCCTCACTATCCACCTCGGTTGGAAGTGTGATCACACTTGCGGGTTTGCCTTTGCGCTTGGAAGGCGACCGAGGTGAGGACGGTCCAGGCGAGCTCGGAGCCGAGCGCAGGGCCCGACCACTTAGGGTCTCGAGCATGCGGGTATCCCAAACTCTAAGCCATAGCTCAGATCCGGAATGCAGGAGAATCAGAGTTGAAGACGTACTTCAGTTCACGGCTGTTTGAAGCGGTAACGAGGAAGTATGGACGCGTAGGATTGACGCTGACACTCCCAATCTTCGCCTCAGACAACGGGTAACGCTTCGCATGAGAGCGGTGCGCTCGTAGATCCATGTGGGTGACACCACCGTCTGCGTCTGAGATCCACATCTCATGACCATGTGGGGGAAGGTCGACTCCAGTGACCAAAACGTCGTCTGTTGCGAAGACCTCGGAGGCGATGCCGGAAGCCAACGAGAGTGACCTAATGGTACAGTCATAGGCAGAGGTGTATACCTGTGTGCGTCACATGAACATGCAAATGGAGCAGACCATCGAGAACGCAACATACACTGAAAGCATCAATAGGGTCGAACTTGACGCAGGATATGGATGACTTGGAAGTCGCTGGCCAGTGCATCTGAAGACGGTAATACTTTCCCCCTTCTCTATCTTCCAAAGGCGTAGGATCGTCGTCCTCATCATCAGGAACATCCACAGGTGCTCGTGCGTCCCAGATGCCAAGTTGGCCATGCTTGTCTAAGCACCTCCATGTCAGTCTAGCTGTCATAGCGTGGAACGAGCAAGGAGCTAACCTCCGAAGAATATCAGGTCCTTCGTAGGCTCCGGGTGATATGCGGCGCTGTATATTCTGTCCTGGGTAACCTTTGCCCGGGAGACTATCTTTAGCTTGCCGAGTTTCACCTTGAGCTCCTTTACTTCCGCCTCTTCCTTCTTGTCGTCGTCGAAAACGTAGGCATCATCTCCACTCGTCCCTCGGGGTCGAGGTGTCTTGAGAACCTCTAAGAAGGTAGCCCTGAGCTCGCTCAGCTCTTCGGGAGCAAGGTCGTCCGTGAGGGCAGGCAAGTCCAGGTCGTGGTGTCGTGGTCGCTTTGCTTCACGCTCACGTTCCGCTGCCTCCAGACGTTCATCCTCTTCCTTCCGCCGCCGCTCTTCTTCTTCGCGCTACGACGGATATGTTGACAACCCAAACTAGAATAGTGATTCACATACCTCGCGCTTCCTCTTCGCCGCGGGACTCTCGTTGGGATCAATGGGCGCTTTCCTCAATCTGGTAGACTGTCGGGTAGGCATAGCAGGTTCCCGAGCCTTCTTGACGCGTGGTTGGACAGGCTTCGCCGCGCTCTTGGTTTGCTTCGTAGACTTAATGGCCGAAGCCGCGTCCGCGAGCCCAAGTTTGGCCAAGATCTCGCGATTGCGAGCAATGGTGGCCTGGCGGTCCCGCTCACTGGTGGCATGCTCAGACCATCACGACCAGAGTCATACGGGCGACGTACTTACTAGTCTGATGTATCCGACATACCGCTCTATCTGCACTCTGTGGATAGAGAGTGTTAACGAACTGGAGGGAGAGAAGAGGGGTGAGGGAACAAGACAAGAGCTGAGTCCGACCGAACTCGCCGATCGGCACCGCGCGTAGCCACGGATGCGCGTCATGTCACAGCATGTTACGTTTGGCGTGTGTCACCCATGCCCAGTCACGCCCCAGCGGTCGAAGGAACAAAGCTAGCCAATAATTTAGACCAGACCACTAGCACAATGAAAGTATGTCTACACGTTGTTGTTCGTGCCCATGTTCACGAAGAACGTGCTCCGTCCACCCCGAGGCAAGACCAACACTTTCTCTGCTCCATGTACCTGATGCGTCTCGCACCCTGGCACAACGGTGGACCGCATCCTGTGCTGCTCTCCAGCGGCGATGGGCAGTGCGGTGACGCTGATCTTGGGCAGATCAAGTTCCCCGTGGTGAAGGGCAATGAGGGTAATTGGTGTACTGAATGTCTCGCCGTCCTAGGTACTGGTCAGTCAAGCTGGGGTGGGGTCTGAATTGCCAGGTGACTGTACCTTCGCGACAAAGTCTCCCCTCTTGCGCCCACTCACAAGCCAGTCGTGAATGAGATCTTCGATGTCATAACGCATTACATAGCTCTCGACTCTCGTATCCTCAGGCGGCGCCCAATGGAACGACGTCTTGACGGTGAGCAATGCTGAGATCGGCTGGCCGGCGTACAGGGGTCGCGTGCGTTTCTCTGTTGTCTCTGCACCCGCACCTGCAGCGAATGGGCTCTCCAAGATTTGCAAGCGAGCAGCAGCAAGGATCTCGAATACTACTATGAGCCATCGCCATATACAGTGTGTCGCTTGGCACTTACATGCATTTGGGGGACATCGACAGGGATGACGATTTCTCTCCACTCGCCAAACGAAAGCGGTGACCGCTTCTTGTTGAGGATCTAGATGGACAGTCAGCTCACCAAGCCAGACTAGATACTTGGTACCAACCTCAAGCACCCCCCGCAGCCCGTCACCCAAGTCGCCTTCATCAGGAGTGATCACAGGCACGAGCTCTCCGGTCACGCCATACAGCTGAACCCAAGACGCGTCTGCCTCGAGTGCATGTACTAGTTTGTCCACCATGTCTTGACGGAGAGGAACAAGGGCCTCCTTCTCGGACACAACTTCAGAGACCGCGAGCTCAATGAGCGACTCGACCTCTGGAAGATGTCATAAGCTGATGACCGCTGTATAAGCCGGACCTATCTACCTTCTCGCAGCATCCGATACGATATTTGCAGCTTGAGTCCGTCCCGTGCTAAATGAGGCATCAGTCAACATGACTAGAAGAATATCATATAATGAGGATGCTCACATTGACCCTTGGCTGAGTCCATCTGGAACAGGAATCGTCCCGGTTGCGCAGGTGTGATAGTCTGTTCAAGTTCAGTACGTCACGTTTGCCATCAACACAGCATAGACATCGGTCCACATACAACAACACTGGGCTTCGCAGCCATGCAACTCGTCACCTTGACACCATTGGCTTCCGCTTGTGACAGTAATTGCGTAGAGCGCACGCGTACATGCTGATGCGACGTGGTCGACAGGGTGAACGCAGTGAACAGCCGGGTCCCGCGGAAGAAGTCCTCGACGTTGATCGCCACAGGTAGCGACGTCGCGACTACCCGAGCGAGACGCAGGACCCGAGTGATCTCTGGCTCCGAGGTTGACACGTACTCCACGACAATGTTGACTTTCTGAAAGGATTCGGTCAGCATCTGACAGTCGCTTGTTGGGGTGCAGTGATGCTCACCATGTACTGATATGCAGACGCATCGGAGTGCGGCACTGCTGCAACAACTGTCTGCCCACGCTTGAGGTCCAGGAAGGTCACCGCCTCCTCATCGGCGCGAATATGTGGTGGATCTACTACGCGATTAGTATCCTGTCCTGTCATGCGAGGTCCCCATGTTACCATTGCCAGCGACCTCAGCCTCTGTATATGTGAACATGATCCCGGATGGCGCAGCGAGCTTGACAGAAGCAGTTGCGATATCGTTGCGCCCCGTGTAGAGCACGACCATGAGCTTCCGAGGCGACCCAAGCTCGACTGAACAACATAGCAGTGAGGTGAGTCAATAATCTAGTTCAATGGAATTCGTACTGCGCGGGGGCTGTTTGAGTTTCACATCCACAGCCTTGAGGTCCTTCGGGATGCGAACAAGGGTTGGCATACTTCCGGCACGTATTTGCTTCGCAGTCTTGGAGTGCTTCCATTGGAAGAGCAGGCGCGACATGGTGATCTGTGTGCTGAATAGGCTGTATGTGCCCGGGGCGGAGGACTGTAGCAAGGATTCAGCATGAACTGCGATTGTCCGCTATGTTGCAAGTTGCTCACAGGGCAGAAGAGCGTTAGCTCATTGCGTCCGGGTATGAGGGTAGTTCCCTTGCCCGTGAAGGATATCTTGGCGGTCTCGCGGCCGCTAAGCTGCACTTCCACTTCATCGACAGGGAGGTCCTGAGGGCCAGTTGAAGTATGTTACTCTGTTGCAGAGGCGGTGAACGTACGCAAGGCAGTTTGTTCTTGATGACAACCTTCAGTAAGGAGCCATCTCTATCCTCAGCGAGCTTGGCGTCATGCTCTGCCAGCGTGAGGGAGAGAGCCGGATGATCTGGAAATGGTGTTTCTATCAACGGTAGTGTGATTCAGCCACTGCCCGACTCTTCTTCACTTCCTTGACCTACCGGAATCGAGCTCCTGCGTGGCAGCCCTCAACTCGGCTACCAGCCTCTGCACATACGCCGTACCGTCCTCCTCGCTCATCAGGAGCTGCCTGCCCATGTCCTCCACATACGCCCTGAGGAAATGCAGCAGCACGTGGATCCATTCCCGATCCCTCGGCTTCTCCGCGGCCTCGTGGATGGTCAGCGCGCGGTTCAGCATGAACGCTTCCAATGACGTCCATCCGTGCGGCGAGTAGTGCGCAGGGAGGGAGGTGTACGTCTGCAGCGCGTTGCCCATGCGGCCTCGGTGCCTGTAGGACGTGAACGAGAGCGCGGAGATCAGCGTCATCGCGCGCGAATTAGGATGAATGAGCGCGATGCGAATGGTATGAGACGCACACGTCAAGCGCGGCCAGGGTGCCGTGCATCTTCAGCGCGAACTTGCGGCGGCCGGCGCTGGCGTAGAGCTCGATGGCACGGTTCGTCACGCTTACGTAGAGATCGTACAGCGTGTCCTGCTCGTCCAGGGACGATAAAAGCTCATGGCGCGTGATCGTCATCGAGCCACGTTTGTCTTTGGAGTCTTTGATCACAGAGCCAGACGGTGTTGAGGGAATGGCAAGGGAGAAAGGGGGCTTGTTCGGGAGAAAGCCTGTCGCTATCCCTAGGATATCCAGCTGCGATGGCATCAGTGTTATGGGAAGTCAGGGTTATCCCAGTCAAGGCATTCACCTGGTGGCGCGCGAGCTCCACAAGCTCGCCTTTGGCAGCGTTGAAGGAGGCGAGGGCTGGCTTTTCTAATTGCAGTGAGCGTGCCCACTCGTCAGCTTGGTCGACAACACTGAGAGCGGACGAGTAGATCCAAGACTCGATGAAGAAGGGAGGCAATGTATTCTGAACGAGTTGAGCTCACGCATGACCACAACAGACAACTCAGTTGCTCACCTCCACTTCTCGCAAAGTCCGAGCGAATGTGCTAAGGAAAGAGGCAGCCTTCCGACAAAGCTCTTCCATGTCGCCGATCTTGCTCAGCAGTGCGCATTGCCTAGCCAGGAGATATACGCGGAAGTCAAAGACGGAGATAGTGTTGGCGAGGATAAGGTCGCGATATGGCTTCTTCGTGACGGACAACAGTGGCACAGAGTCATCCGTAGGCATTGGCGTGATCAGCGTGCCAAACCAAGACATATTCTTCTCCCTCAAGACTTGCGAGAAAGTCGCCTCCAGCTCGTAGTACTGCTGAAGGGCATCCTCGTACAGGTTCATGCCCTCAAGAGAACTGGCAACGCTTTCCTGCACAGCGTGAGTTTCGACCTCGCCATCCTTGTAATTGCAGCGCGGAACGGACCTTCAAGATGAAGAACGTGCAAAAATTCCAACCAGGCATCTGCCGCTGACCTTCGGAGCGTTTGACCTCATCCTCCCGCTGGGTCAAAGACGCATCGAATGCGGACAAGACACCCTCCTTGACCTTAGTGACGAGGTCCGCCCATACTGTCGGATTGTCCTTGTCCGCGCTCCACACAAGTTGCACGCAACTAGAACCAATTTCAAGACACCTCTAACCTAGCATATAATGAGGTTACTAACCGGTCCTTCTTGTCTGTGTTGAAGTCCGCCTTCACCTTGTCCAGCACCGACGCCTTCATCTGGAACAGCCTGCCCTGGGTGATGTTCTGATCGGGACGAACGACGTGGACTATAAGCCATTCCTGATTCTTGCGCTGGCTGACGGACGCATGCCATTCCTTGACTTGCTTACGGGTGGTAGCCCGGTAGGCCTCGCTATCCTTGAAGCGGGCGTGAGGAATACAGGAAAAGGCGGATCACGCAATGGTATTCACCTCGCAGATGAAGATGTACAGATGAAGCAAAGGTTTCTCTAGGACGCTCTGAGGGACCTGAGACGCAGTATGGTCCTCGCGCAATGTCTCGAGTGCGACTAACTTGATGTCGAGCTCTTGAATGGTGCGTAACGCATTGCGGGAGGTGGACTTCCAGTGCAAGTTTCGAAGGGGGAGCTGTGATTGCAGGGAAGTATAGATTTGGTTCCAATGGTCGGTAGAGAGGAAGAGAACAGGCCCCGAGTAGGTGATGGTAACTCGTTGTGCGGACATGGAGGGATTCAGTGTTCACCGACACCACGGACGCACCCTCCGAGTCGCTCTGCAGGTTCGACTGTCCTGACTCTCTCCAGATCCTCCCGTGCCTTGGACAAAAATATGCTATCCTTCACTCGCTGCAGCACCGTCCTTTGAGAGACGGGTGGAAGCTTAGGCGGTGGTCCTCGGAGTCGGAGCGGGGAACTGACTTGGAGGGATGGATGCAAACAGAGAGAGGGTCGATCAATGAACGGGCGCTTCGCAGTTGTGTCTATGCGCCAGATGCGGCCCGGGGATGCGACGTCATCGCAAGGTCACGGAGGAAAGACAACCATCCGCAAGTCAGTTCTGCTTATGCACGAGCTACCTAGTGCCGCAGTCACCCCAGACGTCGTCCGCCGACCGTCAAACATGATTTGAACATGATCGTGCGTGCCCAGCCGGCTCCTGATGTGCCGGGCTATTAAAGACAAGGCAACGTCCGGTGCTGCCGGGTCAATCTCCACCTCTGCACCCACCACCATGTCCCTCAAGCCTTTTCCGTTCCTATTGCACACGACCGCCGCGTCGGTCATGACATATGGCTATCTCCACCTCCCGGACATGGTTGCAAACATACCAATGGCCCAGATGCGGGGCGGACACTTCCAGTTCTTGACGATACAGGGGTACGCCCTCGTCTCATGACAGTGTGTGGCATGCGCACACGACTCACCATTGCTTCTTCTATGTTGCAGTCTCTGTGTTGCGTGGATCACCATGTTACTCAGCGTTGGATGTGACTTGATACCAGCCTCAAGTGAGTATCGATAGTATCCTCGTTGCCTCTGCATGTCTCACCAGGCTCAAACGTGCGCGTAGAGATCCTGAGGAATGCCAAACGTGCTTTTCTTATGAGTGCCCTTCCAGTACGTTGCGCTTCTTCCCAGCGTGTTGCATGCTGCTCACCAACATGCAGCTGGCTATCGTGATCTCGGTTATTTATTGGACCCTATTGCTGGCCTTCCCTCATCTGATCCTCCCTGAAGACCCCAACGCAACCGAGCCCACTTCTTCCTCTGCTGTCCCGGAACCTCAGCGTCTGCCCCTCCACACGGACCTTGCGCTACATGCTGTTCCTGCGATTTCGCTGATCATTGACTTCTACACCTTGGAACGCAAGTACTCGAAGAACGTTAGCCGCTATGGCTCTCTTCTACTCGCGGCCATAGTTGGCACCTGGTACGCGTGTTGGGTTGAGTATTGCGCAAGCTACAATGGGTTCTGTAAGTCATCTTACTCATGTAACCGACGCGTGGGGCTAAATGCGAAATGCAACAGTCCCGTATCCATTCTTGACTCACAGTCCATTCAATGTTCGCGTCGCGATCTATGCCGGAGCCAGTCTGTTTGCTGCACTGGCGTTCATGGGCCTTAATGCGTTGCACCCCTAGTCTATCTGCTTCATTTACCGATTCTATATACTAGCAATTGTCTAGCCCTCCAGCCTAGTTCCCATAGTGCTACAACGCATGTAATGCCTAGAATGCCACGGTTCACAACAAGTACATACATGCCTCTAAAAGGAAGATTAAGCGCCGAGACGCGTCGCGCGCTGATGCGAGTCATGGAGATCGAGATCCAGACGCGATTTTGACTCCTGCTAAGGTCGGACTAGTTGCGTCTCCCTTCTCCCCTCATCGTGCTCTCATTACAAACTATCGCGACAATAGAAACACATCCAACCATGGCCGCTCAGCCTACGAAACAGAAGCTATGGGGCGGGCGATTCACCGGCAAAACGGATCCACTGTGAGTCGTTCTCAATCTGTACTGCAACACTTCCTCATCAAACCTGGGCTACCAGTATGCACGAATTCAATCAATCGCTGCGATACGACCAACGAATGCACGCAGCAGATATCGCGGGATCTATCGCATACGCGAAGGGGTTGGCGCGCGTTGGGATTTTGACCGAAGATGAGCAGAAGAAGATTGTCGAGGGCCTGGTCGCTGTGGGGAAGGAATGGGAGCAGGGAACGGTGAGCATGATCCGATGACCACCCTTTTTCAATGCTCACAATGTGGGTAGTTCAAAGTTCAACCTGACGATGAAGACATCCACACCGCGAACGAGCGTCGGCTAACGGAGTTGATCGGTCCCCTCGGTGGGAAGCTGCACACCGGACGCTCGCGAAATGACCAGGTTGCGACGGATATGCGCCTGTGGCTGCTTGGGGAGGTGCGCGCGGTGGAGAAGGGCTTGAAGGACCTCATCCGTGTGATGGTGGAGCGTGCAGACAAGGAGAAGGACATCCTCATGCCCGGGTACACGCACTTGCAGGTGAGCGGCATCCACACGCCGACCCCCAATTATTGTTGCTGACGACATGCGCCCCATCGCAGAGGGGGCAGCCCATCCGGTGGTCGCACCTACTGCTCTCGCACGCTTTCTCCTTCCGTGCAGATCTCGAGCGACTGCAGCAGCTCATCCCGCGCATCTCTGTCCTGCCCCTTGGTTCTGGCGCGCTTGCAGGCAACCCTTTCGCGGTCGACCGCGAGTTTCTCGCGAAGGAGCTTGGGTTCGACTCCGTCGCGGAGAACAGCATGTATGGCGTGAGCGACCGTGACTTCATTGTTGAGTTCATGATGTGGGCGAGTCTGGCTATGACGCATGTCAGCCGGATGGCGGAGGACCTCATCATCTACTCGACGGCTGAGTTTGGTTTCATCTCCCTCAGTGATGCTTACAGGTGCGCACATCACTTCATGCTCAGTGGTGTTAATGTGATGCTGAATGTGTCTTGCCCAGTACTGGCTCGAGCATCATGCCCCAAAAGAAGAACCCCGACTCGTTGGAGCTTCTCCGAGGCAAGTCAGGACGAGTGTTTGGAAATGTAAGGGTTTCTCATTTCTTGCCATCCAATTGAACTCACCATGTCGTCTAGATGTCGGGCTTCTTGATGACGTATAAGGGATTGCCTTCAACGTACAACAAGGATCTCCAGGAAGACAAGGAGCCACTGTTCGATGTTGTGGACACTGTCTCTGCATGCTTCCCCATCGCCGAGGGTGTCATCGCTACCTTGGAGGTATGATGCACAGGTTATCAGCTTAACTCCGGGTACTGACCACGCTGTACTACAGGTCCACGCTGATAAGATGCGCGCAGCGCTGACGATGGACGTGCTTGCGACGGACCTCGCAGACTACCTCGTCCGGAAAGGGGTGAGTGGGCGCAATCCTGATATAAGACCTCGTGTATCCGCCGCTCACCATCGTGCCTGCGATATTAACCTCTCCGGTACCCATCGCACACATTCCAGATTCCTTTCCGGGAGACGCATCACGTCTCAGGACGAGCGGTCGCGCTCGCGGAGGCGCGGAAGTGCCAGCTGAACGACCTCACGCTGGAAGACTTCCGTAACTTGCATGAGAAGTTTGACGAGGACGTGCTCGCGGTGTTTGACTTCGAGGCGAGCGTCGAGCGCCGCCAGTCCATCGGCGGGCCGAGCCGTAAGATGCTTGACAGACAAATTGCTGTCCTCCGAGCCGCAATTGCAAACTGAACGTGCGCAGGATGAGCCGCAGCCTGAAAAGTACCCGAGGCATCGGGTGCGCGATGTAGAATAGAAATGGCGAGGGCGGACGTCAATTCCCCTCGTAGCGGCGTAGCATGCTCTGTACTTTAGATAAACATGACAATCCCGGATACAGTTCGCGCAGTCAGTGCGCACTCGCAGCCCGCCGACGCCGGGGCGGTATCGTCTGAGTAGGGTTCGGGCGTTGGCGCCTATCACCAGACACAGATGGTGGAAAGGTCCCACACCGCCAACTCAACACTGCCTCCCTACCGCCGCCCTCACCGGCCCCCTCGACGAATCCCGCAGGCCCCGCCAGTCGTTACCTTCAATACCCCCTTCTTCGCCGAACTTGCTTCTCCTTCTCGACCCTCTGTCTTCCCCAGGCCCGCATCTCGTCGTCATTCCCCGTTGTCCGTCCTCGCAGCATTGAGTGCTGTCTCCTCTTCTTGTCGTTCCACACCTGCTACGCATACTTTCGCTACCGTTAATACCCACACTACGCCAACATGAGCAGAGACAGACTTGCAGAACGCCGGGTGAGCACCTCCTCCCTTCCATTCCATACGGCCCCTTCGTGTCTTGTTGTCGGAACACGGCGACATGCGTCGGTGTTGGGGGAATGGGATGCTGATAGCCAGCGTGACAGGCCCAGCAAGGCGGCGGAGGCGGCGGAGGATACTACAACAACCAGTGCGTGCCACGACTGCGTCCTCCCCCATTCCGCGTGTGTACTGAACGCCGCTTGGCAGGGACTCGTACCCGATGCAGGAGAGAAATGACTACCGCTCGCGTGCACGCGTGAACAACCCGTACGCCCAGCAGGACGACGCCCCGACATACTCGGGCTCGTACAATGTCCCCAGCACGACGAACCTGATCAGCACCGGCGGCGGCGGACGAGGTGATGACCTCTCTGCGCTCAACGAGGAGGTACGTCCCCTTCCCTTCCCTCACACCTCTGTACAGCACAAGACCTAAGCGCGACCCTTTCTGTGCCCTGTGCAGATTCAATCCATCCAGGACCAGATCCAGCAGTACAACGAGAACGTGGGCCAGATCCAGAAGCTGCACGCACGCCTGGTAGACACGACGGACGACGCGGCGGTCGAGCGCTACAACCAGCAGCTGCAGGACTACGTCGACAAAAACAGGTCGCTCAGCGAAAAGCTCCGGGGCAGGATCAAGGCCCTCCAGCGGCAGGGCGGGAAAGGCCAGATTGGCATGATCCGCAAGCAGCAGGTGTGTCTTAATACCGTCTTGTTGTTCTTTACCCTCTCGTCGCGTGGGGGAGGGCGAAAGGACGGGTGTACTGACTGCGGTTGCGCAGACGGAGCTGGTGAAGACCAAGTTCATGGATGCGATCCAGAACTACCAGAGGGTTGAGTCGGAGAGCCGGCAGAAGTACAAGAACCGGGTTGAGCGTCAGTACAGGATCGGTGAGTTGTCTTGTTCAGTGATCACAAGCATAGGAGCATCCCTGTCTCACGCTCTGCCATCGCAGTGCGGCCGGATGCGACACCCGAGGAGGTGAAGGCTGTCGTGGACGACGACCAGGGCGGCCAGGTCTTCAGCCAGGCATTGATGAACTCGAATCGGTATGGAGATGCACGCTCGGCCTACCGCGATGTGCAAGAACGTCATCGGGATATCAAGAACATTGAAAAGACACTCACGGAATTGGCTCAGCTGTTCAACGATGTGAGCCTTCTCTCGAGATATGCACCCATGCATGTGTCTGATGGACATCCACTAGATGAGTATCTTGGTAGAACAACAGGACGAGCAGATCACGGCCATCAACGACACGATTAAGGAGGTCGAGAAGGATGTCGAGACTGGGTACGTGACTCCCCTGAACGGTCAAACCCCGATGTTGATCTTGTCGTCAGTCTCAACTACACGAACAAGGCCGTCGACTCGGCACGGGCAGCACGGAAGAAGCGTTGGATCTGCTTCGTTATTACCCTGATCCTTATCGTCGTCATTGCCATCGTTGTGGCGGTCGTCGTCTTGCAGAACCAGCCCAAGAACTAGACGACTGCTGCGCGTGGTGTACCATATCTTATTATATCCTGGGACATTTTCGTAGTTCTCTCAGTTCTCTCATTGATCGGACTTGGGATCACGATAAGAGGATCGTTGCATCTTCTCGCCTCTACGGGACGGAGCCTGTGTCCCGCACCCCTACCTTACCCCTCTCGACCGGCGTCACGTACACGTTCTGCTTATCTATCTATGCCGCTTTTCACTCTTCCTTGGTAATGGATCACCAGCATCCGCATTGTACATTGGCCTGGTTCGACCAGTGATACCCCTATCGTACGCTGGATATCCACCCTTCTATCTCAACGTGTGGACGCGCATCTGGCGTTGATGCTAGAAGGGGTAGTTCTTGGACCGGGGCGCATGTGGACGGCGTGGGCAGCTGCGCGGAGACCGTGTGGCAGAAGGGAGTCGGTGTGCGAACGCGGAGGCGTCAGCAGATTGAGGTACCTGTCCGGCCAGTGTCAGGCCACCGCAGATTGCTGGCTCGGGTGAAACTTCGCTGCTCCACAAAGCCCAGGCCGCGGAGCGTATCGCGGAACGCGAGCCTATCTTGAGGGCCCGGGTCCGGACTGGCCAATGGGCGGACGCATTGCCGAGCGGAACAACAGCGGATGGTCGGGGGCTTGGACGGTTCGTGTGTTCGGCGTCGGTTGGAGGAGGTGCGGAAGGGGCCTGGGGGATGGGTGCGAGGAGGACGAATGCGGGTGCGCACCGTTACAAGCCCGATGCCTCGTTCCTTGTTTGACCCGATTGCGGCGAGGCTGGCGGCGCTGGAGGGACGCACCGCCTCCGGTCCTGTGAGGCTGCGTGGCGGTTATATAATATATTGTGGCGGCGGAAGCTTGAGCTTGAGAAGGCGAGCGCGAAAGGGCGCGAAGGCTCGCAGGCTGTATCGCAGTCATCTGTTAGTCATGGGGTGGAGAGATCGTCGGGCGAGGGCCCGGAGCGAGTGCGAAGACGCGAAAATTGCACACTTCGCGGTGGAGGGAGAGGACTGGCCAGCGAGCGTCGGGAGCTCGGACGGCAGCGGATCCCCAGGCCGTCGCCAATCGCCAGCCTCGATCTCACTCATCTCGCGCAACGCCGCCACGTGAGATCTCAGATCCACATCTCTCTCGAGCTGACGCGTCCCTCCCCCTGCCCGTATATAACGCCTTCCTCCCCGCCTCCTGCCCCTTCCAACCACCCTCCACGCATAACCTCTCCGTCCCGTCCCGTCAGTCTCCAGCCCCGCATCTCCCGTCCTCGACATTGTCTGACTGACGGTCTTCAGCCTATCAGAACTTGTGTTCCCCACTCCCCCCGCACACGACAGACACTCTCCACCATGGCCGCCAAGAAGCGTTGCGAGTTCCAGTCCGAGTCCCGCTGCAACCAGGCGGTGTTGCGCATTGTGGGCCGCTGCCCCCACTGTCGTCTGGAGTTCTGTGGCGACGTGCGTACCCTCTCCATTGTTTGTCCCTGTTCCCAGGCTGACTGTGGCCCGTCCTCCCCCACAGCACCGCATGCCTGAGCACCATGAGTGCCAGAACCTGGAGAGCTGTCGGCAGCAGGCATTCGAGAAGAACAAGGCGAAGCTGGAGAGCGAGCGGACTGTTGCGTCCAAGATGGCGACGGCATGATCTGCCCTCCCCACTCCCCTCTTCCGTCCTTCCAATCCTCCTACTCCCATCTATCGCTTCTCGACGCCCATCCATGCTCAACCTGTGGGGGCTGCTGGGCATGCCACCGCCCGGGGCGCATCTCCATTCGCATCTCCGTCTCACCTTCACGACACTGCATATCGGCGCTATCACGACACAACGGACGTATGCTATACCACATCTATCTTCCCCCCACCCCCGTAACTCCCGATGTTGCTATCTCTCTGCCTACGGATTATAATCGCATCTTCGCTGCATCGGTGTCCATATGTGTTTTCATATATTGTCTCCCGGGTATATCAATGTAGAATTCTGTCATGACATTTCCTCGTGCGACGTGCGTTTCTCAGGGCGGGGGGCCAACTGATGCCGATGCGTTAAAGTCTACTCACACAGGCGTGGGTGAGATGGTTCACCTCAACTCCTGAAGAGTCATTCTGACTTCAAGCTTGTCCAATTGGCCACTGTCAACCTCGTGCGCGGTGTCGCAAGCGTACGTTTCTATGGCGCTGCCATGTCATTCGATGTCGCTTGTGCCTACTGACCTAGGCCTTCCCGTGCCCACAATGGTGCGCTATCATGCGACGTGGATTGGCAAGAGGCGCAAGTGAGTCGTAAAGGCTCGACAGCTATTGCGCGAGCGTGCCGGACTTTGTGCGGTGGAGTGCGGTCGTTAACGCGTTTCCGCCATGCGCGACGGCCCAGAATGGCAGGCGAGATGCCTAATCGCCTGGTCCGGACCGCGTATAAGAGTCAGATCGCTCCACTATCCGATTTCCCTCAAGCACTCTAGCCAGTCTCTCGTCTTGCTGAGTACAGTACTGCTCGACGCGTCCGTATCCCCATCTTGTCCATACCTGGTCCATCGCGACTGTCTGCTTACCGACCGCGCTCGCAGGCACCCCGCCGGAACAACGATTTCACGTGCATCGGCATCCAACAGCGATCGCCCCCCCTCTCAGCGTAAAAGCACAGGTGAGCCGGTTCCCTTTATCAGGCTGACGTCGACATGGCGCGCCTGGAACGTAGACCGCCCCTTTTACTCACTGCTGCTGCATTGTTTGCGCTCGTGTTCTTGCTCCCTGCGTCATGGCCAGAAGACTGAAGCAAGTCGCAAATCACCTAGAAGCCAAGATGTCTGAGGTCTCTGCCGGTGCGTCCTACCATCTGCTCCCTGGCCAATCAGTGGGTCGCGGTATGTCAGGGTCCTGACGGACGCTGCAGAACGTTGGACTGAAGTTCCCCTCGCTCCACCCGATTCGTATGCATTCATCTGTTCCCTCTCGCTTGTGCGGAGCGCTGAGTGACATACGGTACGTAGCATCTTCAAGCTTACCGCCGCCTTCAAGGCGGACACCCACCCCAACAAGATCAACCTCGGAGTTGGAGCGTACCGCGACGACAACAGCAAGCCGTGGGTGCTCCCCGTCGTCAAGAAGGTGTGCCCGCGCTGCGCATTACATCCATCCCGCACGCCCGTGTTGTGCTGACGTACGGCCGCACTGGCCCCTGTAGGCGACGGAAATATTGGTGAACGACCCTGCGGTGGATCATGAATACCTGCCTATCACCGGCTTGCCAGAGTTCACCTCGGCCGCGGCCCGCCTCGTCTTTGGTGCGGACTCGCCTGTCATCGCGGAGGAGCGCGTTACGAGCGTGCAGACCATCTCTGGAACTGGCGCGAACCACCTCGGCGCGCTCTTCCTCAGCAAGTTCTACGGCTGGAACGAGAAGCGGGTCTTCCTGAGCGATCCGACCTGGGGTGCGTGTTCCCCCACCTCCATTCCGCACGTCGTCGCTCGCCGGCCGTGCGGTGCTGCGGTCTGACTGTTTGTGGAGGAGACTGACGTACGGGCGGCACAGTGAACCACCACCAGATCTTCCCGCTCGCTGGCATTCCTGTCTCGACGTACCCCTACTACGATCCCCAGACCATCGGGCTGGCCTTCCCCGCCTTCCTCGAGGCTCTCAAGACGGCAGCGCCGCGCTCTGTCTTCCTCCTGCACGCCTGCGCGCACAATCCGACAGGCGTCGACCCGACGCGGGAGCAGTGGGGACAGATTGCGGACGTGATGCTCGAGAAGGGCCACTTTGCGTTCTTTGATGCGGCGTACCAAGGTTTCGCCAGCGGCGACTTGGACAATGACGCGTGGGCGGTGCGGGAGTTTGTCAGGCGGGACGTGCCGCTGCTGGTCTGCCAGGTGCGTGTCATACGGTATGATAATGATGGAGGTTGCGTGGCACTCATGTTGCGCCGGCGCACGCGTTCACTGAACTGAACAGAGCTTCGCGAAGAACGCCGGACTGTATGGCGAGCGCGTCGGAGCGCTGCACGTCGTGTCGCCGTCGAAGGACGGTGCCGCCCGGATCAAGAGCCAATTGTCGGTGCTCGCCCGTTCTGAAATCAGCAACCCGCCCGCACATGGCGCGCGTCTGGTGAGGACCTTCTTTCCGATCGCCCCGCGGTTCTGGGGGCTGGATTGCGGCGCGTGTGGCTGATAGATGGGCGTGGTGCGGACAAGGTTTCGCTCATTCTGAACAACGCTGAGCTGTTCGAGGAGTGGAAGCGGGACATCAAGACGATGGCGGGGCGCATCATCGACATGCGCAAGGAGCTGCACCGGCTGCTGACCGAGGAGCTGAAGACGCCCGGGAACTGGGATCACATCGTGAACCAGATTGGGATGTTCAGGTACGTTTTTGGGTTCGGCTCTCGGTCTCTCGGTCGCTCGATCTGTTGTCGGGACTCGGATGCGGGGGGCGGCGTGCCTTGGGTTGATGGTGTAAGATGGGAGCGGTCAGCGGTGTGGGTGCCTGTGCGTGGACTCGTGTGTGTCCTGGCGGGCTCAATGTCGAGAGACGCAGGGCTCGGTTGGTTGGGTTGGTTGAGCGGCTGGGCGATCGGCCGCCACGCTGTGGTTGGCCGTGCCATGGGGTCCACGGGCCGCCTGCGGACACACGTGAGAGAGATCAGCGTGGGTGCATGGTGAGCGAGACGGTTCACGCGAGGATGGGTGGCCGGGGTGTGGCCAACGCACGGTGGACCAGCCGGTGGGAGAGCGCGTTGGAAGAAACGGCGGACAATGGGGGATCTGTGTGGGATGGAGCATCAAGTGTTCGGGCGGTAAGAAGAGCGAGAGAGACTGGTCCGAGAAGGCAGGACTGATGCTGTTGGAAGCCGTGTGCGTCCGGCTGATAGGCAGGGTGAAAGTGTTTGGGCGAGGAGCGGGCGCTGGCGGCAGGCTGGGACGTGTGCTGACATGAACCTTGCGGTGTCTGCTTCTACAGCTTCACGGGGATTGGGCCTGCACAGAGCCAGGCGCTGGTCGAGAAGGCGCACATCTACCTGACGTCGAATGGGCGGATCTCGATGGCCGGCCTGAACAGCCACAACATCCGGTACTTTGCAGAGTCGCTCGACAAGGCCGTCCGCGGGCAGCTCTGAGCTGCAGCCGGGCTGGCCGCTGTAACAGCCCGGACGGAGGCTCGGACATCGGCCGGGGAGTGGCATAGGAACGGAAGCGGACATGTACGCTACTTACAGACGGAGCGATGTGTAGCGTAGAGGGGGCGTGGGAAATGACGTGTGTGTTCCTGAGCAGCAGTCTAGACCGAAAGGGGCCAAAAGCGGCAGGAGTGACATCATCCGGGGGACGAGCGAGATGTTGAGAAGGATCGTTCCGCATCATTTTCATAGAGCACCACGGCCGCTGCCTCAGCCTCTCTCTCTCAGCCTCTCTCTCCCTTCCTCTTCCGTCCGCCTCCCTCCTCCTCGTCCCTCTCCCCCGCCCCCTCCACGACGCCCCCGCCGCCCCCTTGCTCCCCGCCCCGCCCCCGCCTCTCCCCGTCCAGGCATCCCGCCCCCCGCCCCCGCCCCCGCCTCCGTCTGCCAGCGAGTGCGCCGAAGAGCCCCGGTGGTGTGCATGCACACTGACACGCCGTCTGGACACGATCCCCCTCCCTCGCGCATGTCCCTCTTGCCCCCACTCCGGCCCCTTCATCCGCTCCTCATCCCCGCAGAACACACGCTCTGACTCGCGTCCCCGCTGCTCTATGCTGCACTCACCCCCTCCCGGTCTCTTCTCTCCCGCTGCTGCGCCCTGCCTGCCCTCCTTCTCTCCCCTGCCCTCTTGCGTCATCTCCTCCCGACCTCTCTCGTCTCAGTGCCGCCCATTTCCTCGTGCTCGGCCCTGACTTTTCTCCCCCGTCCGCCTCTTCCCAGGCCTCCGCCCTCTCTTCTCCTCCCCCATCTCGTCCCGCGCGTCTCCCCTCCGCCGCTCCTTGCATCCCGTTCTCATCCTCCTCAGACGCGCCGCTCTCTCTAATTACATGGGAATCTTGCTGTCCTTATTATTTCCCCCTCTGTTCATGTCCTCCCAATTCTCCTCTTCCTCGACCACCACCGACAACTCCCGCTCGTCCTCCCCATCTCCCCACCCAGACCACGCCGGCCCCGACATTCCCCTCCAGCCCCTCGACGATGACCTCCCAGATCCCTCCCCGCCCTCAAGTCCCAAACCGTCTGTCATCGCGTCTCCGCCCCTTGACACGCGCCCGTACTCGCCTCATGGTGTGGGCATCGGTATATTGTCCCCCCAGCCCGTCTTGGGGCCCTTCGCGCCCATGACGCGCGCGAGCTTTGCCCCGCTACAAGTCAAGTCTTCCCCGGGCGAGCAGCGCTCTAACCCGTTCGAGACTGTCGCTTCTCCGCGTCGTCCCACCAGCCCGTTCGAACCACTTGCCCTGCGCGCTAGCGGATCGCGTTCTCCGGAAATTGCCCAGCGCTCTGCCTCGCCGCTCTCCGCACCAAGGCATCTCGAGGACGCGTCGGCGAACGATGGGAACGCGGGTGAGCACATCCCACTCACGTCGCATTCTAGCGCCGATGCCGGTCACGCCGGTCTGCGTATCGCTATCCCCCCACCCAATCCCACCGCGTCCACCTCAACCCCATCGCCGCCGCTACTCTCCCAGCCGGCCCAGGACCCAGTCGCGAGCTCAATCTCCTCGGTCATTGACTCAGGGGCGTCTGGGCCAGCATTAGAGGCTCCAGCCCCTGCGTCTGCTGTGGATCTCCTCGCCCCCTCGGCCGATCTGAACATTGACTTCTCAGAGTTCGATACCGAAGGGTACAGTGCGCTCGAGAAATTTTACCTATTCTCGCGCAGCAGAGCGAGCTTCCATAAGGTGTTCATTGCTCACGCGCTGCAGAGCTACCTGCTTGGGGCTGAGACATCCGGCGCAGATGTCCCTAGCAGGGAAGTCATCGAGCGGATCACCCCGAGTGAGGCCGTTGAATACGTTCTCCCGCTGCTCAACACGCTGGCTTTGGATGAAGGTGCGTCAGCCGTTTATCTTCGCCGTGTTGCCGTGAACACTCACATGCACGTTCTTTTCCCGCCCTAAAACGCGACTTTGGCGCCTGATCGCTGTTTGTTTGCGATTCTGATCTTCTCACTGCACACCGATCACGTAACCTTGCGGTGCGTGCCCGCTCATTGTGCGCAATGGAACCTTTCCACCACGCTGCAATCGGTTCGGTGGTAATACTTGCAGACCAAAACGTCCAAGAGGCTCTCGCGGCGGAGCTGGTGCCCATAATCTGGTGGTTCCTCACGCATTGCAGACTGGTCGAAGACGAAGCGCCGTTGCCTCCCTCTCCGCCAGCTACGACACCGCTCAGTCCAAGCACCTCGCTGTCCATAGAGCGCGAGCCGTCTCTTCGTCCTGACGTGCTGGTTGGCGACCTGGACGTTCAAGCACTGTCCGATCATGTCACGAGTGCAGGGGAAGAGTCGGATGCACCAATCACGGTCCCCGTTCAGGCATTCACGCCGATGTTGGGCACTCTCCTGCTCAGTCCCAATGGTATCGTAGGCGGGTCTGCCCGCTATGCAGTCGTCGAGCTCTTGCGGCGCCTGCGACGAGCTGACCAACGGGAGGATGACGAAGACTCGGATCGCCCGGACGAACCAGCCAATCCTGTGCCAATCGAGGAGACGCGGCTGAGCAGTCCGACTCCTTCCCAGAGTGAATATCAAGAGGCACAGGATGCGCTTGAAATCGGTCTCTTCCAGCGCAACGAGCGTCGTCTTTTCGAGCGCGAGCTGATTTATCAGGTGGTCATCGGCATGGGCCGCCTCGACATGGACGACAACAGGGCCGATCAAGATATGGAGGGGACACTTGGCATTACGCTCGACTCTGGTCCGTCTACAGCAGTCCCGACCCCGCACCCCGATCCATCAGCCGTTGATAGTGACTCCTACTTTCCTGCTACTGCGGTCTCCGGACTCACAGCAAGCTCAGCGTCAAGCGCGGTCATCACTTCCCCGCCCATGCCCACGGCTGAATTGGCTGCATTCGCCACGAGCGCACTGTCTCCCGTGCCGTCGCCTTCCCCACCGGTCTCATCAACGTCTTCCCTGACCAGCTCGCCTGGCCACTCATCGGCGTCCACGCCTTCGCTGACGTCATCGACGTCGTCTTCTTCCGGTGAATATTCCGATACCGCGGAGAACAGCGGCACGGAACGGTTTGGTCTCGATCTGACGGATGGACTTCCCGGTAGCGACGACATGGAGGTTCCGATGGACGTCGACGAAGTCAGCAACACTAGTACCGAAACGCTTGCCAGTCCGACTCGAGTAACCGGCCCCCCTGAGGTCAAGCTGCCGGCTCCCCATAACTGGACGACTTCAGGCGCTCTGCCCCGGCATGCTGCCCTTCCGACTACACCGCCGTTCGAGGTACCGCCGCCACCGTCTGTCGCAGCACCTGTCCCAGCTTCGATGGACGGCGCATTGCCGATCACTGGGCTACCGATGCTACAGGTGCAGGCACCCTCGACGAGCCCTGTGACCGAGGAGCCCCCGCGACAGCTAGGTGGTTGGATGAGTCCCAACTCTGCGGCCCGCCAACTCGAGGCGATAGAGAACCCGCAGCCAGCAGTCGATGGCGTGCTGAACGAGGAGGCGTCCGTTGGACGGCTGTCAAGTATGAGTTTGATGGCGGCTGTGACGGCGAGCGGTGCGTACACCCGCGATGCAATTGGCTTTGCGCGTCTTCTTACGGTTGGTTATCCCACAGGGTCTATTGGCGAGGACACGAAGAAGGCGTTCGTTGCCGAGGTCGAGCGGGTCGGTCGGGACGAGGTATACTGGGTGAGGCGGGAGGCGAGCTTCGCGGTGGGCGCGCTTGCGAAAGTGGTACCTGTGGAAGTGGTGACGTCGTCCCTGGTGAGTCATTCACGCGCTCAGATCATCCGCCCGAAGAGACGTTCTGAATGGACCGCACGGCGAACCAGCTTCCTTTGTTCGAGGCCTTGTGTCACGACTCGACGTGGCATGTGCGTCACTCGGTTCTCTTCGCGCTTCCGGCCATTCTGTCGAGGCTCACGCCGGAGCACCGCCGGCGGCTCGCGCTCGACGTCGTTCTGCCCCTGTCACAGGACGAGGAGCCGACCGTCCGTTCCGCCGTGCTCGAGGCGCTGGGTGAGGTCATGTACACCTTCGTCGACGACAAGGACGGACCGCCGGAGCAGCTCCTCAAGCTCTTCCTGGGCATCCGTGAAATGGACGATCCGGGCGGTGGTGCGTCTACCCACCCTGCCGAGAACGTCGCCCATCCAGAACCGCAATCGCCACATCCCTCGCAACCGCCACAGCCTCGTTCAGCCACATCCGTGTCCGCGACAAGTTCAGCATGGAGTGACTACGGGACCGACGCTGGCGGCGGCTTTGATATTTATGACGACCCTCAGCGACCCCTTGTGTGCGCCTTCAACTACCCCGCCGTGGCCCTGACACTGGGAAAGGAGCGTTGGCCGGAGCTGCGGCCGCTGTACCTTTCTCTCGTCCAAGACCCTTCGTTCAAGGTCCGCAAGACACTCGCCGCGTCCCTGGGCGAGATTGCGAAAGTGATCGGCGAAGATCATGCCCGAGCCGATCTCATGGACGTCTTCCGGTCGAGCTTGCACGCGGAGGAGAGCGAGGTTCGCATGAAGGTCATAGAAGCGTTGCAGACGTTCACGCGGGCGCTGGGGATCCCGGAGCGCGCAGAGGTGGTCAGCGAGCTCGCAGAGGCTTTCTCCTCCGGTAAGCTTTCTGGCTGGCGCGAGAGGGAGGCTGCGGCCAAAGCTCTCGGCGGGTTGGTTGAGGTCGAGGGCATCGATGGCGATGTTTTGCGGCGGATGTTGGTCAGAGCCCTTGACGACCGTGTGGCGGCCGTTAGGGAGGCAGCGGTGACAGTGGTGAGTGGCGGCTTAATTCAACAAATTTGTTCTGCCTTCACATGCTAATTATGACGCGACGAACCCCCCAGCTACCCGCGTTCGTGAAGGCGTGGAAGACGGCGCCGACATTATTGGACGCGCTCCGAACCGACGTCCGCGCGTTCGCCCAATCCACTGCATTCCGGAAGAGGACAATATGGGTTACATGCATCCAAGAGATGTTGACGCACGACCAGGGGGATGTGGCTATCCGCACCGACACATTTTGGGAGACGCTCTCGTCGCTCGTTCGGGATCCAATCGTCGACGTGCGGATACGCGTCGCGCGGCTGCTGGGCCTAATCATCGGTAAGTGCATCAGTGCTCATGCGGAGCCCTCACGTTATCTGCCCATGTCGTCATCCGCTGATGAGCCAATCCTGTTTCGCAGACAAGTTTGGCCGCATTGATAGTGGAATTGCCGCGAAGACGGTCGGCCTAGCACGGGATCTGGTGCAGGACCCTTCCCACGAGGTGCAGGCTTTCGCCACCGCCGTTGTTGCCGACGGTTCTCTTGCAGGGTCGGACTCTCGCCGTGCGCCTCCGGTGACGACGTTCTCGCCTCGTGTCGAGAAGAGCGCGGCTACGTTCTCCCGCCCGCCGCCGCCAAGTCCCAGCTGAGACATGGAGCAATTAGCACGGTTGATCACCACCCAAACTGCTCCAGCGCCCGCACTTCGGTTGGGCACTCGTTCCCCAGCGGAATGGACCGTCGGCCGCTGCCTACCGCTTGCATGCGGTAAGGCATATGGGACGACGCCCGACAGTGGACCGCACCAAGAAGTCCAGACACGGGTCCGACCTGCGGCGGAAGCATGCGTCGACCTCCGTCCGACGTCATCCTACCTTCGAGCGGCATTCATTGTCGCACAGAGAAAGCATGCGCGTCGTGGCACCGCATAATTGCCCCGGCCTCAGTCAGCAGACCCTCGGCCGCCTTATATAGCTAACTTATCGTGTACGACCCGCCATCCTACTGCTGCAGCCCTATCACCGTTGCCTTTCCACCGTTTACAATGTTCTCGCCTCATGCTCTGACGATCCGCCGTTCCGTTCACGTTCATACTGTATCATTAAGTACATACCATCCTGATTTACCGTAGCATATGATAGTTCAACCTCTACAGAAAAATAATTGGTGATCAGTGACTATCCGTTCGTGCATGCCCCTTTCCCTCCCCTGATCAACCGTCTGACGTGGTTGCCTGGCCCATTTACCGACCAACGGGAATGCGGCTTGGCGGGTCAGCCAATCGCAGCTGTCGGGCGCAGTGTCACGCTCATCTTTTGGTCGAAGCATTCGATCCGTCGTACCATCGACGCTCTATCGCATCGGCCGCCGCGCACGCACCCCCAAGCGCAGCACTATGGCTAATGCCCCCGCTCGAGTTAACCCCCTCTAGGGCCTGGAACCACTCCACGGCTCGAACTTCAGGGGCTGGAGTTGGCGTGTCACAGCGTGACTCAGAATAAGGTTAGGGTTTTGTCAGGGACGCGCCGAGGCACGAGGCACGTGAGGACAATAGAGGCGGAGGCGCAAGCGCCGAGAACCCCGGCTTTGTTCTCTTGACACGCGGCGTAAGGCTGAGTGAATGCGCCTCGCTTTGTGCACGAAGAATAGGTCCGCGTCCTGCCCCCGTCGCTGTGGTCGTGGAAAGATGCTTACAATAAGTAAGAGCCGCCTGCGGGGGGCGCGTTCCCCGCTCTCCTCTCGAGACCTTATTCTCTTGCCCCGTTCTGCCTGCTGCGTCCTGGCTCTGACGACCTTCCTTCCTTAAGTGCCCGTTACTCGACTCGAGGCTGGTGTGCGGTCTTGACGGCCATCCTCGTGCTCACTTCACCCACTGCTGGTTTCGTGCGACCTGCTGGCAGCGTATATCTTCACCTGTAGATTGACAGGATACGACTTCTTCCCCTCCTCTCGCCGTCCACTCGAACACGCACTTCACGACTAGAAATTCACGACCGGGCCTCTACCTTATGACGTGATGGCGTACTGCTTGGGCTTTCATAGAACTCGGACATGGGTGTTTGGTGAGTACGCGCCTGTGTGTTCAGTGGATGTGGCTTGGGGAGCTGACCGGTGGCCTGGGTACAGTAATTGCTACTTTCGTTAGCCTGGTGTGGACCGCGCTGTTGAGTGCGGAGATATTTGTGTTGTATGATAGGTCGGATAGGGCGCAGAGTGAGTGGTCGTCTGTGTGGGTGCTTGCATCGCATGTCTCAACCGTGCACGCGCAATCATCAGGGAACTTGGTCGGCGTCATGATATTCGTGAATGCAGTCACTGCAGTAATGCCACTAGTGCTGTGAGTGTACGCTTATTGTGTATCGTATCTTGCATGTTTGCTGACAGTGTTATCATATTTAGACTTCTGGTAGAGTTCCGTGTGTGGTTGGATGGGGCGAGGATGGCCTTCCTGCTTGTGGCGCATTTTGGTACGTCTATTGATATGCATGCAGTACTGTGAGTTGCTCATGCCCAACAGGAACTGCATTGCTGTTTGCGTTGTTCAACCCGACGTTTGTGTGTCCTGCTGAACGTGAGTGATGCTCAGCGAATGGTCATCGTTTCGGTGCTGACCGGTCTTCAGCATCACAGCGCAAGTTATGCCGGGACGTCAATCTGGCCATACTTGTGTGCAGCTGGGTGCTTCCGGCTTTGTGTACGTGCTATTTCTTCCCGTGTGCATTCCATTAATGCTGACCGGGGCTGTCGCTGCAGTTGTGTGGTATTCCGCCTTCCTGGCGGTCATGCACTACAAGAAGCTGACCGATGTCGCCCCAGCTCGGGAGGCCCGGGAGAAGCACTTGTCAACCGACCTACCGATTATGAACCCGGCGTCGCGACGTCCTTCCACTGTACCCAGCGTGTACAGTGCGGCCTCGGCGCGGCGGACTCAAACAGTTTCTCAGGGGCCGCCTCCTCCCATGCCTCAATGGCCGCCTCCAAATTTGCCGGGAACCGGATCGGCCTCACACTCGGCCTTCAGACAAGCTTCTTTGGCACAAGAGAGACAGCCACAATCGCGGCCGTACCACAATCACACGCCCTTCACGCCCGAGAGGCAGGGGTCGCGTCCAGTCATAAGCCAACCAACGGCGATGCAGCAGAGACCCCCGTCGTTACGACCATTTATACTGCAGCCTCCTCCGACTCAGGCATCGTGGCGGCCTATGTCGTCTCAACAGCAGATGCAAATGCCCCCCAAAGCCTTCACTTATCCGCCGTCTCAGCGCTCCATCCAGCGATCCTCAGTCTCTCAGCAGTCCCATCAAAGGCGGATATCACAGCCCCTGTCACTGTCCATTCCGTCGGCATACTCACAGAGAACATCTCAGGACTCGCGCCGAACGAGCGCGCAACCGTCTCGCCCTGCGTCACAGCTGCCATCCCCATCAACTCCGCAATCATCCTCCCGATCCGCGTCGTCCCGCGTGATGTCCAAGGAGCTCGTCCTCTCGCCCATTGCGGAGGTCGACAATTCCTCGCCAAACTCAAAGTCTTCGGAGAGATCTTCAGGAAGACTCTCCAAGCCGTCGCCATTGCTGCCATACCTGTAATCTTCCATGGGACACTAACATTGTACGAATACGCACTATGTATCGATAGACTCTCCATAGCATTGTACCTGATGGACAAGGATGATGATTAATGAATCCACTGCTTTCGCTCTCGGACATCGGACACGGGAGCATGCAGACAATCATGCACGGCGAGATGAGGCCATGGACGGACTGAGACAGGTCTACCGACACTCGCGACACCGGCGCCACACATCCCCGAATACTTTATGCAGTCGTTCGCCACGTGCGCGGAGTTCCCGTACGCTCTCATCCTCGTCCCGAACTTCGGCCTTGGCTAGCGTGCTCGTCCAAGGCTCGTCTCATGTCTTGACAGCAACCTTGCTTGATCTACCATTCTCAAACCATCCCATTTCTGTGAACCTTCGACATCCCGATCCACTGCAAGGCGCCGGAGATGACTGCTGAATGGGAGCCAGGACGGGTCAAGGTGCGTTCCGTCCGTACAACCGTGCAACATGGAGACCGATGCGGACGGGGAATAGGCCCAACTGCGCCTCACCGCGCAGCGGCTCGGGCAGCTGCAGGACCGGATGGACTCGCAGGCGCAGATCACGCAGAGGGACATCGCGACCCTCCTCCAACAAGGGAATATTGCGCTCGCGCGGGCAAAGGCGCAGAAACTGATGCGGGAGGACGTGCGGAGCGACCTGCTGCAGACGTTGGAGATGCACGTAGGTGTCATCCTCGGCCATCTGAACGAACTCGAACGAAGGTGCGCGTGCTGCGTTTATTCCGTCCCTCCGCCGTCCGGGCGCACGCCGCCTGCTCACGCTTCATTCCTCCGCCCCGTGGGTCAGTGTCACGCCCAGCCCTATTGTAACGGAAGCTGCATCAAGCATAATCTATGCCGGTTTGCATATTGACTCCAAAGGTCCACATCTGCGTCCACCGTGCTGGGATGTCCCGTGAATTGACCGTGGTTGGCGAACTCCGCCGCTGTGAACAGACCTCCATCATGTCCGTGAATTCCTCATGCACGCCCTTGGCCCCGACTTCGCGCGGTCGTCACTGGAGAACCAGGACAGTTACGTATCCGCGAGGGTGAGCCGTCCGTTCCTCCGCCCGTCCGCTCCCACCTCACGCAAGCGGAGCAGGTGCTCCGGGCGATCGCCGCGCCTCCTCCTACCGCCGCAAGACTGGACCAGTACCTGTATGGTATAGCACGTTCGCACAACGTCCACTGGCTCCCCGACCTATCCCCGCAGCAGAAGTACGTGTCTACTCCGAGAGGGCGTGCCGGAGAGGTTCTGAGCGGTGCCGCACAGGGTCAATGCATTGTCTCCCATCGTCGACCCCGAGATCGTGTCCGTGGTGGACCTTGCGCAACTCCGATCCCTGTGTTCACATGGTAAGTCCGCGGATTGCGAGTCTCCCTGCAGGCGGCGACACTCAAGCGAGTGCAGGTCTGCCGTCACATCCGCCGTGGTTGCGGCCGCGCGTATGGAGGTGAGAGCGTTCTTCCGTGCTGCGTGGGCGAAGGTATTGAGATTGTTGCAGGCTCTTGCTCGGCACGCTGCCCGTTGACAAAGCCCTCTGGCGCAAGGAGGCTCGCACGCAACGGGAGAATTACTACGTGCGTGCTTCCACATACGTCTTTGCGCGGGGATGACGTCGGCTCACGCCTGTTCAGGACCTTGTGCGGAGGCTACTCGAGCCCCTCCCCTCTCTGCCGGAGCCAACAGAGCCGTTGGCGTCGACTGATCAATCCATACTAGATGTCTTCAATGAGCTCTCGATGGTCCCTCCTAGTCTCTTAGTAACGCTAGAAGAGGAGCCCGAGCCATGCCCTCAGTGCCCGCTGGAAGATGGCGCGTCAGAGGATGTCAAGATCAAGTGCGCTGGGAATCTGGATGTCCGGTTACGTCTCATCCGAGCGAAGGAGGCCGGAGAGGCAGCAGAGGCGAATGGTGCTTCGAACGACACACCTGAGATACGCCTCGATGCGACGCCTGAAATCCGGCTCGACGCGACACCGGAGGTCCGCTTGGAGGAACCGTCACCAAAGAAGAGCAAAACACAGGGCAAGACACCTGAGATTTCGCTCCGACCGCCCGAATCTCCTACTTCCACGCATTCAGGGCTGTCGACTACCCTACTGCCATCAAGACAGTATAGCTCTTTTGGTGCACACAACAAACATTCAACGGCCCTTCTCCGTCTCTTGTACATCCACTCATGTCTCAACCCCGCAAACCATTCCCCCCAGATCGGATCGTTATTAGTCCCAATATACGCCGCTCTCGTGGAGGAAGTGGACCCTGAAGACTTGCCGCACGTTGAGGCTGACACCTTCTGGGTATTCGAGTCGATGATCGGCGAATTCTCAGAACTTGAAGATGAACAGAACGGAACTATCTGGGTTCAAAAGTTGAGCGACAGACTGCGGTGGGCAGACCCTGAGCTCGCCGACGATCTGGTAAGTCATCAGACATTATGATGACGCGTATGCATTGAGCGTAGCTGCCTGCAGGCGACTAAAGGTCTTGATCCCGGACTTCCTCACTACTCGTTGTATGTTCACTCGCCGGTAGCACGTCATATCCAGCGCTCACGAGTATTACAGCCGTTGGCTCATTCCCCTACTCACTCACACGCTGCCACTACCCGCCGTCCTCATGGTTTGGGACGCCCTCTTCTCCCGGCCCATGCGGCAACGGGATGAGAATCCGAAGCTGGATTACCTCATGGACGTATGTACGAGCATGCTGCTCTGCGCACGGGCCACGCTTCTACAGTACGTCGCCGACGTCATCGCAGTCGTCAGCGTTCTTCTAGCAGCTCACGCAATGCTTGTACAGGTTGGGTCGTGCGCATCGCAAGTCGCAGAACCTCTGGTCTGACGAGGTTGCCGCGATCCCGTCCGATGCGTTTGGAGAACGAGAGCTTGAAGAGGCGTTCATCGAGGGCATGGCCTTCCTGCAGCGGTATCCGCTGGAAGCTGTCGGTGGCATTGAGAAGGTGCTCCAGACTGCCTTCGACCTTGCGTCGCAACGCCAAGCGTCCGTCAACGTGTCCAAAACCAACGGTTCAGCTGTAGGCCTTGCAGGGCGCCTCCGCAATACGATGTGGAAAGGCTTCTCGTCCGGCCTCGAGTCGCATCCTGAGGAGGAGTACGACGACACGGAAGAGGAGTCCGAGGACGACTACGAGTCGGAGAAGTCGCCGCAGCCACAGCAAGGCCCTCAGAACACACTAACCTCTCGCCTGGCCAGCACGGTGTGGCGGGGAATCACAAATCAGAGCGCTATGGATGTGGCCTCCCCTACCGGTACTCCTGTTGGGAGCCCTGCCCCTTCACCACTTCCGTCGCCCCTTCCATCTCCGCTCCCTGCATCGCAGTCGGCACCCGCTGTCCCGCCAAGAGAGGCCCTCGCAAATGCGGCGGCACAGGGCAAATCTATGTTCTGGGGATATGCCGAGAAACTCAAAGACTCGGACGCGGCTGCCAACCTGTCGAAGGTCACGACGAATTGGCGTGTCAGGGCTCTGGATGCCTGGACAAAGCGAGGCAACGAACCATCTCCGAACACTCTGGCGCCGCCACCAACGTCACATTCGGCCCCGTCGATGTCGTCCGCTCAGGATCACGGCAGGAGTATCTCGCTCACTGCCATCCAGACGCCGTCTCCGAGAGCCGACGGCAAACGTGGCTCGTTGCCTATCATCGATAGGTCCGATGCCTACTCTCCTCCGCCAAGACCAGCGTTCTTCCGCCCCGTGAGGGACAGTATCCTGGTCGCTTCCCCTATCAGCCGCAGTACTGAGGGGTCGCCTGTGTCTGATTCCGGCTCTACCGGCGTACGTAACTCGCTGTCCTCGTCATTCAAGCTACCAGACAATATCCCCTCCCGCGGTCACTCGGGACCCCGACCACTCTTGCTGAACTCGTCCTCACTCATGACCGGTGGCCCGAGCCCGGCGCGTTCTCCCGTCTCGCCGTCTGCGGACTCGCGTTGGGCCGAGTCGGTCCGCGCGCAGCGTCCAGTGAGCCACCGTGCTTCGCAGTCCTCGATCTCGTCCTTGTCTCCGTCGGAGCCGCTTCGCCCAAGGCGGGCAGACAACGGCTCGGGTGTGGACTCTGACGGCGGGAGCACCAGCAGGATCGTCCCAATCAACCGCAACAAGTCTCCCTCCCCAATGGCACAGGCATCGAGGCGATTCTCTTCGAGGACGTCGGTCAGCCCCCCGCCCCCACAGAGGGCACACCGGCGGCTCGCCACAGACTCGTCCGCGGCCGATGACAGCGCTCAAGCAGGATGGGGCCGCGTCGACGTCCCGGACTCGCCCACGACGATCCCGTCTCCGCCCCCGCCCGGCACGCCGGACGCGGAGACGACGAGCATCGCCGATGTGCGCGTCAAGCAGCCGGAGTCGCAACGCCAGCGCGGTTCCGTCGTGCTCAGCGAGAGCAACGGGCACGGAAGCGGTAGCGATGTGACGTTTGCCGCGCCCGCGCCCGAGACGAAGCTCAGCCGGCGGACCGCGACGATCACCCGGCGGCCGACGAGCACGGCGTCCCGCCCAATGAGCACGGTGTCCATCGAGAGCTCCGACGGCCCGATTCCAGCCGCCATGTCGTCGCCGACGCGCATGTCGATGGTGGACAAGGCGCCGAACCCGAACCTGCGCAGGAAGCGGTTCCCGCCGCGGCTGCAGTCGCTGCGCAACTCGCGGAGCTCGACGGAGCCGGTGCCTGCGCTGCCGTACGGTGCGGGGCAGGGGGGCGCGGGCGGCCAGACGCTTGGTGTGGAGTTCCCGGACGAGGGGGAGCACGAGGCGACGACGCCGCGCGCGGGGAGCTTTGACGAGCAGATGATAGGGGGCACGTCGCCGAGGCGGCGGGTGAGGAAGACGTCTGGCGAGGGTGATGGCACACCGGGGCGCACGAGAAAGGTGTCGACGGAGGGCCGGACGAGGAAGATTTCGACGGAGAGCAGGCGGAAGGTGAGCGCGGAGAGGGAATCGAAGCACAAGCGCGAGAGCGCGGCTGTTGAGGGTGATGACGAGGGGTACAACGACCTGTTGAGCGCGTACGAGAGCGAAGACTGAGGGCACATCATAGTGCTGTATATAGCCACGCCCGCACGGGTGCGGGATGGGTCGATCTGCATGTCATGAGAGCACAGACCAAGCACGCACGTTTGAATACTGTAGTCACACAGCATAGTTGAGCTCTCTCGGACGATCATCACAGTCGAATTTTTCACGTCGTATTTATTGCCCGTTTGTCCGTCCGTCCACGCGCTATGTATCGTCGTCGATCTACTGCTAGCTATCTATTTGAGCGATGCTCGTCTTCGTTTTGCAACGCCTCTTGCACGCCGTGATAGACCTCGAGCAGTACGGGGAATCGCGGGAGGAGATTCTGGGTAGAGAAGATCAGCATGGATACGATGAACACGAAGTTGCGACCCACTTCGAAGGCAACTTCGAGCTGCAGCGCACCCTGTGGTGTGCGATTCATTGCGACGAGGTAGTAGCGGACATTCCAGCCTCTAAGGCCCTCGTTGATGAGGAAGTCCTCGAGGGACGACCAGGGCACGAACTTGCGCGAGACACTGAGCGAGCGGCCCGCGAAGCCTCTATGCGTCTCAAGCTGTACGCCGAGCGAAGGGAGGATAACCACAGACTCTGAGAGCGAGTACGTAAGCATGAGGTCAATGGCGTCTCTGCGGGATGTGGTTAAGCGGTAGTAGGAACTTACCCCACTGAACTTGGGTGAGCCGTGTATGCAAGAACGTAAGCACCGCGAGCGTCAGTGCGGTGATGCGAGCTGTCGTAGAGGCTGCCTGCAGATATCGTCAGGTGTCAGTAGTTGTGTATCCGCCGTTCTGGATGTGTACATACCGCATCCCAATAGTAGGCAAGGGCGAAAACGAGGCACGCATCCAGCCACAGCTTGCCGGGGATCGTGCTGGCAACACGGCGTCTCTTGGGAAGAGCCTCTACCCTGTATTCAGTCCATGCTGGGTGCTCGATTACCGTGAATTCGGGGTGCTCATCGAGGGGCGCGTTGCGTTGCATGCATCAGCAAAGCCCGTTGATCCTGCCCAGTATTGAGATGAAAGACGGAGGGGACAGCAGGGAAAGCAGTGTAGTGTGAACATCATGCTACGACGCGTGAGACACGTGATTGACGCGTCTGATGTGTGGCCAAACAACACCAACGCGACGCGCTTGAGTAAAGCTCAGTACGCCGGTCGTTGGAAGGCCAATACCTGAAGCAGGACTTCAATTGTTTCTGTATGAAAGGTTATGTAGTGTAGTCCCTGCCACGACAACGGGGACAAGTTGGAAGAGGTAGCAAATTTAAAGCTTCTTGAAGGCAGAAATAAGGAGGACCCAGCGCCCGCCAGCGCTAGCGGCCAAACAAAGCCAACGCGACGCGCTTGCCACAATTGGTCACAGCGAGTCCGTGACTCCTGCCTCCGACTTCCATCTCGCGCGACCCCATCCTCGAGGCCCCTTCTCCCTTCATCGCTGTCCTACACAATGCCTGCAGATATGAAGAGAACATACAGCACCCGCTTGGCCACCAAACCCTTGCTACCCTCTTCTCCCACATCCGAGCTCACCTCCCCGCCTCCTCTCAAGCGCAAGCAGCCTTTCGCCGATCGCCCCACTGAGCAGAACACACCCCGCAAGAGAGCGCGTCGACTTCCCAAAGCTGAGCTTAAGCCCAAGGCCGGCGACAAGGGCAAGGCTAAGCAGAGCAAGCTCACGCAACTACATTTCTCCCTCGACACCCCGATTCTCCGAACCTGCCCACTCTGCGACCTCTCGTACACGCGCGGCGCGCCTGGCGACGAGGCACTGCACAAGGCACACTGCGCTCGCGTCCAGCGCGGCCTTGAGTGGGGAAAGGAGGAGGAACGCGAGGCAGCGAAGGCAGGCGTCGAGGAGCTGCAGGCCAACATCAAGCTCCGGAACGGGGCGCGCGGACGCGTCATTTGCTTCAGACCGGATGTCGGCGGCAAGATTGGAGCCAAGGTATGTCCCTGCGTTTCTTCCGCGACGCGTCGGTACCCTAAAGGTCTGACTGGACCACCCGTTCGTGCACCCTAGACTGCCTTGCTGCTTGACACTATGCGCCTCGCACTCTCATCACCACCACTCTCGCCCGCGGTCCTCCGCCGGTGCAAAGTCTACCTCTTCCTTGCCTCTCGGCCAGGTTCCATCCTCGCCCGCGAAAAGATCGTCGGCTGTGTCGTCGCGCAGCGCATCTCGACGGCAATGGCCATTGCCCGTCCATCCGAAGTGTCCGCTGCCCTTTCAACACCCTCTACCACTCCTTCCTCGTCCCAGAGCCAACATCTGTCCGCATCCGACGACCACCCTTCTCAGGAGAACGTACAACCTTCCGACAAGTCGACGAGCGCGCCTGTGGTGGACGCAGAAGCGCCGACCGTGGCGCTCCTCCCCGTCGACTCGTCCACGAACCTCTACGTGCACCCCGCACAGCTCCCGACGCCCATGGGAATCCCGCGCCTGTTCGTCTCGTCCGAGTACCGTCGCCTTGGTATCGCCTCCCGCCTTCTCTCCCTCGCTGCGGAAACGTTTATTCTGGGGTGCCCGCTCAACCCCGCCCGGGGGGACGTCGCCTTCACCCAGCCGACCGGCGCAGGCAAGGCTGTCCTCGAGGCATGGGGCAAGGGCGGCGTGCGCATCTACGAAGAAGAAAGCAACATCTAGCTGCCCATCCGTGATGGGACATGTATCTATATCTGTTAGAGAGCTGGAGCCTCCACGATTGTCAGCGATGTATCCATGCTTCATGTCGTCTTGATCCTTCATATTCCCCCACATCTTGATATCCCCTGTGACCTCAACCTGCGCACTACTTGTCATGCTATTCAGTGTCACCAATTCTCCTCACATTCACGCACACGGACTGCAGTGGGAGTGAACAAGCTAGATATACAGGTTGCATGATGTATTCCGTACACGAGTTGGTGATCGTAGCGATGAGAGAATGCGCGTAATAGTACTGTACTTTCCTTCTGGTACTTCTCCGCGAGCCGTAACGTCAACCGAAGCCCAAACCGAGAATAGTGAAACGAGCGAAGACGATGATGATGATGGAGACAGTTGTTGGTTGCGGCCCGTGATTTTGCAACTTCGACAACTCAAGCTTCAAGCCTCGACCTCGACCGTCTGAGCACCGCCTGAGACAAGCGAGCTCTTGGGAGGGATGAAGGTCTGCGGAAACGAAACGTTCAGGGCCGATGGATATGACAGACGAGATGGATGGTGAACTCACCCTCTGCTTGATAGCGCCGTCGAACGGAAGACGGGTGGAGCCGTTGCTCAGGTAGGCGTCGACCTCTGCGGCGCAACGGCGACCCTCCTGGATGCCCCACACAATGAGCGACTGGCCGCGACGGCAGTCACCGGCGGCGAATACGCCCTCAACGCTCGTCGCGTATTTCTGCAGCTCTCGATCAGCATCCGAGGAGGGATAGTCCGACTCTACACAGCACTTACGTTTGGCGGTGTCTGAATGTTGCTGCGCGCGTCCTGCTTGAGGCCGATCGACTTGAGGACCTCCGCCTCGGGGCCCAGGAAACCGAGGGCGAGGAAGACGAGCTGCGCGGGGAAGAACTTCTCCGAGCCAGGCGTCTCCTCCATCTTCCAGCGCCCTCCACTGTCCTTCGTCCACTCAACGCGCACCGTGTTGAGACCCTGGAGCTTGCCATTCTCGTCGACGACGAACTCCTTCGTGGAGATACAGTACTCGCGCGGGTCGTTACCAAAGTGCGCGGCGACCTCCGTGTGGCCGTAGTCGGTGCGGAAGATGCGCGGCCACTGCGGCCACGGGTTGTCGCGTCCGCGCGACGCCGGCGGCTTGGGGAGCAGCTCGAAGTTCGTGACCGACTTGGCGCCGTGACGCATGGCGGTACCGATACAGTCGTTGCCCGTGTCGCCACCGCCGATGACGATGACGTCCTTGCCCTTCGCGTTGATGTAGCTGCCGTTCTGCAGCTCAGAGTCGAGCAGCGACTTGGTGTTGAGCTGGAGGTACTCCATCGCGAAGTGGATGCCGTCAACCTCGCGGTTGGGGATCTTGAGGTCGCGCGGCCAAGTCGCGCCAGTGGCGAAGATGACAGCGTCGTTCTCGCGGCGGAGGTCGTTTGCATCAATGTCCTTCCCAACGAAAGTGTTCGGGACGAATGTCTGCGTAGCACATAATTAGGCAGCAGCTTTCCGAGAGCATGGGGGTTACATACCACTCCCTCCGCAGCCATCAGGTCAACGCGGCGCTGGACGATAGACTTGTCGAGCTTCATGCTGCAAGACTACATGAGACACTGCCTATACAGAACGGCGGAAAGGACTTACTTCGGGATACCGTACATGAGCAAACCACCCATGCGGTCATTGCGATCGTACACGGTGACCCAGTGACCGGCCTTGTTCAGCTGGTCAGCAGCAGCGAGACCCGCAGGACCAGAGCCAATGACAGCGATCTTCTTCCCAGTCCGGAACTTAGGCACCTGAGGAGCCATCCAGCCCATCTCGAAGCCCTACAGCAGATGTCAGAGCGAAGAAGGTCAGCATTGGTCCATACGACATACCTTGTCGATGATAGCGCACTCGATGCTCTTGATGCCCACAGGCTGCTCGTTAATGCCGAGCACGCACGCACCCTCGCACGGCGCAGGGCAGACACGGCCCGTGAACTCTGGGAAGTTGTTCGTCATCAGCAGGCGGTTGAGCGCGTCTCGCCACTGGTTCTTGAACACCAGGTCGTTCCACTTCGGGATGATGTTCGAGATCGGGCAGCCCGTGTCCGACTGGCAGAACGGCACGCCGCAGTCCATGCACCGCGCGGACTGGTACTTGAGCTCGTCCTCCGTCAGCCGGTGCGAAATCTCCTTCCAGTCTTTGACCCGCTTCCGCGGGGGGCGGTACGTCTCCGTCAGCCGCTTGTACTTCATGAAGCCCCGCGTCTTGTCGAGCTTGCTCAGCCGGCTCTTGGTCGTCGCCTCGTCGACGAGCGAGTCCTCGAGATCGGTCACGGCGGGCTCGATGCGGCCACGGGAGCTAGCGCGACTCATGCGCGAGAGAGGCTCCTTCGGGAGCAAGAGATCCTCGAGGCCCTCTGATGCGAGGTCGACCTGGCTCGCGGTGCGCGAAGGGACAAGGTCGATCACGCTCTGGCGCATCCTCTCCTCCTTCGCCTTGACAGCCTGCTCCTCGAGAACGCGCTTGTAGTCGTGGGGCATGACGCGGACAAAGAGCGGGAGCAAGTGATGGAAGTCGTGCAGGACGCGGTCCGCAACCTCGGACCCGGTGTAGTGACGGTGGTCCTCGATAAGGCCGCGGAGCTCAGCGATCTCCTTGGGGTCGGTGACCTTGCCGAGCTCGACCATCTCCATGTTGACCTTCGACGCGAACGTGTGGGCCGTGTCGAGAACGTACGCGATACCACCGCTCATACCGGCCGCGAAGTTGCGTCCGGTGCTGCCGAGTACGACGACACGACCGCCCGTCATGTACTCGCACCCGTGGTCACCGGTGCCCTCAACAACCGCCTTCGCACCCGAGTTACGAACGGCAAACCGCTCAGCAGCGATACCGCGGATGAACGCCTCGCCGGACGTGGCACCGTACAGACAGACGTTGCCGATGATAATGTTCTCCTCGGCCTTAAACGTCGACTGCTTGGGCGGGTAGACGATGAGACGACCGCCGGAGAGACCCTTCCCGACGTAGTCGTTCGCATCGCCCTCGAGCTCGATGGTGATACCAGGCGCGAGGAACGCGCCAAGGGACTGGCCCGCAGAGCCGCACATACGAATGTGGATGGTGTCCTTGGGCAGACCCTCCTCGCCGTACAGCTTCGAGACGCGGTACGAGAGCGAGGTGCCCAGCGCACGGTCCGTGTTCGTGACGTCGCACTCGACGTGGACGGGCAGACCCTTCGTGAGCGCGGGCTCGGCCTCGTCGATGAACTTGTTGTCGAGACGGATGTAGAGCTTGTGGTCCTGCGGGCGCACGCGGTACGTCGCAGCGCCAGGCCGCATCTGCCAGGCGGGCTTCAGGATCGCGCTCAGGTCGAGGTGCGCGGTCTTCGGCGTGCGGAGCTTCTCGTCGACCTTGAGCATATCCGCGCGGCCCACCATCTCGTTGATAGTGCGGAAGCCGAGCTTCGCCATGTACTGACGGAGGTCCTCCGCCATGTAGTAGAAGAAGTTGATCACCTGTTCGGGCTGGCCCGCAAACTTCGCGCGAAGCTGAGGATCCTGGGTGGCGATGCCGACAGGGCAAGTGTTCACTGCGGCGCAAGCGAAGGGTCAGTGACCGGCATTATGCCGAAGAGAAGACGAACAACGTACGGTGGCACTTCCGCATCATGATACAACCCATGGCAATGAGGGGAGTTGTGGCAAAGCCCCACTCCTCGGCACCAAGCAGACAGGCAATCGCGAGGTCGCGACCAGTACGGAGCTGACCGTCAGTCTGGACGGTGACGCGCCCACGGAGGTCGTTGAGGACAAGCGTCTGGTGCGTCTCTGCAAGACCGAGCTCCCACGGGAGACCAGCGTGCTTGATACCAGTCCAGCGCGAGGCACCGGTACCACCATCGTGGCCGGAGATGAGGATGTGGTCCGCCTTCGCCTTCGCGACACCGCTCGCGACGATCCCGACGCCGACCTCAGACACGAGCTTGACGGACACGCGCGCACGCGGGTTGGAGCACTTGAGATCGTAGATGAGCTGCTTGAGATCCTCGATGGAGTAGATGTCGTGGTGCGGGGGAGGCGAGATGAGGCCTACGCCCGCGGTCGAGTGCCGCGTGCGAGCGATCGACGTCGACACCTTGTGGCCGGGGAGCTCGCCACCCTCGCCCGGCTTTGCACCTTGCGCCATCTTGATTTGGAGCTCGTCCGCATCCGCGAGGTAGTTGGACGTAACACCGAACCGGCCGGATGCAACCTGTTTAATCGCGGAGCGCATCGTGTCGCCATTCGGCAAGGGCTGTGAACGCTCGGCGTCCTCGCCACCCTCGCCCGTGTTCGACTTGCCACCGAGGCGGTTCATCGCAACGGCAAGCGTCGAGTGCGCCTCCATCGAGATCGAGCCGTACGACATCGCACCGGTCACGAAGCGACGAACGATCTCGTTCCAAGGCTCGACCTGCTCAATCGGAATGGGGGTCGTGTTCTCGTAGCGGAAATCGAGAAGGCCGCGGAGATGCACCGCTCTCGTCTGCTGGTTCGCGTTCGTCGCGTACGCGTCGTAAGCACGCTGATTCTTCTCCCGCACGGCATCCTGCAGATTGGCGATACCAGACGGATCGTTGATGTGGGCTTCTCCGCCGGAACGCCAGTGGTACTCGCCAGACTCCGGCATACCAGGAGGAAGGACAGTCTCACGGGAGGGCCACCCACGTTCATGCATCTCGAACGCGTCCATGGCCAGAAGATCGAAGGTGGCGCCCTGAACCCGACTCGCGGTTCCAACGAAGCACTTCTCGATGACCTCGGTGTGCAAGCCGAGCGCCTCGAAAATCTGCGCGCCCTTGTATGACTGGAGGGTGGAGATACCCATCTTGGACATCACCTTCAGGATTCCTCCATCGACCGAGTGGCGGTAGTTGTCCATCAGGTCGTCAAGAGTCTTATCGTCCTTCACCCTAGAAAACACGGACACGCGTCAGTGACGGACTTAATATACAGAGACGCGTGACACTCACAATCCCTCGCGGACGACCTTGTGAATGCATTCCATCGTGAGCCATGGGCAGATCGCGTCGGCACCGTAACCAAGGAGCACGCAGAGGTGGTGCACCTCCCGGGCCTCGGCGGTTTCGACCATGAGGGCAACCTTGGCGCGCTTCTTCTGCGAGACGAGGTGGTGGTGGACTCCACCGCACGCAACGAGCGCCGAGAGCGGCACGCGCGAAGGGCCCGTCTCGCGGTCGGAGAGGATGATGACCTTGATACCGTCATCGATGGCCTGCGTCGCCTCGCTGCAGACCCGTTCGAGCGCGAGCTTGTAGCCAGGCAAGCCAAACTCCTTCGGGAATGTAATATCGATAGTGCGAGAGGGCCAAGTGGCGTAGGCGTGCTTGAGGCTCTTCATGGCGTTCATCTCCTCAAGCGTCAAGATTGGCGAGGGGAGAAGGATGCGGTGGCATTGCTGAGGGTTCATCTCGAGAAGGTTGCCTTCGGGGCCGACGTAGCACTCCAAAGACATGACGATCGACTCCCGAATCGGGTCAATGGGAGGGTTCGTGACCTGCGCGAAGAGCTGGCGGAAGTAGTCGTAGATGAGCCGGGGCTGCGTCGACATGGCAGCAAGCGGTGCGTCATTGCCCATGGAGCCAAGAGCCTCCTTGCCGTCGGTGAACATGGGAAGCATGAGGAGGTTGAGCTGCTCCACGGTGTAACCGAACGCGAGCAACTTCGGGTCGGTGCTGAGCGTGTACTGGTCGACGCTGGGTGCGACAGACGTGGAACGCTGGACACGCTTCACGATGTTCGGAACTTGCAGCATGTTCGTCTCAATCCAAGACGCGAAGTTCTGCTTACGCGCAGTCGTGCGCTTCAGCTCCTTGTCATCGACGATACGACCTTCCTCAGTATCGACGAGAAGCATGCGTCCAGGCTTAAGACGGCCCTTCTGGATGACCTTCTCAGGAGGAATGTAGACGGCACCGACCTCAGAGGCGCATACAATGATGTCCTCGTTGGTCACGACGTAACGGCAGGGGCGAAGACCATTGCGGTCGAGGTTCGCACCACAGTACCGACCGTCACTGAAGGTGAAGAGAGCGGGGCCGTCCCAAGGCTCCTGCAGGCACGCGGCCCAGTTGTAGAAGGCCTTCTTCTCAGGCTCCATGATGTCGTTGCCCTGCCATGCCTCAGGAATAAGCATCATTATGGCCTCAGGTAGCGTCAAGACGCCGTTCACGGTGAGGAGCTCAAGGACGTTGTCGAACGCAGCGGAGTCGGAACCGCCTGACTCGATGATGGGGTACAAGAGATCAAGCTGCTCGCCGAACTGAGAAGACGAGAGCACGCCCTCGCGAGCGCGCATCCAGTTTCTGTTACCGCGCAGCGTGTTGATTTCACCTGGCGGCGATAAAACAATGTATTAACACTGATCTGCTAGAGTTCAGCCGTTCGCGAAGCGAGACTTACCGTTGTGTGCGGCCCACCTCATGGGTTGCGCACGGTCCCAGCTAGGGAACGTGTTTGTGGAGAATCGCGAGTGAACGAGAGCGAAGTGGGAGCGGTACAGAACATGGTTGAGGTCGTGGTAGTAGTTGTACACTTGCGGGGGAGAGAGCTGACCCTTGTAGACAATGTTCTTGGACGAGAGCGAGCAGATGTAGAATCCCTTGGAGAGCGAACTTCAGGGGGAAAGAGTCCGGGTCCTTAAGCTAACGCTCATACGTAAAGAAGAGTGAGAGAGGACAAACATGGTGTGGGTCGCGTGCTTGCGGAGGATATAGAGCTGGCATTCGAAGAGCTTGGCGTCAAACGGACCGCCCCGGGAGGTGCTTCCCTCGCCATAGTGGGAGCGGAGGACGACGAAGGGCTGGAGGATAGCGGGCTCTTTGCTTGCGGCCGCGGGGCCAAGGATGGTGCCGTCAGTGGGAACCTCTCTCCAGCCGAGGACGCGGAGACCCAGGTCGGAAGCGATCTTCGAGAAAACGGCCTGCTGCTGCTGGAGACCGACGGGATTGTTGGCCTTGAAGAAGACGTTGCCGACGGCATACTGGCCGACCTCGGGGAGCTCGCAGCCAATTTCGCGCTCGGCCTCGCGCTTGAAGAAGAGGTGGGGGATGCCGGTCATGACGCCGGCGCCGTCGCCGTCGCGGCTGTCCGCGCCGGTAGCGCCGCGATGGGTCATCGCACAGAGGAGCTGGCGGGCATCGGAGACTATCTTGTGGCTGTCGGAGCCCTTGATGTGGCAGATAAAGCCGACACCGCACGCGTCCTTCTCGAGCTCGTTCATGTAGAGGCCCTGGCTCGCGGGGAGGGCGGCGTCCCATGACGTAGGGTCGCGCTGTACGGCATTGAAGCCATTTTGCGTATCAATCTCTGAGGCGGGCAGGGGAGAGAAAAGGACCGGAGGATCAGCGTGGCAATCAACGATAGCCATGAAACGATAGCGGAGCGGATCTCAGGTCTGACGAAAGAACAGCCGGGGATACGCTGCGGGAAGCGAGGCGGCGAGGACGGTGGTGGGAGAGCGAGGAGGAGGCGGAGGAGGGGATGGTGGTGGTAGGAGGAGAAGGACGTCGACGCTGGCAAAGAGGTCGCGGACGCCACCGCGAAAATTGAGGAGCTGGAAGGACGAGTCAGAGCGAAGAGGAGCTGAGCGAGGCTGAGGATGGTGCTCGCGCCGCCTTCACCCGACCGTTCCGGCGATCGACATCGGCCATGCAATCAGCCACTCCTAATATTCCGCCCTGTCTTATCTCGCCCCCAGCCAATCACAGCCCCCACAGATCTAAGCCGCGCGAGACGATGAGCTGCTTATGGCGAATTTGACCGCGATCGGCCGCCAGATGATCTAATCTCCCAGTGCGCGCGGAAGCCCGCTCCGTGTCCGCGCGTGCGACGTCGCGCGCGATGGTCTACGCCCGCCCTGCGCGCGACCGGACGCGCGACACTGCGCCCTCTTCCTCCGTCGCGCAGCTCGCCTCAGTCAGCTCCTGGTCAGCTCCTGCGACTCGCAGCGGACGCACCGGCGGAGGCCCAGCCCCGAGCTCTTCCGCTCGGCCCCCGCAACTCTATCGCCCACACCCGCACGCTTCGTTGCATCCAGAACTTTCATTACACAGACTCTCGCGGAGCCTCGAACTCCTTCCTGATCGTCTCTCTCTCCGGTTGCACATCGCTGTCGCCCCGACCCGCTCCTTTTAACGTCAAGAGCCAAACGTGTCTGTCCCCTGCACCCCGGATGACGCGACGCCTCTGCGCATCTTTCCTACGGGAGACAGACTGCTGCGCGCCCGGCCCTCGACAGGCACTCCGATGCACTTACTCCATCTTCCACCCCATAAGTCCCTCCCCAGCCCCCGCGTAGCCAGGGCCGTCTCGGCGAAACCGCACCCGAGGCCAGGCCACACAACCCACCACGCGCGCGAGCTCGTCCATCGCGCGCACCGACCACGACGGTGCCCTTGATCAGAAAACCTCGGATTTTCCTCACATGTGGGCCCTCCCGGCTTCCCATCACATTCATCGCCGACTCAATGCAGGGAAGGCGAAGGCCGTAGCATGTTTACCCCAGAGAGCGGTGGCCCCATAAGTCGCTGTGGCCTGTGAGAGCCTGCGCACACTCGGAGGTCCATCCGGCCATTCCCTGCTCCCACCACATTCGTCCGGCTACCCTCCTGCGCGGTTGCTCGAGACGTCGGCGCGATCGAGTCTATTCGATTCCCTGCTTCTTCCCTGCCCTGCCACGCGTCGCCAGATCGTCATCAGGGCGAGACGATTCCATCAGATCAAACCATAACTTGCGCCTTCTTGCCTTCCGCTCCCTCTCCTCCGTGCGCTGTCACACATGACTTTAGAATCCGCGATTCCACACACCTCGGACCATCCTGCGCGGGCTCCGGCCTAGACCAACGCGTGCCGAGGTCCTCGCAGAGTGCCTGCCCGTCGTGACGTATCTTCCAATCGTTCCCGAAGTGCGCAGTGTGACTTCCTGTTCTTGGGAACCGTAGTCAAGAAGATGCCTGCTCGATTATGTGATTCCTCGATTCGAAGCAGAAATCTCATACAAAGGCACGTCCGCCACCGTGTACACTCTGCCTGCATGGTCTCGCACACGAGGAGAATAGGGTGCAAACTAGCCTGCCCCATCATGCAGCGCACAGCACACCGCCGCTGTTGAGAGCCTAGCGTCAGCAAACCGTCGCCCCGCACGGTACAGCGTCCGAACCTTTCTGATGCCCGCTATATTGTCGTACGGTCTCCCCGGTCGACATGTCCCACAGACGAGCGAAATGGTCGGAAGACGCTGCCGTAGGCCGTAGACGTGGTCAGGGGATGGGACGATGGCAGGAACCGATCCCGTACCTGTCACTAAATACGCAGAGTCGGCGCTAAAAGCACAGTCCCAGACCCATCGTTGGTGGCCCTGCAGCGTCTTCTCGTGCTTGAACTCGTAGTTTGGCGATATTGACCAAATCTTTACGGTTGTATCCGCTGAGCAGGTAGCAAGATACCTGTTGTGGCTTGAGTCACCAACGTGTCAGCAAAGAGTGAGACAAGGAGCACCCACTTGACGTCTGGGCTCAACAGAAGCCGAGTGAGGTACTTGTTGTGAGCTTGGAACATCGTCACTGCCTGAAATCTGGGCAGATCGGATCGGTCGTCGTTGATCTTCCATACATAGCATTTTCCCTACGCCAATACGGGTTAGATGCATCGATCTAAGCAGCAACATACGCGCCGAACCTTCACGCTACCCGCGACGAGGCAGGAGCCGTCTGAAGCGAGGCTGATAGAACGCATGGGCGTATCACCACCTGGGGTCTAGAATTTGGAGTAATGAGCGTCATGTAGATCATCATAATTAGTGAAACATGTACACACGAGCTCATGGGTGCAGATGTTCTCGGACAAATCCCATTGTTTGATGCGTCCGGCCTGGTCGCAACTGATGAGCTCGCCCTGGTTCGGATGGACCACTACGTCGTTCACTATGTGCCGCAGTTGTGTTAGCGGAAGGGTCACGGAGCGGTAGGATCGTCATACCGGGTGCCTCGTTGTCGTAATTTCGATGCAGGTGGCTGCTACTTCTAAGTCCGAATGCACCCCGCTCAGGCCCTCGCGAGATCTGAACGGACGGGAGAAGGACGCACCGAAGATCCCATATTTTAATGGTTCCATCCTCACTGCCGGTGACCAACCACTTGCCCTCGCTATGGAAGCAGACTGCGGTGATGTTGCCGTTGTGGCCCTCGAAAATCGCGACCTGCGGACGCGCACATGAATCTCGATGAGAGGGGTACGCGTGTGTCGGAGCGGGCGCACACACCGGTCCCGCAGACGGCGCGGCTGCGATCTCGTATATGTATGCCTTCTTGTGTATAGCCGCGGCCAGGAGCCGTTTGCTAGGGAACGCCGTATTGAGTCAAGGGTGAGGGGGAGGACGCGAACCGGCTGCTCACTCCGGCGATATCGCCAAGCGATTCACTTGCTGTGTAAGCGAGGGCGGCAGGCGTTGGTGAACAAGACGTATGGGCGCACACGGCGAACGTCCTCACACCAGATTCAGCAGCCCTGGGTATGGTCCTCGAGCAGATCCCACTCCACGCTTCCCAGAAACGGATCTCATGGTCGTAAGAGCCGGTGACGAGGATCACAGACATGTCGGTTCGAGCAGCGGCAGCGGCAGCAGCAGATCTGGACGAGGAGGTCTGCACGGGCATGGTGGTCGAGGCCGACACGGTGCAAGGCAAGGGACCTCGGAGGTCGGAAACCAAGGACGCGTCTCTTACGTAATCAGCGCGCCATCAGAGGCGTGTGGAACGCGAGTCGCGACGAACAAGCGGCGGACGGCGTCCCTCGTTCATCGACCCATGTCTCTCCGTCCGCGCTGAGCTTGAGAGCCTGTGTCCTTTGCTCTTGTTCAGCCAGCCTAAGTGATCCCTGTCTTCCCACCCAGTAGTCCGCGACGTGCCGTCACTTTAACCCTGGCGTCCATGGCCCTGAAACTCCGACGACTCAGACTGCTGGACGACTCCTGTCTTATAGAGTTTGCACACCCGCACCCTTGCAGCGCTCCCAGTCCTCTGGGAATCTCTCAGTACGTAGGCTTGCTCGTTTAAGGTCATCCTCGTGCACGTTGCTGGTACCTAACGCACACCCTCCACGGGCGTTCATCGCATCGAACTCTTCCACGTCGTTCCCTCCGCATGAAAGCGCACCGCCGGCCTCTTTCTCGTCCCGCGAAGCCACAACGCAGATAAAGCCCTTGAATTGCCCTCTGTCTGGGTCTAGCCTGCCTCACATGTTGCTTCGAAAACATGTGTGGCCCCCTGGACTTGACCGGGCGATCTCCCACCATTCCGGCGTACCCTCTCGCGGGCCCCTTCCTGTCCACGAACTCTTGTATCCCGCTTCGAGAACGTCTCCTCCTCTGGTAGGCTCAAAATAGACAGCCCTTCACAACGAATATTCTATTATGACTGTGGGGGCCCTATCATATCGTCATTGCCTACAAAGCGCAGGCCCGAACTACCATTCCTCCTGCTACCCTGACCCTCCGTCGACTGTTATAAGGAAGGACGACCATGGTTGTAGGTAAGCCAGACCTCCCCAGTCATCTCACAGTGTGCGATGCTTATGGACCCATTCCCCGTAGGTGGCCACACCTCCACGAACAGGACTCGTAGGCTGATGCTAGACCTCGGCAGATCGGAACACGAGTACTCTTTCTTGAGGGGGGAAAGACACGCACGGGTATCGTTCAAACCACAGAGACTATCGAGGTGAGTTGCATCTTCATTGTTCGTCTTTGTGTCGGACCTGGGACTGACAGCCGAGCCAGGGTCTTCGCTATGTCGTTGTAAAGCTCGACGACGGAAGTCCAAACCCCGTGAAATTACCGTGCGTATCCATGCTACGCACGAATACCCGAGGCTCATTACGTCTAGTTTGTCCAGTGTGAACAGTGTCTCAAAAGCCGGCTAGCCCACACATACACATGCGACGCCGCTCTATGTCAAAAGTATTATTCGCTTGTGGACATCCTCACGGACAACCTAGACTACTAGACCAGCCCCCTCTCCCCCGCACTGTGATTTTACTCATTATTGGATGGACTCTCGCTGGACACTTTGTTTGCCTGTATCGTAGCGTCCTAGATGTATTTGGCAAGATTATCGCAGATATAGAGCGGTTCCGAGACTCGAACAGCTGCGTGCGACCGAAGTTTGCGCCCCATTTCTGTGCGCGTGCATGATGGATTCTGAGTGTCGTTTCTGTGGGACGTTCCAGTTGGATGCAAGCGAGGATCCTGGAGAACATGGACCCGCCTGGGCCTCCGAAGATGATCCAGACAGACGCAAACGTCCTATGAGGTCGTATGATGTCTTCGACGGTTCAGTCGCCCACTGCTTCCTTCGGAATCGGGCTCGGACTCCTCAGAGAAGCCTCCCTCCTCCGTCCGGTCGCGCGGTCCGTACACGCCAAGCTTCACAGCCGCGCGCGATAGGAGAGGCGCCCGAGCCTCCTAACTCACCGCCCTCATTGGGTTCTATGAGATATTACTAGCATAACTCACTGCCTTGTCGCGAGCCCTCTTCTTCCTGCACCCCGGTTTCCATCCATTCGCCCATCAGCCCACCGCGAAGCTCAGCGATGCAAACGCAGCCCCCTTCCGGGCTATCTCCTGTCAACCTTGATGCTCACATCATTCATGCTGACGCCCTTCCCCCGAGTAGCATGAACAGTACACTCTGCCTCTTCGCGCGCATTATTCTCTTCATCGCGCTCCGTCTCCTGCTCGAGACCTTCTCCATCTTCCAGTCTCTCTCATATGCCGTACATGAACGTCTCTGCCGCTTTTTTGCGCTCCCTCCGTGCCAGGTGCACGGTCCCAGAGAGAGCGCCATAGTGATAGTGGGCGGAGATGACGGTGAGTTCATCCGATTAGGAGCGATCGGGCAGCACGCTCACAAGCAGCCCGGCGGGTTGCCGATTTGCCTCACAGCCCTTGGCAGGCATATTGCCTTTGACTGCTCAGAGCAGGGCTACACTGTCTTCGCGTTGTGTCCCGACAGGCATCCTGCCATCGAAGCCGCGCCGGACGCATCGAACGTGTCTTCAGTGAGAGCCATCCACTCTGCCCTGTTCCCAGCACCGCTCATGCCTCGCTCTGCCAGCTCATACAGGAATGGCACCAACGAATCAAGCGGTCGGGCCACTCGACTTCTCCCTGGGGCTTGGTTGCCCCCATCGTGTTGGACATGACTTCCAGCGCGCAGCGCACTCGTGCCTTTGAGACCGTAGACGCGTACTGCGCCACCCACTCTCTCCACCTTGTTGCGGTTATCGTGCTTCCCCCGTCGAATTACATCAGTACGTGGGAGCGCCATTCCCTTGTAATCTTCGGCTGACGGATGGTGCCCGTCCCGCGCACACCCATACGGCCCTGCTCATCCTCTGCATGCGGACCCAGCTTCCAAGCCAGCCTGCACTGGCCCAGTCACCATCTCGGCATGGGGCAACGTCGTCCGCGAAAGCCTCGTGGAGCCCATATCCGTCATCCAGGACTATGTGAGACTCCTCGCGGCTGTGTCTGGACGGGTCGTGCTGGTTCTTGCGTGTGAGCAGCGATCGTCCTTGCACAGCGCACCCTCCCGCGTCCCACATCTCATACGAATCTTCCATAGCCGGCCATCAACCGTGGATTTCATCCCTGAGCAAGGGAGCCCTCCGCTCCGTAGCGCAGTATTTGCGCCAGGAACTGGATGTCCTAGGCATCAAGATCTCGACCATTGTGGCTGGGCCCTCCGCCCCGGTGGGCAAATCCACCGAGTCCGAGCACAGCCATGCAGGGTGAGCCTCCTAACCTACCATTGGTACTTCCCAGATAGTTGTTGCCATTAATTCCTCTCGCCGCTACAGCGCCACGACCGTCTTCTGCTCGGGCACGCGGGTCGGAGAAGCCGACGGGTGGTCTCGACGCTTCTTGAACCAATTAGGTATCCCGCGTTACATCGCGGGCATTCGAAACACGATCGAAGCGGTAACGCCGCAATTCGCCGTCAGTCACGAAGAAGTATCGCGCGTCTTGCAGGACATCGTGCGATCGCGGTCGGTCTCCGTGCTATGACTTCATCGTCATTGAGTGGCTCATGTTCGTGCAGGTACCCGGGAAATCAATACATTCTCGGGCTTCACGCGTTCCTACAGGATGCATACGAGTCGATGCCGACAACAGTGCATCTATGTGTGCAATCCGTCAGCTCGCACTTCTCTTGAGGGGCGTCTGCTGACAGCCGACAGGGCCACATGGTTGTATCTACGTGTACACGGGAATGGGATGAGATGCCCCCTCATCATCGGGACGATACAATGCGATCCTGGAAGGCGGTGAGAAGTAAGAAGCTGTCCGACCACCCGGTTCATGGCACGAGGCCAGGGGACCTACTCGAATCATGATGCTCAGCCGCTGTCGCCCGTCATAAAGGTTGCCACCTTGACTAAGATCGCTCTTCAGTATGGAATGTCGATAGTCGTAGCGAACCGTGTCCCTGAGTGCAGATGAGTTCTCCCGCTACGGTGGATGCCGGACCGTTCTGCTCACTTTTGCACGTAGACGCTCCCAGACGGGAGCGGAACTTCGTAGCGCTGTGCCGGAGCTGAACAGCGTTCCAGACGTAGCGTGCGCTCGTCGCCCAGTGATACGCCTAGAATCCAGGTGCTAAACATAAATCAGCGCCGCTGCTTTTTCTGGGGACAGCGCGCTGGGAATAACACACCCACTGGCTTCCACATTGTCAACATGCGGCTAGAGAAGGACGGGGAATGAGCGAGCGAGAAGGGCCGGCGGCGGAACGCTTGCCAGAATCTCTCCATCTGAGGCTAGATGGAGAATGTGGGTCTGAGTGTCCTGGTTGGGATGGAGCCTTCGGAGCCTCGCGAGCAGCTGGTCGATCTCCGGCATGTCATCTGGCCAGGACGTGACATGCATTTCGCGATAGCGTTTGATAACACCATCAAAGTGACCCTGGCGTACAAGAGTAAAGTATCAGGTGGATGCACCGGGAGCTATAGAACCGCCAAGCATGCCTCTTGAAAGTCGTACAGTTCGTCGGGCAAGAACAAGGCTTGCACTGGGCTGGTTGTGCTCTGTTCACGCGCGGCAGGGCTGCGGAGGAACTCTTTCCTGCGCCGCCGGAATCTTCCGCTCTCCATGGAGTCTAGTTTCCGCAAGGCGGCACGTAACAACGTGCATTGCTCGTCGACGGTGTAGAAGTCGGGGAAGAACGAGAAGTCTGGCAATGGAGCAACGGGGGTGCTAATTCCTCTGCAAGCTATCGGGCCAAGTCGAGCCCGCGTGCAGCGCCTTGAAACCAAGCTCGAGACGGGCGAGAAGCGTTGCATGGCTGAGGGCGTCAACCGAGCAAAGGGTTATGACCGTGGTGTGGGGCCAGCGGCCGCGGGGGAAGGTGACCAGTCATCATCCTACACTGCGTAGACGCCTGCCGGCTTCTCCCGAGGGCTTTGTGGCGGCCTCGGACTTGTCTTCGTCAGCCGATCGGAAGCTGTTCAACTTCGAGCGGCACGCTCGTGGCTCCTGCACACGACGGTCGAGGCAACGACCCCGACGCCGCGCCATATGCTCCTGAAACGAGGAGGGTGAACGAAGTACCACTGGTACGTCAAGCATCCTGCAGGTGCTAGCCGAGCGCGAAGGTTCACCGCTAATTCAGCGTCAAGGTTCAAGCATCTTTTTCAGACGCTCATAATTACTCAGTATATGATTATCAGCACATGCAGGCGTTTATGGCGTTCTATCTGTGTGCGCTGGGGCCTCCCAGTCGCCCAGGGTTTGTGTACCTCCTGAGGTGCCATTGATGCAACCGTACAGGTGTATGTCGTGCATATGTTCACGGGAGCAACATGCAGCAAGCAACTCATTCATCGCGCGCCGAGACAAGCAGCTGCTGTGGCGCAGCGGATATAGATACTGCATGACGGGAAGGGCGTTCAGTATGTGGCTAACTGAAACCTTCGTTGTAAATGGATGTTCTATATCGGGATTAAGCCGATCATAACTCACCAACTCGCACATCCGTACCCGACCCTGCACGATTGGCCAAACCCCCTCCGATGTACGCCTAACGAGGGCGTCCAAACGCGCATGCTGAACATGAATGCCGCCTTATGAAAGGCTTCACCGCCCGTTCACTCTCTGTAGAGGACTCCCGCATGAATGCATGAGCTCCACTGGGCCGTCTGTCCGTGCAGTGTACACAGATCTTCCAGGCTACTACACGCTCAACTTGGCACTGATCAGAGTTCTGCAGGCTGACAGGAGCTTAGCAGACAACGGCGGTTCCTGAATGTACTTGGTGACCCTGCCAGCGCCCTCCGCACTTGAGCAGCTCCGGGGTGCACCTGGCCATTGTTCCATCGTCGACGGGGCACCGAAGACAGCGGTCAAGAGTCAGGACGAACCTTGCAGCTCGAAAATTGTCTCGCCGACGTCCGACGAGCACTTGCGCGATGATCGTGAGAGGGGGAGGATGGGCAAACTAAGTTGAGGATTACGCTGTCACGTCAGTGGGTCAGGAGCATAGAGTGTGACACGGGACTTCCAGCGACTGCCATCATCAGGGTGCGAGTTCCCGCGATGGATTAGGCGCCGGGATGCCGGTGCGCAACGTCGACGGGCTTGCTTCTCCCGAACGAGACACTTTGAGGCTCGTCGTGCTCGATGCTTGCGCCCTTGCATGTCGACCAAAGATGACGACGGCGCACAGCAGCAGCCATCCAGCTCTCTCTACGCCGCCATCGCACGCACGGCGACCCGTAGCTTGGCACTCTACTTCTCCAGGCCGGTGAGACTCTTCCGACCATCGAAAGGTGTGTGTTCCGCCTCGTTCTGATTGTCCTCGTCCCATCCATTCAACCATTTGTCTTCCACCGCGTCTAGTCAGCGGCTGGCATTCCTTGCGCGGGCTAGCCCAGAACCACGGCCAGTCCCTCTCCCCGCAGTACATCTCATGGCTTGTCAAAGAACATGGAGTACGTTTGCCTTGTCCATTCGCTCCGTGCCCGCCACGTCTCATGCGCCCCATCGAACCCAGTGGTCCGTCATTCCCAAGCATTTTATCCCTCCCATGCTAGTCAACGGCCTCCTCGGCGTTGTGCTCTGGGAGACATACTCGGAGGCCTCGAGCATGCTCGAGCCCCACCTCGCCGCCCATCCGACCACCCTCGCCGCCGTATCCGGCGCGCTTGCGGGAGGCGCGCAGGCCCTCGTCGCCGCACCCGCCGAGAACATGCGCTTTGCGCTCGAGGGCACCTCCTCCGCGACCGGCTGGCACGACGCTTGGCGCGAAGTCTTTCTCAAGACGGAACCCACGACGCCCATCCCACGCGCGGAGCAGCTCTCCGAGGCGCGCCAGGTCCGCGACTGGATGCGGGAGGTGGGAGAGATGGCGGGCAGGGGGTGGGACGGTTGGGGTTGGGGTTGTGCGAAGGACATCTGCGGTAAGTCCGGCGCCGCACCCTGCCATTCCCTCGCGCACACACGGGCCATGTTCTGAGCGTCCCTTGTCTCTCCTCCCCCCGTCCCCGTCCGCCGTTTCCCGCGTGCGCGCACACACCGCAGGATTTGCCGTCTTCTTTGCTATCTTTGATGTGACACGCCGCTGTGCGCTCCAAACAAAGGCCATGTCGCAAGAGCTTCTGGAACACGCCCCCGAGTCCGCCGACCGACGGTTCCGCCCCGTCCGGAAGCACTCCCCGCGCGTGGTGCACGCAACGACGCTCGTCGCCGGCGGGGCCATCGCGGGGCTCGCGTACGAGATGGTCTCGCGCCCTTGGGACGCGGCGCGCAAGGCCGTGCACATTGACCGCCTTGCGCCGCTCGCCGATCAGCACTCCATCCCCGCTATCCTGCTGCGCAAGGTTCGCGAGGACGGCGCTCTGTCCTTCTTCAAGAACCCTATGCACGCCCCGCACGACCCGTCGACGTCACGTATGCGCCGGCGCATGAACACTGCCTTGCGGACGCTAGGCCGAGTGGGACCCTGGGGTGTGGGCTTCCTTGTGTGGGAAGCGTTTGGGCCGGGGCTGTCGTAGAGCATCTCGTCCTGGCCTTCGTCGGAAATAGACATACATAGCGTACGCGTACCAATAGTAGGACATAGAGCTATAGCATGGCCGCCCCCATTCTCAGATGACGAGTTCGGTCCGCGTCAGAGAGGAGAGTACGCGAGGGTGCGCAGGCATAGCTGCTGGATAATTCCCGCGCTGGGAGATGAGATGGACGTAAGTTCGGATGAGCGCACCGGACGTTCCAGATTGCTCTATTCAGAAGATATCATTCATGGCTCGATCAGTCAACTAGGATACATAACAGGTGGGAAACTCGTATCGTAAGGCTGCGGGGGCTCTGCCCAGTGCTCGTGGGCAGAGCGAGCGCGTGCGTGCCGAACAGGGCCATATAGCTGGCACGGAGACCATCGTCGCATTACAAATGAGAGCAGCCTGGTGGCGTTAAGCGAGGATCGACGCCCAATTGGCTTGCACCAGTAGGTTCAAGTGGTGGAAAGAACGACGGGAACAGCCGGACAGGCGTAACGCATCTCGTCCCGCCCGTTCAGGAAATGTCCAGAACCGTCGAGCGCTAGCGTCGAGTCTGTTGAGTGACGCACCAGCTGCAGCGACCGAAGGTCCTTGAACATGCGAGATGGCGAGCGACGCGCAGCTTGGTTGTGTACCCTTCCCGGTAAGGATAGAGCACACCGACACATGTATGGGAGAGCCGGCGGTGACGCCCTTTGCCGAGTTACAAAGAGTGCGACCGCCGCATCCTAGTCCCGTCACCTGTATGGCTGATTGCGCTGGCCCGTTTGGTCTTGGCCCACCTTGTACGTGTAATGCGGCGCACGCGCGATTCGCCATAGGTCCCACCAGCATTCGTATCAAGCCGTGGAGCGCATCGAAGTCGAAGCCACTGCACTTATGCGCCCGCGAAGTCGAGGTTTGGAAGAAAGCTGTCCAGCTGCAGCGGGTGACATTCATCATGTTATCGCCGTGCTCTCAGACGATGACTCACCTTTGTCCCCGCCAGTTCCAGAATGGTGTGGACCTCGGACCCATGCCGCTAGCCGCCACCAGGCCGCGAGGGCAAGCGAATGTGCTATCAATTGCACGACCTTGAAGCGCGCTCCTGTTCGGCCGGTAGTCGGACACGTCTGCGTTATGACCGTGCAAACGGCTCGATGAAGGCCCTTTGCTGCAAGAGGCATCAGCTTGTAAGCTTTTGCGAGGTTCATACTGGAAGCTCACTGCGCGCGTTATGCTGCGACGATGCAACAGGCATCTGGAACATCGACTACGGACTGCAATATCCACGCTCAGCGGATCGCAGTACGAGATGAGCAGGGCGGAGAAGTCGATCGTCAGGTACTCCCGTTCAAAGTATAGGAACGGCGATGCCACGGCTCTAGGTGCGTGCGTGTTTCATGAAACGTCGGTGAACTTGGAGTATGGTGTTGCATTGTTCCAGATGCTGACAGCTTTGAGAGAGACCCCGTAGATTATGGCAGGGCTGGTCTGGACTGGACATGCGATGAGTTTGACACATTCTGCGGAGGGACGAACGCGGGGACCTGGCGGTGCCGAACGTGCAAAAAAGCGGTACGTACCCTCGAATGCCCGCCAGCAGCTCTGTGGACGTACTGACCGACGCGCGCGCGGATGCATCCTGAACATAGGCCGTCCGCCATGGGACCATCGCGGATCCTCGGGATTCTTGTGGGATCGGGAAGAGGACTTGTGAAAGACATGTACGGCACCTGCGCACCCTGCCGCCTCCTCCCTGAATGTGCTGTAGGGTTCCGGACCAGCTCCTCGGATTTCCGCCCAATTCCGGGTTTGTGCATGCGGGGGTCGCGTTGGAAGAAGACTAGCGCAGCGAAGGTCCTGGGTGGCGCGTCGTTAGACGTTGGCCGTCCCCGTCGGCGTCCAGGCCGGTGTTTGAATAGTTCGGAGTTGAGTCGGATCCCAATCTTGCCCTCTTCTCTGGATAACGATCTGATAAGACCCAGTTCGCAGACATTCCGGCGTTGTGTACGTGGCAGAAGAAGCCGCAGCGGTTGCGACGTCGACGAGGAGGCACGGTGAGTGGTGCTGCCTGCAGTCCAGCTGCCTAGTCGAGTTCGGGGGCGGCCTGCGTGTGCGCTGCGGGACGGTATGGTGGACGTGACGGACGGCGGGAGACAAGGCTCATGCTGGCCAGGAAAAGGAACCACATAGTCGCATTCGAGAAGAGTGACGCCGCTCGCCAGCCCTCGCCGAGACCCCATAATTGGCGCCCTTGACAATCGGCCCTCGACCACCACACATCGCTGCTCTGCTCCAGCCATCCAAGCGGCCACCGAGCGGCCATACGCCCCAGAACACGACGGACACGCGGGTGGGAGCCCTCTCTTCCCTGTCGGGAGCGGACGAGCTCAGGTGGCGGATGGCATAAGCACTCCCTATTCAGCCAGCCACACGACCGGTCATGTACAAGCTCATCGTGTTTCCGACGCGGGCCTAATCATCGAGCTTGCCCGCCTCCATATGCTTGCCGTCCCCGTGCGCGACCACACGACGTGGGTGGAGGCGGAGAGCGATCAAGCACGCTCACCGGACAGCACTTACGTCCCCTCTCCACCGGTATTGGTCCCGCACGACCCGAGCCCAAGCCACGTAACTGTGCTCCCTGGAGTGCGCCGCTGCGCCCACGACATTGCGCTTCTATCCTCTCCTTTCCTACCTCTTCTCTTCTTGTCTGGCTCGGCCTGGTTGTTATCGTCCCCTGTCTTCACGGAGGTCTGGCAAATATGGTAATGGCCGCGTTCCGGCACCCTCAAACCCTGTATCCTGCAGGCCTGGGTGAGTGTCTAGTGCGATCTCCGACGAGCCCTCTACCGGCTCATGAGTGCACGGCCAGCACATAGGCAGATCGCGCGGGTCGAGGCGGTGCAGGGGAGGATGGGACACGACCGGGCTCGTCGACGGCGGGCTTGAGATCAAAAATAAGAATTGGTCATGGACTCCATGGATGGAGTGCTGCGAACCTTCGCCAGGATCCGCCTAGCCAGATTGCGGGGGACGGGCTTAATTGAGAATCCTCGTCCGCTCACGTTGCTCGATGCTTAGTGGTTCCAGCTCGGCGTCACCCATAGCCTTGACCGTGCCGTAAGCTGCGCAGATGCCGTACAACTTGCTCGAGTTCTCAGGCCGAGGTTCTCGTCACAGCGCCCCGAGCGAGCGTTGTGCAGCGACAGCCTGGGCTGCGACTGGGCCGGGCACACCACCCGCCCACTCGCTTCGCGGCTGTCGCACGAGTGAGGGCGGAGGCGGGAACAGGCGCATCAGGCGCGCGGCGGAGCGCGTGAGGCACGCGACGCGACGCGTTTGAGTTATTTGAGTCGGACGCGACTCACGTGGTCGAGGCGCGTGCAATTTCTGGTATCTTCGATCGCGATCCGCCTTCTGTCGCCCAAGCTCGCGTCCCCGCCGTCTCAAAAGGTCTGTCCATCGTCTCCCCGCCCTCCTCTTCTGCTCTCTGCTCACTCGCACCCGCATTCATCGTGCATACATCGACCCTGTACGGCTCCCATGGCTCGCTGCACGCACAAAGGCTGCTCCCAGGAGTACGATCCCGCGAACAATGGCCCCGAGAGCTGCACTTATCACCCAGGCGCGCCGATCTTCCATGAGGGCCTCAAGTCGTGGTCCTGCTGCTCGGACGTGAACAAGCCTGTGCTCGACTTTGATGAGTTCATGCAGATCCCGGTAAGTTGTGTCAAAGACTGCAAGATGGGCGCCGGGATTGAGGACGAGACGTCTGCAGGGCTGCAGCACTGGACAACACACCGATGAGGCCCCTAAAGCCCCGCCACCGAAGGCGGCCCCTCAGGTCAATCTCACATTGGCATCTTCATCCGGCACATCCGAGACGTACACCTCTGGCCCGAGTCCCGCCACCAGGGCGCCTGCCGAACCCGCACCTGCACCCAAGTTCGAGGAGGAGGAAGACGACCTGACCGCGGCTGTGCCAGCAGGAACGAAGTGCCGTCACAATGGGTGCGACGTTGCTTACGAGAGCGACGAGCTACATCGCAAGGAAGGCGGGGAGGCGGCTGAATGTACATACCATCCCAAACCGGTAAGTTTCCGGTCCAGACGGAGTGGTATAACCCCGCATTCATCCACGCCATGTCAAGCCCATCTTTCACGAAGGTAGCAAGGTATGTTTTCTGCTCGCCGCGGTGACCCGTTCTGGTCCTCATATCGCGCCACAAAGGGCTACCTGTGCTGCAAGAGGCGAGTGCTGGAGTTTGACGAGTTTCTGAAGATCGAGGGCTGCAAGAAGGGTCGCCATGTATTCGTTCCCAAAGCGCGACCAGCGTCGGTTAGTTGACTAGATCCCCGAAGCTTCCAGAAGTTGCTCGCTCATCATACATATGCGCCAACAGCAGGAAGAAGAGTTCACACAATGCCGTATAGACCACTACCAAACACCGACGGAGGTGCACGCCTCCATATTTGCGAAAAAGGCGGACCCGGATACCAGCACGATCAGGATCGAGGAGAGCGAGGTAGGTATCCACAACACCTCACCGCCCCAATACAGCGCTCATTTTCCATGTCAGGTCTTCGTTGATCTGTACCTGCCTGCATCCAAGCGGTTCCGCAAGACCTTGCAGTTATGGGGGCCCGTGAACGTCGCGGAGTCGTCATATAAGTTCTATGGCACCAAGGTGCGCATTCATGATTCAAAGTCCGGTATTGAACTATAATCGACATCGACTGCTCGCCATAGGTGGAGCTCAAACTCAAGAAGCAAGATAACCGCAGTTGGACGCTGCTGGAAAAGACGGATCGCGATCTTGGCAATATCAACTTCACCTTCGGAGTCGGAGGGCGGACGGGCACGATCGGTGCGAAGGAACTGATTCTGGACGACGCCAACAAGTCGCGTGCATGAGGGGCGGCGTATAGTGGACAATCGGACACGAACAGTCTCATGTCGTGTACTAACGCTGACGGTAGAATGTTGCGGGAGCAGTGTGTATGCATATTACCAAATTGCATGATGGCCTCTACGTCTACGATCTAAGCAAGTCCGGAAGCAATTATACGATCATAGTTTACCAGGCAGTGCAACCTCCTCGAACATCTCAATGGTGTCGCCCACGCGGAGGTCATTGAAACCGGCGAGGTTCAAACCACACTCGTTGCCCTTGCCAATCTCCGCCATGTCCTTCTTGTGCTGCTTCAGTGTCTCGAGCGGCCCTGCATACGCGTCGACGACGTCCAGATCAGCCGGGGCTCATAAGAAGACGGCTTCGCGCTGCGCCACTGACCTTCATGTATCACCTCCCCGTCCCGCACCACTCGCGCGAGCTTGTTCTTCTCGACGACGCCGTTCGTGACCCTGCACCCACCGACCTGCGTCGTCTTCTTGCCCTTGAGGTGGATGTCGAACAGCTGGAGGACCGCCGCTTCGCCCGTGACGCGCTTCTCGATGATAGGAGGCAGCAGCTCGATGACCCGCGCCGTCACGTCGTCCATGAGCTTGTAGATGACCGAGGACGCGAGGATCGGGACGTGTTGCGAGTGCGCCTCTGCCTCGACCGGCCGCGGGACCTTTACGGAGAACGCGATGACGATCCCTGTCCAAAAAGAAGTGTCTCAGCGTCATCTACGCGACGACCCCCGCAACAAAGTTGAGCCAGGGGGTGAAACGAGGTACAGTACCATCAGCGGCCTTTGCCCGCGCGACGTCGGACTCGGTGACGTCCCCAACACCCGTAACGACGATCTTCGTCCGCGCCACGTCGTTCCCGATGACTTCGAGCGCGTTTGACACGGCCTCTACACTGCCGCTCACGTCGCCTTTGATAACCAGCCGCAGCTCTTTCGGACCCTGTTCCTGCGCCGGCGTGGACGAGGACCCTTCCTCCTCCGCTCCCGCGGCCTCTTCAGCCTCGCGTTTTTCGCGCTCAGCGCGGCGCTGCTCGTTGATCGCCTCGAGATCGGCGAGGGTCGACTCCATCTCGACCTTGCGGGCGCGGTTCGCAAGCGCCTTCTTGATGTCCGCCTCGGTGCCAGTGAGGACCTCGTCACCCGCATTCGGGAGCTCTTTCCAGCCAGATACGGTCACGGCCATACCAGGATAGGCAACCTTGACCGGTTTACCGTTCGAGTCGGACAGAAGACGGACCTTGGCGGACGTGGTGCCGCAGATGAGGTGCTGACCGGGTTTGAGGTTACCGCGGAGGACAAGGACAGTCCCTGTCGGGCTGCAGCGCACACACGGGTGTATGTCAGATCGATGCGTATAGAGCGGGCAACTTCATCGACCCTTACCCAAGACCTTTCGTGACCTTGGACTCCAGGACGTATCCGTGGAGCAGCCCCTCCCGCTCCGCCCGCAAATCCTGCATCTCGGCAAGAGCGGAGATGGTTTCGACCAGCTGATCAAGCCCTTGACCCGTCAGTCCAGAGACTGGCACCGAAGGGATATCTCCGCCGAACGTCTCCAGCTGGACGCCTTCTGCGAGAAGCGCATGCTCAACCTTCGTCTGTCACGGACGAGATGTAAGCGCTCATGAAACGAATCTCGTGAACATCCCGGCAAAGCTCACAATGTCGACCCCCGGCTTGTCCACCTTGTTGATTGCAACGACCAGGCCGACCTTGGAGTTCTTCACGAGGTTGAGTACTTCGCGGGTCTGTGGCATGATCCCGTCGTCTGCAGCGACGACAAGCACGACGATGTCTGTAACGCTCGCGCCTCGAGCTCGCATTGCGGAGAACGCCGCATGGCCGGGGGTGTCGAGGAAAGTGATCGTGCGTGTTGGCTCCGACTTGCTGCCGCTAGCCGGTACAGGGACGGAGAAAGCACCAATGTGTTGCGTTATGCCGCCAGCCTCGCCTTTTGCGACGGACGTCGACCGCAGGGTGTCCAGCAGGGTCGTCTTGCCGTGATCGACATGCCCCATAATGGTGACCACCGGTGGTCGTGCGGGCAGCGTTAACGGATTTGGGTGTGGAGCTCTGCCGAGGGGGTTAGAGGACACGAGGATAGGACTGGTGCAGTACGCACGGCGTGTAGATATCGAACGCTGCCTCGTCGTTGATCACGGGGTTTCGGTTGAATTCCAATGCCAGCAACGATGCATACTCGGAGGTGAGCACTGTAGGATACATGAAGACACGTTCGCTAGCCACACATGCCGGGACCTACTGTGATCGTGTGCAGCCTCGGCCTCCATTCCCACCCGGATCATCTTTCGCCGTAGCGTATCTGCAGAAGTGTCGGTCGACTGTGAGAGCCGAGGCAGGATACTGTGTACATGTGCAACGTACCAAGTGTGACATTGAGCAGCTTTGCCAGATTGCCAACAGTGACGACGCTGGGGATGTATACATCGAAGTTCACCTGCTTGACGGGCTTGGGTGCCTTATCCGTTCTCTCTTTCTCCTTGACCGCAGGTCGTGCAGTAGACACACGCGAATGTGTCGGAATCTCGACCTCACCCAGACGGGACATCAAAGAACCCCTCTCCTTGAATCGCTTGTTCCGACTTCGGTGCCCGGTCTCATCCTCCACAACAGTCGCGCTCGGAGTCCATACACGCACCGATGGACCACTGTTTCCTTGCCTCTGCCCACCCTCCGTAGCAATCCTTCCCTCCGAGTCCTGCTCGCCATCCGCCAGTGCGTCGGATGCCTTCTGGATGCGGTCCGTATCCAGAATCTTACCGATGCCCCGGAAAGACGAGTCTCGCGGCTGCTTCCCCTTGCTCGATGACGGCGCATTGGTCCTGTTCGCTCGAGAATCCCGTTGTTGTTGACTGCCCTTCGTCTGCTGCCTGTCCCTCGAAGCGCGAGCACGTATTGACTCCGGAAGGTCCGTGATGCCAGAAGGTCCAGGCATGTGTGGTGGCTCCGGGCGAGCCCATGACCGTTTCTGCGGTGAAGGTGCTTGGGACTGGGGCTGAGCAGGAGATGGGCTTGGATTAGGGACACGTTCGGGCGGGCGTCCCCAGCTCCTGCTCTGGGGAACGGCCATGGAAGGCGCGACCAGCGCGTCGCGTTGCCATTTTGGCTTTCGTTTACAATCAGCCGCATGTTTTCTGGACTGAGCAGGGGTACACACCTTGGTTGCTGTCGCAGTCGAGGCGGCACGGATTCCAGAGCGTGCGATACGAAGAGAGCGGCGCATTACGGACGGTTGACGGAGAGATCCAAGTTGTAGTGTTCGTGGTGGACTCAGTAACGCATCTAAGCGTACCAGAGATGACGAGAGACGGAAAGGAGCAGGTCGAGGGCGAGCACAAGTCTAGACGCACTCGCTGTGGCAAGTTCGCGAGCTGTCTTCCGGAAAACACGGCCCACCGAAATTACGTTGGCACGTGCTCGCCTACATAGACTTAGGCGCCGTCTCAAGCAACGAAGCGCCGAGGCTCGTACACACTACTCTTACTCTGGAGCTTATCGTTGTCCACGAATCAAATGTGCATCCAAATATGAAGCGCATCATAAAGTTACACGGCAGCTTGGCTAACATACGAACTGATAAGAGCCTCCCCGTCGCTCAAGCCCTCCATGAACCATTGCTCGTAATAATGCTCCATCCCAGGCTCGATGATCGTGTTTCCCAGCCTCGCGAGACTGTCCCGGATGTACTGACCCGTGAATCCCAGTTTAGACATGCCATAGAGAGCGAAGATCTTCGCCGTCAGAAAGCCATCCGAGTAGCCCTTCGAGATAGCGCGCTGGTCGGGCGCAGTGGGCAAGGGGGCAGGCCCGTCGCGCTTGCGATGACGAGGCTTGCGCTTGTGTAGAGGCTGGGACCGCCTCTCAGTTCGAAGACGACTCCGTCGCTGGACTCCAGGGAAGAGGCCAACCGCGAGCGTGGGTGCTGGCGGCGGATCGGAAGTGGTCGACCCGGAAGAAGGGATGTCGGACATGTCGTACGAGGTCGACGGAGAGCCCATCTCTGCGACCATATCCGCCAGAGCCGGGATTCGCGAGGGGTCTGCGAGCGGACCTTTGCCGTAGGAGAAGAAGGTAGGCGGCAGGCTGTTCCCTACCGCCGCTTTGAAACACCACCCTGGATCGTCGTAGCAATTCTCCTTGTTGTACGCTGCGGGACCATGGAATCAGACATGGGACTTCAAATCTCGTTCGCGAAGCCTACCCCAGAATGACCATCCCGCGGTCTCGTTTTGGTATATCTCCATCTGACCTTCGCAGAACGCCCTGCGCGCACCGTCTTTGTCGCCCTCGTTGGCAAGACTCTCGTCCGTGAGGGCGCAAGAGAATTCGTCGACGACTAGATTTCTGCGCTGGCGCTCGGAAGCCGAAAGGAGGTCGTCCGAGATCGACCCGCGAACGTCGTGGACGTGGTCCGTGGCTGACTCGGATTGGTCCGAAGGGGTGAAGACAAAGTACGAGTGGTGGTCCTGCACGATGAAGTCGCTCCGGCCCGCGACGAAGTCGCTGTATTGTGCCAGGTTGAAGCCGTCGTGGATGTATAGCGGGAACGAGGCGGCATTCGGTCCGACTTGCCTCATTGCGGTGATGGCCCTCGCATCTGTGCAACATACTCAGCGTCAGTCTATCGTCCGGCTATGAGCAGACTTACAGAAGTCGGGCAGTTCGCCCACGTTCTGCGGCTCGTTGAGGATCTGGATGCCGACGACGTTGGTGACGTTCACCAGCTTGTCCATGAGAGTCGTGAGGACGGCCAGCGTCTTGTTCTCGTACCAGTCGTTGCCAAAGAGGTTGATCTGTCCGTCAGAAACGCCAGAGTGCTGTTGTCCGTTCTGGCTGCCAGGAGCGCCGTGGAGGTCGACCAGAATGCCGATACCAGAGTCTGCAGCCATGTTGATCGCCCGTACGACGCGACTCCACGCGTTCTGGTAGACAGCGCCGACAGGTTCGAACGGCGTTCCCTGGCAGAAGTCGGGTCCGAGACTCCAGTAGCCTATGGGCAACCGGACCGTGTTGATCCCGATGCTGGCGAGATACTGGAAATCCGACGCGGTGATGAAAGTGTCCCAGTGCCGTTCCAGAACAGCCCGAGCAGAGTCAGGAGAGCCCCAGCCAGACGCGATGTCGAGCTCTGACATTTGCGCACCGGCAGCGCAAGCGAACAGCGACGGCGTCATCCACTGTTCGTGGACCATCCTGTCCGAGGGGGTAAATCCATGCTCGCGAAAGATCTGGAGATGGGACGGGTGTGATTTACCAAGAACCAAGATTGACGGATTGCTGTTGCCTGTATCGGAATACTACGGCTTTGGCGGGATCATACGGCGCGAACGATGGCGAGCCGAAGTCCGGGGTCTGGTAGGGCTGCACGGAACACTGGTCTTCTTGCTTGAATGACAGGAGATGCAATCCAGAGCGGTCCGCCGACGCCGACGGCTCATAAGGCGGCTGAGGATATCCAGTGTCGTTGACAGAGGGGGCGACAATCCTACCGTTGACCGCAGGCGAGATGGGGGTCGTTTGCACGCCAGATGGGGTAGGCTTGACCGAACCCTGGGTCAGGCGGAGAGCGTGGATGAGCGTGGTGAAGTTACCGGCCATCAAGACCATTGTGAAGTGTAGAATAGTGGAAGGGGTGGATAGGACTGTTCAACAGCAGAATAGCGACAAAAGGACGGCACAGCCGAGAGAGAGTGAATGGGAGACAACAGCAAGTTGGTTTGGCTCTTATACTCTCCGAATCGTCAGGGATTGCTGTAGCGGCTGACACTGCGGCCGGACCGAACAGAATGGTCTGGATCTTGGCGAGATGGATCGATATCTCGTTCGGCGCCCGAGTTCTGTGTCAAGTTCATGAACCGCGAAGGTTCACATGCAGCCTGGAGTAACCACAGCTTAGAAGCGACGATGGGTCTCAGAGAACCAGACTTGAAGTTGAGTTGCAGCCATGGGCTCCTGCAGTGGTCACGGCTTGGATGGATCTGATTGGAACTTGAAGCTTGAAGGACGACGGTTGCCCGATCTCCGGTTTCCAGAGCCGATAGCGTGAAGAGTAACGTCAAATCCAACGGCGGTGGCAGTGAAGTTGAACTCTCGATCGCGTCCGAGCCTGTGGCGCATGGGCACGTGATCCTATAGGTTCGTTCCCCCGAGTTGCCCCGAGTCTGGTTGCAGTCGTGCACGGAATACGCTCGCGTCAACGACGTGCCTCGTTCCAAGACTCGCAGAAACAAGTTGATACACAAACGCAAGTAAGCTTACATACAGCATCTACACAAGTGGTACAGATCGATAACTTACATGCACATTTTCGAGCTCGTACATAAGGAACTAATATCTCACCGGTCCTCATGAGTCGTGGGTCATCTCGGAGCCACAGAGCCTCTGCAGCCCGGGCCATTGAGGTCCCCATTTACCGCCCCCCGGTCGCGCCTGACCGCCTACCGCGACCACGACGTCGTCGTCTGCGCGAAGCCATTCGCGTTCGCGCTCGCAGGGATGATGCCCTGCCCGTTCACGCTCAACTGCCAAGTCGTGCCCACCGTCGACAGACCGTACACGCTGACGGTCGAGTCGTTGTCGATGTTGAAGATCTGCTGCTGGCACGACGTCGTCGTCAGGCAGTCCTGCCCGTAGTTGTCGAAGAAGCTGTACAGGCCGGCACCTGTGGGATTAGGGAGGGGAGGGTCCCAGAGTCAACATCCAGGAACGCGGAAAGAGAGCGCGGGGGTGCAGACGTACCGAAGATGAAGATGTTGCTCGACTGGGTGATCGTGACCGCCCAGGCAGACCTCAGACCGGAGGGGAACGACGGGTCGTGGAGCGCAGCGTTGTTGGAGAATGGCGCGGGAGGAGCAGGGACGGGCTGGAAGTACGGCTGCAGAACGCAAGGTTCAATATCACACGGGCAGTCGCAAATAGACTGTTGATGAGCACTCACGCTCTCGGTCTGGATCAGGCCCATGTAGTGGTTCTTCGCGTTGTAGAGGTTGTATTGGTAGAGGACGTGGTGCTCCGCTATCATGCCGGTTCAGCAATACTGTCGGGAGATATTGCATGGTCAGCTACTCACATCCAGTGCCAACCATCCAGACGGGTCCCGCGGACTCGGAGAGAATACCACGGCCGCTGAAGATGGAAATCTGGGTCGATCCTCCAGAGTCAAGGTCGTGGTCCGCAAGCCACACCCAGGTACCCTGTGAACACCCAATCAATATACACGCAATCAAACGTCTCGCGGATAATGAAACCGTACCTCGAGATAGGCCGTAGACTTGGGGGTCAGGTGCAAGGCCATGTACGCAGCGAAGCACCCGTCGTTGATCGTGCCCTTGAGACATCCGTCCCGGAGGAGATTGGTGCCGGCAGCTAAGGAGGCAGACAGCTGTCATTCAAACTTGTCCCTATCGCGCGAGACGGACTTACCACCGCCGAGCCTATAGAAGCATAATTAGCACTGCTCTCCTCGAGCCGATGGACACCGGGAGCGTACCTGATGTGCGCATCCCACATCCCAGCGCCTCCCTGCACGTTCGAGTGGATGTTCCACTCCATGACAATGGCACCCGCCGCTAGCGCCAATCCGTCAGCCACGACCGCAAGCAAGCGTGGAGAGGCCGGCGGGAGATGGACTCACTCGGTCCCTGCGTCGCGAACATGATGTCCGTGATCTCGACGTTGCCCACGTCCCCGTCCTCGCCGACGCGGACCATCACATGCGGGTTGTTCTGGTCCCGGAACCTGCTCCCCGCGCCCATGATCACGCTCCAGACCTCGCCCACGATCTGCGTCCCGGGCGGGATGGTGAGCGTGTCGGTGATGAGGTACGTGCCGTGGTCGACGAAGATGATCTTGCAGCCCGAGAACTCGTCGATGATCGCCTGCAGCGCCGCCGTGTCGTCCGTGCGCCCGTCGCCCTTCGCGCCCTGGTCGCGCACGCTCACAATCTGCGAGAGCGCAAAGTTTTCGTACTGCGGACGAGTCCGGCCGAAGATGCGTCCCGCGCTGTCCAACAGGCTGCTCGCCTTGTTGCCGGCGGGAATGCTGCCCTGGGTGAACCTGGGAGAGGAGTTCGTGCCGGTGTAGACGTGGCCCTGGCCCCAGCTCGCAATGGTCATCGTCCCACCGGCAAGCACTGTGGCACCGTTGAGGACGCTGACGGCAGTGGGGACGTTCGTGAGATGGATGTTGTTCAGGATAAGCGCGCCCCGGAGGCGGTCGACCGAAGGCTGGGAGCTGCGGATGAAGGTCGGCGTGTTCGAGACCCAGGCGTCGATGACAGCGATCGAGCCAACAGACTGGCAGAAGACGATTGCACGTTAACACGCATGATCCAGTAGATACGTCTGAAACAAAGATGGCAACGGACCTGCGTCTCCTGAGTCGTACCGCCAGTCAAGAGGTCAAAGCCGACATTGCAGTTGTTAACTGTAGAACGTCAGTGACAGATTCCCAGATCCAAAGCGAACAGGTCGTACTCGTGATGCCCTGGAAGGTCCATCCTGATTATCACTTGTTAATTGAAGTCGAGAATAACGATGTGAATAAAGCATACCCCAGTTCCAGATCGAATAGACCGCTGCAGTCGATCCGTTCAGCTATCCAATTGCACTCGTGCAGGGACGGAGAAGGTGCTTACCAGTATCACAGTTGTTCATGGTCACGTTGCGGACCGTGAACCTAGATAGTTTGTGAGTCAATAGCATCTTCAGTCGAGAGACGGGGCATGGACACGTACTGTTGGTTGCCAACCCACATGCCGAACTTGCCTGCGACAAGATGTCAGGCACAGAAGTACACACCTGGCTGGTCGTGTATGCTTACCGCCGTTGAATATCATGTCTGTAGCAGAAGTGCAGTCAGCCCGTAGTTCCTACGCATACATAGAGCCAGGAACCTACCGCCCATGTAACCGCCACTGCCGTTCTCCATCCAGATACCTAACACACATACATCAGTCCTGGAACTCACGGGGCCGCAAGGGCGCACTATATGCGCCCACGCATGCAGCCAAACATACCTTGGTGAGCGTTGCCAGGAGCAGTGCTCATCTGGAACACAATGTTCGTCAAGGACGTCGCCTGCGAGACTTGCCAGTGGATGCCGGTGGCGCTCGCGCTCGCGGGCATTTGGCGGAGGTCGATGACGAAGTTGCGCACGCTCCGGAAGAAGTTGTTTTGGTTGGTATACCACTGCGCGCCGTTGCCTCCTGGGACATACGGGTCCGCATCTGACGTTGACCAAGGGGAGCAAAGAACAGGTCGTTAGCATTAGGCTCGCGGCTTACGGCACTTCTGGCCTCTCCCACTCCACAGGACCGCATGCTGCTCGTGTACGAGCCTGAGGAGTGGGAAGGAGGACTGCTCAGCTGCTCGTTGGACACGTACCAATGACTGCCATGCCCTGGAAATTGGGGGCTGCGAGTAGGACCGGAGGGGTGCGCGCATCACCAACAAGTTGCGAGTAGTACCAAGCGCTGCAGGATTGGCATGCAGTCAGTGGGGGCGTAGAGGGCAGACTGGATGTGAGCACCTACATGATCGGGCTGGAGACCTTGTATGTTCTGCATCAACCTAGGAGTCAGTATTGCGCCGCGGGGACACTCGGGATGCATACCCTTTGGGGAAGTAGACCAGAGCAGGAGTGTTGGTGGAGGAGTCGCACCCAGGGCCTCCACCACAGCGCGTCCCCGAAGCTATCGCAGCGCTGAACAAGTCGTGTTAGCATCAACATCGTACAAGAGACGCAAGTCTGTGGCGGTACATACTTGATTGCAGCGGTATCGTCCGCAACACCGTCACCAACGGCACCAAAGTCTTTGACGTTGCGGAAGACTTGGTAGGAGGAGGGGTTCGGGTTGAAAGCGGCTATACCCTGGTGCTTCACGCTCTGCAGCCAGTAAGGGTCACCGGGGGCAGCGGTACCCTGGAGAGGCCCCGAGCATGCCGCCGTAGCGCCAATGACGGGCCTAGCGATGCACGCAGCGGCTGCGATGAAGGAGAAGATGTCGAGGACACGCATGGCGGGTGGGCGACCACAGATGGCGGTGTGCGTCGATGCGGAGGAGGCCCACGGGGAAGAGAATATATATACGAAGGACGGGGGCGGGAAGGGGCCCGGGAGGGCGTGTCACACATTTGAGATTAGGTACGCGCGAAATTAAGGCAGCATTGGGATGGCATTCTGGGAGAGAAGTGATACGCACGGGTCGAGGACTCGGACGGAGATACAGACATTTTGGCAAGCTTGTGCCAGATGCGACGTAAGAGACGCGATCCGAAAGAGCGGGGCTGGCGATCAGAGGAGGAAGAGAGCGTGGTACCGTGATCGCTGGGCGGGCGATGGGCCATATGTTCTCTGTTTCCACGCAGAAACAGAACACAACGTCCAGCGGGAGACGGCCCAAACACAGCACGGGCAGCACGGCGCAGAGAGCAGCCCAGGAGCAGGCCGTGTGCTCGCCGTCGGGAACCAAGTCGCGGCGCTCTTGTCTAGACGCCTGTGACGTCGGTCCATATTCGACTCCCGCCCTTGCCGAGTCCTTTCTGAGTTCTCGAGACGAGACTCTCCGCCGACAGCTGCACTCGGTCCCTGCTCGCGTTTTGCCACGGAGAACGTGCATGAAACGCGCCCTGTCTATCTCGAGCACGTCGTTTTCTGGTTTCGGTGTGCCCTGTCACGGCCCTGCTGCCTTCCTGGTGCCAGCACAGCGCTTTTGTCAACAGCTATACTTCTTCCGCACTCTGCTGCTCCCGCCGCACTCCGCCTCCGGAGACGTCGAGGCACAGTTCACAGTCGAGACCGTTGTGCGCAAAGGACGTGTACCTATCTTTCACTTCGAAGGGTGGCTATGGAAATGTAACAGCCAATGATGGTGCGTCCTTTCCCCAGATGAGCCATCTTCACCGATTCCGACCGAATGCAGGAACGAATCCCTCGCTCTCCTGCAACGCAAGCTTAATCGGCCGGTTCTGTGGCAGCGTATCGGCGACCCGCTGTTCCTCCTTGCACTCCGGGCTGGTGTCGTTGCTCGCCTTTCTAGGCGCGTACCTACCGCATGCCACCCCCTCACCTGGTGTTGCCCAGCACCGTTGCAGTGCGGCTCTCATCAATGGCGACGACGACCCATGCTTCCCCGCTGCGCTTACCACACGAGCATGCAGGAGCGTATCGGCACCTTTGTCTCGTGATATTCCTCCGTATGGCACCGGTCGCGACGCGGGCTTTCTCTCGTCCGCGATAGCACAGCATAACATTCCCTCTGAGGTTTCTCACCAACGCTCACAAGGGAGCCCCAAAAGTTGGGCTGTGCGCCCATAATTGTGCCCGTGCTCACAAGGCGTTCTTGAGGAAGACAGAATTGAAAGTCTATCCCCATCAAGACCGGCGTGAGCATCGATGACGATCCTCCTTCTGCAAGGGCGAGTGATGCATATGATGACGTCTGTCTCTCTACTTATCTTCTCTCTTCTCTCTGCCCAGCCACACCCATGCGGATGCACTCGCATCTTCGCGTGGCCGACGCACACATGAGCACCCGCAGCCGAAGCGCCGTCTTCTGCCTTCGCTACCGTCCTACCGACACAGAGATCAGCGCCGGGCGGCCACAAAATGTTCCGGCCTTGTGTGCAAAGAACTCGTAGCACGGGAGTCGGGACGTCGGGACCGTGCTTTTTCAGTTTTGCAGACACCCATCGAATTTCACGAGGAAGGTGAACAGGACAGGTGAGCAGCCAATTGATCTGATGGTTGTCGTTGTGTACCAAGTACTACTTCCCCATGGGGTCCTCGCAGATCCACGTGCTGTTGCGATCGTCAGCACGTCTTGATCACCCGCGGGCATACGCTCGGTCTCTACTCGATTCTTTCAAGATGTTGGCAGGAACATCCCAAAGCCCGATAGGAACGCACACCCAAGCTCCTGATCCGATGATTCCGATCCAATGGTCGACGCGCACCCGAATGCACATTGTTCATCCTACATTCGTCAGACTGACTCTTATGCTTCGTGAGGCGTTCCAGACTCAAGAGGCTCCACCAGAGTCAAGCTTCAAGCTCCAGCGAACGTAAAACGCCATACGGGTCAGTGTGCTAAGTGACACTTGGGGGGGAGGTCCGAGGTGTCATCTGCAGCAAGAGAACCCGGAACGACACTCCCGGTGCGACCCGCGAGTGTTGAGCGGCGATAACTACAAGCTCTATCCAACTACCTCAGTTCGGGGTGACAAGTAACACCACGGCAGACAGTACCCTCTTTCGCAAAGCCCAAGCACCCCCGCACAGACCCCTCCACGGAAGAGTTCATCAACCACATGCCAGAACCAAGGTGGATTCAGAACACCCGAGCGGGAACCGGCCGCTTGTCCGGTCCTCCGCCGTCTCGAACGCGCACATGAAGTCTATCATCGTCCGGGTGCAGTCAGCCTAGATGAAAGCCCATGTGTATCGGGCACTGGTACTCGCGCAGCTCGGCATGCTATCTCTCCCCGTCGTCGTTCTTCCGACAGCCGTGATCGGCGCGGACCAGCTCTGTTCGTTGTTCTTGGAGCTCTGCATGAGAACATCTTCATCGTCGTCGTTCTCTGAGGCGTAACATAGCCTCTAGATCTTGGATAGACGCATAGAGGTTTCTGGTAGAGTACGGCATGTTTAGCCAATACTATTACTAGTCGTTTGATGTATCCGGCTCAAGAACGCCCACGTCCTGCCACCATCTGTCGTGACTCTCCTATGGAACGTCGGGTCGGGTTCGCCCGCGTCCAAGTCGTGGTTCCTGAACGCGGCGACGACCCCCGTTCGGGAGCTGCAGCAACCACGCGTTGTCGAAGTCGCGTGAAGGACGCGAGGATAGACTTGTCGGGGAGAAGCCAGCCAAGGGTATGCGCCTGAACCTGTTGGGAAGAGGTCGATCGTGGTGTCGTACGCTCTCGCGCATACACAAATCACTCAATGGGACCTAGGCGGATGTGTACTAGATGTCGGCTGTCGTACGCACAGCAATCCAATCCGAGCCAATCGCCCTAGGGATGTCGCTTCACATTGTTCACGTTACAATTGGTTTACAATACGCACTGGGAAAGTGAATGTTCAGGTTATACCCGCATGAAAGTAGTCATGAGACGTGCGTCGGAGGAGACCGACGTCACGATTAAGCTCGAGCGAACGCAGTGAGCCATGCGATTCCATGTGCTAAAGGCTAACGCTTCACAAGTCTCATCTAGAACTCGAAAAAGTTGAAGCCCAAGTCAGCAACACCGATACTTCCCCCGTGAGCAGTGATCAGCGATACCTCACCTGAGGCCTGAACCTCAGCTCGGAGTAAAAGTGATCTCGTGGCACACCGCGCCGCCCTCGGCCTCGCGCCCCACGCACCCCAGCACCGACCCAGACCCATCCTCCTTCGCAAACAGGCCAGGCCAGTACGACTGCGGCGCAGTCACCTCCGTCGTGTGGCCCCAATCGCCCCGCGCGACGGGCGGGCCCGTCACGATCTTGAACGCGACCCCGACGTCGGGCCAGCTGTGCGTGGGCGAGTCTTCGTCGGTCATGAACGACACGACGAGGTTGTTGTCCGGCGTCTGGACGATCTGCGGTGCGCCGGCTGCGAGAACGTTCGTCAGTCATCCCATATCCGATTCCACTGGCAGACGTACCGCTGCTATCCGTGTTGGTGGGGAAGTAGACCTGGCTGCGCTCCTCGTCCCACGACACGCCTTCGTTCGTCGACACGACGCTCTTGACCGAGAACCGGCCGCCCGTCCGGCCCTCCGTCGTCTCGAACACGCACATCAGCTTCTCCGCGCCGTCATTGAAGTCTATCCCCACGCGGAACGTGGCAGTCAGCCTCGGCACCCACTCAAAATGATTAGGCACGTGCACCGTGCCACGTACTCGCGCAACCAGGCATGCCGTCTCTGCCCATCGTCGTTCTGCCGGCGACCGTGACCGGGGGCGTGGACCAACTCAGCCCGTTGTCCGTCGAGCTCTGCATGAGGATGTCTTGGTCGTCGTCGTTGTTCTCTGCGGCATAGTACAGTTGCAGGGATCCGTCCCTCCTCGATAGGCGCATGAAGGGTTCCTGTCGAACGCGGCCTGGTCAGCAAGATGCCGTTGGTAGGGAACGGCACTACTGCTGCGTGTTAGGGAATGGCGCGCATCCAGAGAGACGCGGTCGCTGATCATAGAAGCTAGGAATAAATGACTGCAGAATGAATGCGAAGGAACGCCCGAGGGCGTGCCAACTCGCAGCGGTGCGGGGAACACGTCCAGTCAAGCGCGCAGAGTCGTAAGATCGTCCCTCGCTTCCCAACACCCCGCGCCATCGACGCAGGGCCACGGTCCATGTACCAACAACCATGGAGTAAGAAAAGCCTGAACACTCACCCACAGTCCGTTCTTGTTCGGCGACGGAATCGCCGTGCGCTGCGCGACCTGGCTCAAGAACTCCCACGTCCTGCCGCCGTCGCGTGACAACGAAGTCGTGATCCTGAAGAACGTCGGGTCCCGGTTCGCGTTCACGTCGTGATTCCGGTACGCCGCGACGATGTGCCCGTTCGCGAGCTGCAGCAGGAACAAGTTGTCGAGGTCGCCCTGCGAGCGCGCGATCTCGCCGTGCGCAACGAAGGTGTGCCCGCCGTCCGTCGAGCGCGTCACGGTCAGCACGCGGGTGTTGTTGCCAGGGAAGGCAGTGAAGGACCCGAGGATGGACCCGTCGGAGAGCGCGGCGAGTCGGGGGTAGCCGCCTGCACCGTCTGGGAAGATGTCGATTGTTGTGGAGTTGACGTGTGGGACAAGCCCTTCGCGCCGGACGAAGGTGTGCTCCGGTGACCGGCTGGTCAGGTCATGAGATGTGGAGGGGGCAGCATAGCTGAAGGTGATGAGCGTCGCGAGGAGCATCAAGAAGAGTCCACGCGGTAAGGCCATGGTAAATGTGGTTCGAAAGACGATCTTTGGACGAGTGGAAGGATTGGCGAGAGGGAATACTTTGGTGCTTGAGCAGATATCTGCACTGCTATGGTGAGGAAGCGCAGATCGCAGTGAGCGATTTATAGTAGCCTAGTAAACTCTCCTGCAGTGTATTCCAGGCCGATCCAGGTCGGCCATAGCCTAAGCAGCCTGCGGAGTGTTCGGTGCCGAGGTGGGGCATTAGTATTGGGATGGATGATCCAAACGCTGCACAGGATGCTAAAGAAGGCGAGATGGGGAGAGTAAGCCTGTGACCTACACCCTCATGACCTATCAAATGACCGTCTCTAGATACATCCTACAATCCAGCGTGTCAGCATGCCCATGCCCATGTGTGCCGTTTCTTCGTGACTGAATGGATCGACTCGCCTTTTACTGTTCCGAACTTCGTCAATGAAGGCATAGGAAGTAGGTAAGCTGAGTATGACGTCACATCCCGGGCCGAAATGGATAGCAACACCTACGAAAGGCGCCATGTTAGCTCTGGGTCCGTGTATGAGCAATGGCAATGCTCCCAATCTACTCACGCGGAGTGGAGAGTGCAATCAAGGGGGACCACAAGCTACCGTCACGCACTGAGGTCTGGGCTTCGAATGATGTTGGCTGGCAGAGCCTGGTACCTAGTAGAGAGTTAAGTCGACGCGGTAAGGCCCTTGTCCTGTATGTACGTGTGATCAGTCTTGACTCTGAGGCCTGAGGCATGACTGCAGAGGACCACGCACCGTTTACCCTACACCCGCCTCGTCTGAGGTGCGCTGCGTACGGACGGCACTAGTTGGCGTTTCAGTATGCTCGCAACCGGCCGATGAGTGCGTCACGTTAAGTGAGATAGAATTCGATAGAGAACGATGCCGATCATTGCACGAGTACATATACATATAGTACTTTGGATGTTCACCGTCGCCGACATGCTGTGCATTCAGGGTTACGTCCTCGGGATCGGTGCCACTTGGCCGCGCTTGGGTGGAAGTCGTGCGTCGGGCAGGGAGGACCGTCGCGCCATGTCTCAGTCCGACGCTCGCGAGTCGCGTCCAAGTCCGAAGTCAGTGTCGGATCAGTCGCATCATGTGTCCGCGGCCGCGGCGGCCTCCGTGTAAATTGTAATGCTGAGCTTCTTGCGGCTATGCACAAGCGAATGCACGGGAAGCCAAACATCCATATGGCATAGTGAACTCGATTTGGAGAAGGGTTTGAAGCACTTACGAGTGTGTAATGAGGGCACCGGATGGCGATGGTGTGTGTATCGGCCACTGTCCGCCTTGACGAGAACGAACTGAGCTGAGCGCGCAACAACACAGGCTATGAGATGTTTTGACACGCTTGACAGAGAGACGTCACACAATGCGCATGTGGCGCACACGGCCTGGCGTCGTGCGTCATGAGTTGCCTATATATAGATAAGTGAGACCTCTTGAGACCTGTGCGGAGAGGAGGTCCAAGAGCATACAAGACAAGGAAGAGAACATACGGCTACTGGTCAAGCGTAGCTTGAAGGATTCATAACGAGAGCCGCGTAACGAGGTTACTTACTGTCCATAGGCCCATGCGCAACGGGTGGCCGGGTGGGAAAAAGAGTAAGAATAGAGCCGTTAGAGTTGCCGGCGACGGCAAACTGACAAGACATAGTTGGTGGTCGCCCAGGTGATGCCAATAACACACGGGCATGCTGAGGACGTATGTTCGGGGATACGGAAGGCATGTTCGGGGGTGCGAAGTGTGCGCATGCTGGATGAGAAGAACGACTGCGCTTTGCGGGACTTTTAGTTGCTACTGGCGTGAAACAACATGAACAAGGCCATCGCGGAGCAGCTCCTAAGCAGTTAGTTTTCTCAGTGAGTAAGTATGTAGATGGCAGTTGATCGGTGTCCAGAGCTCACTGGGTGATAGACCTCGCGTGACCTGCGACTTACTAGAGTCGGTTGAGTACAACCAAGGTCCAAGGAGCTGCACTAGGGGCTGATCTGCTTGAGCGACAAGAGAACTGTTAGTCGCCGAGAGAAGGGCTGGCCTCAAGCGCATGTTCGGCGGACTATGATTGGAGACAGCTCCGGCATCACAAGAGCTGTGGGCCGCTTGGCCGTGCTCACGGCGGGTCCACTGATGGTGTCGAGAGCGTCGTCGCTGTCGTGTGCATCGCGGACGCGCTGGCGAGCTCTGGAGAGTCTGAGGGAATGGACAGGCGGGGAAGACGCGTACGGTGTGCTTGTGCTGGGCACGAGCGCCCTGATCGACTGGCTGGAGGGAAGAGGAGCGAAGAGCCCGCCGAAGAGGGATCCTCGGCAGATCCGGCAGGCGCATTGGCGTTCCCACGGAGTGGTTGTCTGTCGGGTCGTGTTGCGGGCGCTGCAGGCCTCAACCATCGTCGTCTCCGCGCTCCTCTCCCCAGTCTCTCTTTCTCTCCTCCCGCCATCTCGCCCCCGCCCCGAGCCGTGCTCGTTCCTCCCCCGTCCCCGGCGACGGTCGCACGGTCTCACGCAGCGTGTCGTAATACTCCCTCCTGCAGATTCAAGATCCACATCCTCCGAGTCCGACTGACAGCCGCTCCGTAAGTCCATCCCACCACATCCCGATCTCCCATCCCTTTTCGCCTTCCGGGGCTGACTTTCCTTCTTTCTCTTCACCTTGCGTGGTCACACAAAACACCTCGCGTTCCCCGTCTTTTCGCTCCTTGCCCACCCTTGTCGCTCCTTCCTGTCCGCACCATGTCGTCTGCAGAGCGGACCGACGCCATGTCCTACCAACCCGTCAACACCAACACCAATCCTTACGCGTCAACAAGCGATGGCCGTAACACGCAGTACTACACGCCCGAGACCGAGCACCTCCAGCTCCACGACGACCTCCCTGCGGGTGCTGCAGCACCCCGCTTCATGGGTCACGCTACTGACGAGGCCAACCGTGCGTCGTTTGCCTCCTCGCTGCCAACCCTACGAGGAGGTGACGACTACAACAACTCATCGTATGCTCTGAACGATGTCAACAAGCCTGGCTTTTACGGTGTCAACTACAACGACTCCGACCTAAACACCTCCCAAGCCAACTACCCCAAGGATTCCTATGGCGGCTCCCCCTACCTCAACGAGAAGTCTGCCTATGGCGCCAAGCGTTCACGCAAGAAGGCGATCATCATTGGCTCCCTCGTCGCGCTTGCCGTGATCATCGGTGCCGTCGTTGCTGTCTACTTCGCTATCATCAAGCCAAAGCAGGACAACAACGGTACTACTGGCAACTCCTCCAGCGGCGATGGCAAGAGCGGCAACGACAACAGTAGCGGCAACGACAGCGGCAACGGTGGTGGCACTAAGAACAACATCCTCATCTCCGGCGGCGATGGCAGCACTGTCACGATGGATGACGGGTCGACGTTCACGTACAAGAACAGCCACGGCGGTACCTGGTACTACGACCCCGAGAACCCCTTCCACAGCGGTGCGCGTCCACAGGCATGGACACCAGCATTGAACGAGACGTTCAAGTACGGCGAAGACATCATCTATGGGTTCGTGTGGTCCGATACTCGAAACAGTTGCAGTGACTGACGGCCTGGGTCCAGCGTCAACCTTGGTGGATGGCTCCTCACGGAACCGGTACGTGTCGTGCTATCTGTCAGCTACATTGAACTCTGCACTGACAGACCGTGTCCGCGCGTAGTTCATGTAAGTTGTTGCTGTCGCTGGCTGCTATGGCGTCGTCGCTCATGTCCGCGTCAGTGTCCCTGGCCTGTACGAGAAATACGTTAACTCGTCTAGCCCGGCTTTCGACGAATGGGATCTGTCCGAGCGCATGGCTGCTGACACCGCCAACGGTGGTCTCAACCAGCTCGAAGAGCACTACAAGACTTTCATTGTGAGCCTAGAGCGATGTTCTATCGTGCTGATCCTCACACGTTGCGCAGACCGAGAAGGACTTCGCGGACATTGCCGCTGCCGGCCTCAACTTCGTTCGCATTCCGATCGGCTACTGGGCAATTGAGACTCGTGAAAATGAGCCTTTCCTCGCGAAGGTTTCATGGACGTACGTTCACGGGACATCTCCCTCCTTGTTCGTCACACTCACGCAACGACCACCGCAGTTACCTTCTGAAGGCTATCGAGTGGGCTCGCAAGTATGGTCTCCGTGTTAACCTCGACTTGCACGCACTCCCCGGCTCTCAGAATGGTTGGAACCACTCTGGACGTCTCGGTCAGATCAACGTCCTCTACGGCCCTATGGGTATCGCGAATGCACAGCGTTCTCTTGACTACATCCGCATCATCGCGGAGTTCATCTCTCAGCCTGAATACCGAGATGTCGTTGTGATGTTTGGTATCACCAACGAGCCATTTGGTCCCACCATCGGCGACGATGCCATCTTCCGATTGTAGGTACATCTCGCTTTCGTGCGGCCATCTGGTACTGATGACCGTCGTAGCTCTCAAGAGGCCTACAACGTCGTTCGTTTGGCTTCTGGCACCGGTGAGGGCAACGGTCCTTGGGTGGTCTTCCACGATGCTTTCCTCGGTCTGAGCAAGTGGGGCGGCTATATGCCCAACGGCGACCGTCTCCAGCTGGACATCCATCGCTACCTCTGCTTCGACGGACAGTCTCCGGACACATACTCGGAGCGTATCCAGAACGGTGGCCAGACTTGCAACGCCTGGGGCAGGGACCAGAATGCCTCGATGAGCAACTTCGGTATGACCCACGTCGGCGAGTGGAGTTTGGGCATCAATGACTGCGGCCAGTGGCTCAACGGCGTCAACCTCGGCGCTCGTTACGATGGCACGTTCAACGGTGGCGGTAACTTCCCTGTTACTGGCGACTGCATGGAGTACCTCAACTTCGACTTGTGGGACGACCAATGGAAGGCGGACATGAAGCAGTACGCTCTGCAGAGCATGTCTGCACTCCAGGTAGGTTCCATGCCTTCCAGCATCGACAGGGTCATGCTCATCTGTGCCTTACAGAACTGGTTCTTCTGGACCTGGAAGATCGGCGATTCAATTGTCACGAAGAAGCCCACTTCGCCTGCGTGGTCGTACTCGCTTGGTCTTAAGGAAGGCTGGATGCCGCAAGATCCCCGTGAGGCACTGGGCGCCTGCCCCGACGAGGCTCCCTTCACTGGACCCTTCCAGCCATGGCAGACCGGTGGCGTCGGTGCGGGCGATATTCCCCAGTCGTTCCTCGACGAGTTCTCGTGGCCTCCAACTACGCTCAAGAATGTGGCCGACCTCGCTGCCGCACCTCAGTACACACAGACGGGTGCCCTCGTTACCCTTCCTGGGCCCACGGTCACGGCGACTGGCGTCACAGTCGGCAACGGCTGGAACAACCCATCGGACACCGCGCTTATGTGGGTGCCGGTTCAGTCCTGCGCTTACCTCGACCCATGGATTGGCCCGACCGGTTCGCCCCCTGCTTGTGCCGCCGGTGTCGCGCGTCGCGAAGCTGCGCCTTTCGCACAGCCCACGCCGCCGCCCTCACCTTCGCGGTAAGCGCGTGAGGCGTAGGTGGGATGGGTTTGGAGGATCTGCCGCTGCTCATTTTGGACACACGTCACGACTCGCATCTCGCATCCTGCATCCTGTATTCGACACCCTGCATCTCCTTAAGAGGGGTGCGCGTACACCTTCTTGTACACTGCCACGTTCCCGGGAGACGGGCACCGGGGCTGGGCTGCCCCGCCTTGGTGGTGATGACGGACGGACATTGGTATCTCTCTGGACTGACTCTCTTGCGATTGTTGCTAAATAGTAGTAGGTACTTTACGGTACACGCACTCGGTCTACTTATTTCACCTGCCGTAGTGAATATTCACGGACTTTCTGGCCTCGGACTTTAGCGGTTGCCCGCACCGCACGCACACACACACACTCGTCCCACTCCACACACACTCGTTTTGACGGTCCAATCGATGAATGGTGAAAATAATGGTACATATCGTACAGCGCGCTCGAGGCTGGTCGTACACGTGGGCAGGTGTGGGGGACGGTAGTACATGAAGCAGACGGGCAACGTACATTGGACAGCCAGTGGGTTCGTTCTCCTGCGACTAGAATTCAGTGCTCCCCGAGCGTGGTCGCATAGCGGTCCTCGAGATCCTCCTGGCCGCCGAACCCGCCCTCGAAGTCCCTGTCGAGCTCGTGTTTGGGCGGAGCCGCGGCGGCGCCGGCAGTGCTCGCGTCCTTCTTGGCGAGCTCGTCGCGGATGGCTTGGAGCTGCTCTTGCTCCTGAACGTTCACAGGATGTCGTCGTGATCAGTCTGGGCGGACGGCGGGTGGCGGCCGTTGGCGGCAGTGCGCACCTTGGACCGCGCGTATTGCGCCTCGGACGCTTGCTCTCTCGTCTTCCAAGCCGGATCCTGCGGTACGCGCTGTCACTGCTGATGGGTGACGGTGGGAGGTTGAGCGGGTGCTCACTTCTGCAGTCTTGCCGGAGGACATGGTGGTTGGGGTGTGAGATGGGTTTGTGCAGGTGGACTTGGCAGCGGGCTCGAGCAGGATGTGGACTCGCCGGATTCGAACGCATACGTCATCGTGCTTCCGCATTTGGTTGAGCCTGCGTACGCCGTACTCAGAGGCCTCTCTGCAGCAACCTCGACGCGTCGACGCCTCTTGGTCTGCATCGCCTTGGTATATATCGGCGTACCTATTCTTCTAGATACGCGATCAATATTCTCACTACACACACCAGTACCAGTCAGTCATGTCTCAGGCCGCGAACTCTGTGACCTTGGTCTATGCGCCCAAGTGGCATATTGGTCATGGTGGTTTTGTGAGTCCACTTTGATCGATATTCCGCGCTATGAATTCATATTGAACTTAGGACGCGTATAGGCACATGTATTCAAAGCACAGGAGCAGAGCACCGGCAAGAAGTTTGCTCTGAAAGTATCCCGGGGATCACTCAGAGTCAAAAGACCCGTCCTTCGTCACGAAGCGAGGGTCATTTTGCTGCTACGAGACCATCCTTCGTTTCCTAAGCTCGTGGGACACTGGCGTGCTCCTCACCTTGAGTATATGGCGGTGGAGCTCCTTGGACCTAATCTGAGGGACAAGCTCACACGTGGGCACGCTTTGCAATCAGCGAGAACCATACTATGGCAAGGATAGGGAGCAACTGGTACGTTCATTCTGCGGCAAATTGGGGACACTTACTAATCCATCGAGTCCCATACTCAGTTCGACGCCTTGGGGCATCTTGCGGCGCATAAGATCGTTCACCGAGACATGAAACCAGATAACATACTCCTCAGCTTCGCAGATCCCGCTCGCATCGTCCTCATCGACTTTGGGATCGCCCGGCACTATGCTCCCGAGAGCAAGGATGCAGCCGACATGGATGACTCGACGCCGCTTGTTGTGGAGCCGCAGGGGACGGTATCGTGCCAGTGCAGCTTGCGAGCGCACAAAGATCTCGGTGAGCTCAAGTTGTCGACACTTTGTCGAATTGCTGGACTGGCGATATCTCTAGATCCCGGCCCTGAGGATGATATGGAGTCCGTTGCATATGTCCTCTTACTTCTCTGCTTAGGAGAACTCCCCTGGCGCTGGCAGCGCTGCCGCGCTGCAACGGTCCAACGACATACGAGCGGCCTGCGAAAATGGCGAGGCGCATGTACTCTGCTAAGGTGGCGTTCACCGGTGAGAGCCTTCCTATCGAAGTGCCCGAGGAGTACTCGGATGTCTTGGGTAATTCAAGGACTGTGAAGCGACCGGAATGTCCTGCGGCAGTTGTCCGGTTACGTGCGCGCTTTCAGCAGCTTGTCGCCCGCCTTCAGCAAGACGAAGATGAGCGGAGTCCTCCAGACTGGACTCTCAAAGATGCTGTCCTTCAGCCCGCTGACACTGACGAAGATGCGGAACCGCCTAGAGAGGGAGTCCAAGGAGGCGCAATGGAGGGTTTCGGTGGAGCTGCAGACGAGAACAAGGAGAAGTCCTGGTACACGGATAGTTATTATGGATATGACAACGAAGCGTGGCCGCATCATCACGAGCGCCCTGATACCCTGACTCTACCCCCAGACGAGACCGAGTTGTTAGATGGACAGGTACCATTGCTTGGGGAGGTGCGCTACGTGTGGGACCACGACGTGTAATGGCCCACCAAGCAGCATCCGAGATGCCTTGGACTTGGGCTGTCTCTGGGATTTAAGTACCTTGACCTAACGTTTACTTACTGGGATCTGCAGGCAGCTTCAGAGCTGCGAGCGATAGATTGATTGGAAGAAAAAGGGTGGTCTCTCATCGGCTGGGTACGAGACTACATAGGTTCGAGGGCACGCCGCACGTACTATAGACCACTACTTATGTTCCTTAGATCCGACGAGCGCTACGCGCAATCAACGAACTTCGAACGCGGACTCCCGGGCCACCGCAGTGCTTCCCGCTCCTACCATAATCATGGACGTCGTGCGCAACTCTATCGAGTGTTTCCTGGACGACCACCCATATGATGGCATATTCATGTTCCTGACTGTGCCGCGCCTGGAACGGAGCCTCGACATGACGTTCGAGGAGTTGTGTCAGGAAGCGCAAGACGAACATCATGCTCGGTATTGTTCTTGCAACAGGACAATCTCCTGCGCATTCATAACCACACGCAACTGGGTAATGGTACCTGAAGATCGCACGCTCGTGGACGCGGTCCCTGCTGTCATGAAAGGACGAGTCATACCTCAGGTGCAGGATGTTCCTTCAAAACTGTTCCGGCACATCGTGTTCTCCGTTCGAGACATCATCCGTATGTCGTTCTGCCCTTGTTTCGATCATATTTCTGACGATATAGTCAGCCTCATCCTGCACACCGCTCAAACTGGTGGAGCAATACATATATGTTCCCAGTGCAGGCACACTTGTGAGTCTAGATGATCACGTTCTACCTACTCTCGCTGATGTTTTGAGTAGCGATTGCCTTCACCCAGCGACACCTCGTTCGTCGCGCTCCGTGACGGATGTCTCATTGTTGACAAAACCCGCCACGCCTACTGTTTAGGTAGCAAACCCCATATCGTCGAGGTCATACTGCGCCCGACCGGGTACGGTAAATCAACCTTCATCTCCATGCTGGCCGACCTGCAAGATCTCCGGCCTGATAACGAGCGGACCATCCCGCCGACCATCCGAACCTTGTTCGCCAAAGAGTCCATCTTTAGACCATCCTCAAGCATGGTGCTGCTCTTGGACCTTGCGATACTTGACGTTGGTCGTCTGGCGGAATCACTTCAGGACCTTGTGAGGACATCCGTCATCGCTTTTGCAAGAAAGTACGACACGGAGCTCCAGGAAGATATGGATCTACTTCGCAATGTTGCACCAACTCGAGCGCTCTCTCTTGTTGCTGTGAGTCAGTCGTGGTGCACACGATGTGGACAAGAAACCCACTCACATGGTCTATCGTAGGGTACTTGCCTCGAACGAGGATACGAATTATTTCTCGGGATCGACAATTACACCGCACCGTACGAGCGGTGTCCAGAGCAGCAATGGGAAGATATCACAGAGCTTCTCAACCGCCACCTGTACAAGCTCATACGTGCGCTCCTCCGGAACAAGCGGCTCACTCGCGCGCTCTTCGTCGGGAATTCCACGACTGCTGCTCGCGCGTCCCGCTGGGGCCGTCGACGGACGTTTTCCAAACGGGGTCCGTCCGGCTTCGTCGATCAAGTCAGAGAAGAGTCTGACGGGGAGGACTTCGACTCGCTGCACCGAGTACCGTTCACGGGCGCGCTCAGCGACATGGTCGCCGATAGGTCAATCGCGCAGCCCAGATTCCAGGACGTGATGGGCATGACCGAAAAGGAGATCCGAGCCTTAGGACAAGTTTGTCTCGGAAGCGGGGATAGACTATGGGATGCTGTCCAAAGCACCTTGAGGCCGACCACGTACGAGGGCCCACTCTGGGTTGATGTGGGTGTCCCCATACTGCCGATATATGCGTTCACGGATGTCTTCGCTCGGCTTCGTCACTTGCTTGGCAAGCCGAACGACGACAGAGTTACTCTACGTGCAGATGTTGATGAACGTTAATCATCGCCACCCAATTCTGTCTCTCCCTCCATGAATGAAAGTATTGGTGCATTGTTTGATGCGCCCCATTGCTCGCGTGAACCAGCATGTACCGAGCAAATGCTTCTTCACCATTTGGACTCTGTCTATGAACAATTTCCTGTAGGGTCCGATCCTAGTACACAACCGTACAGTGATTCGTGGTTGAAGCACACGCTCGTAGATCTAAAGAGTGCGCCCGGTGACGCTCACACTCGATCGACCAAGGGAGATCGAGAGAAGATTACAGCCTGAATGGGGAACGACTATGAACGTGATTGCGATACAACATGACAGCAGGACGCGCGATATCCGATAGCATGTGGTGGTATATAGGAACAGGGATTGATGAGTAGTAAGAGCAGCAGTCCATATCACGGATGCGGGAAATTACCGTTCGGAGGGTTCTGTGTCTGAGGTTGTAGGGCATGTGCGGCATACTGCTGCTGTGGCTGCTGTTGCTGTTGCTGCTGCTGTTGCTGCTGCCGGAGTTGCTGTGTATACACACCATGATCAGAAACGGAAAGGTTTCGATATCGGGACTCAGTCACATACCTGTGCGAGGAAGGCCTGTAATTGCTCTGGAGAGAGCCGCCCTACTTGCAGATAGTACTGCGCCATGTTTGGCACATGTAACAGGGGATTGACAGGGGCGCCTTGCACAGGCTGGCCAGGAACCGATGGAGGTCGCGCAACGGCATTCGCATTCGCCGGACTAGCAGCAGGCAGCGGCGGCGACTGCTGTGGTACGCCTGGGGAAGAGCTCGTCGCCCGAGCGCCGAAGGATGGTGAGCGGTGCACAGCACTCAGTGCTGGTGCAGCCGCGGTCAACGCGGCAGATGCATTCGATAGTTGAGCAGTCTGGCCAGCCATCTGGCCCTGAGCTGATGTCTGTGCTTGAGCGGGTCCTTGCGCCGGCGGTTGAGGCTGCGCCTGCAGCTGTGCCTGCCCTAACGCCTGCGCCTGCGCCATGGCACGGAACTGCATCGCCTGCGTAGCCGTCAACTGAGGAGGCGACATGCGCGCAGCACTCGCGTTGGCGAGGGCGGCGGCGAGCCGCTGCTGCTGCGATATACCGACTTGACTACGTATCGGCTGGACAACCTGGGCCTGAGTTGCAGGTCTTGGAACACCATTCGCGTTGGGTGGTTGAGGGAGCAGTTGTGCCGGCTGGGGTTGCGCTTGCGGCTGACGGCAACATCAGATGGAGGAACGTCGAGGAGTGACCTGGAAGGTGCTCACTGTAGTAGAAGGTAGACCCTGCGCTCGCTGCTGTTGTTCCCGCAACAGCTGTTGACGGCCCAGTTCCTCGCTGCGGCGACGCAATGCAAGTTCGTGCGCGTCTCGGGCCTCCTTCTCCGCCTTCATCCTACTGAGTTCAGCAGGCGTGAGTCGGGGCATCTTGGTGAACTGCCCATGCGTGTCGTGAACGACCGAGGGTTTTGCCCGAGGTGCAGCTGCATCTAGGTCAATATTGCACATGCAGACCGCTGATGCACTTGTACGCACCACTGTTCTTCTGTTGGACTTCCCTCTTCCGTGCAGACTTCCGCAAGGCATCGTGCATGGCCGCATGTCGACGACGCTTCCGGGGCTCGTTCGAAGATCCCGACGAGCCACTAGATGCTGTAACAGCCTGAGTCGCGGACCGCTTATGTCCTCTCGTGGTCATGTGCGACGCCGCTGCAGATGTGGACGCAGAAGCGGCGGCGTTGTCGTCTGCAGCATCAGCCCGCGCCTGCGCGCTGAACTTCTCTCGCCAGCGCTCCAGACACTCCCAAGCTGTACGTTTGTCCGTGGAGATAGTAACCCTCATTGAGTTGAAGAAGTCGGCGATGAGGTGCCAGTTGTATGAATACTTCTCCACAGCCTGTTTGAGCAAAGCGTCTTCGGCCGGCGTCCAGGCAACAGCATCGTTCTGATGGTCAGCGTTGCGCTTGCGCACGTCTCTTGGTGGCGCAGGCATAAACGAAGGATGCCCTGTTGGCGTACTGGACTTCGTGCCCGTTCCTTCGAATAGACCTTCATGATTTGATGAGTACTGTGGCATTCCTCGATGTGTGACGGAATCACTTACTGCAGAGGTTATCGTCGAGTGGTCGCGCAGGAGGGACCTCCACATCGGCAAAGACAGGGTTCTCCCCAATCTGGGTCCATTGTCCATCCTTGAAGTGGCTGACGGGCTTCAGCGCACCGACAAGCAAGGGCTTCACCGACATGAACTTGCTCATTGGAGTGAGTTTGGTGTATGTCGTATCCTCGGCGCGCTTGTTGGGATCGTCCCTGTCGCTCTTCCTGTCTGACTTCTTACGGACCTCTTGTGGGGGTGCAACGTCCAGCATACCGTACACCGGCAGATCCGGGAAGATGTCAGAGAGATCGTTAGGCGGAGGTAGAGATGTCGATGCAGGGGCCGCAAGCGAGTCGTCCGTGGTTAATTCCGACATGCCCTTGACGAGCTCCAGGTCATCAAGGTCGATGAAGAGTTTATCGATATCGGCGTATATGATGCGTTCACGTAGTGCAGCATACTGATTTCCCTTGTGCTTACTCTTGCTATGCGCACCTTCGCCCTCTTTGCCACTTGTCCCGAGAACTGGATTCTTGGACGACACCTTAAGGCCAGGATGAGCCTCGGGAGCAGCTGGTTTCGCCGCCTGCGCTGGTTTCTGCGCTTCTGCGTTGTCAGCTTTCTTTCCGTCCACATCCATCGCGTTCGGATCCCGATTGCTACCATTGTCGCCCAATGCCGTCAGATCCTCGATCTCCTCGACCTTTGGCTTCACAGTGGCGCTCCCCTGACTGACTGTCTGGGTGTTTGGAGCGGTGGTCTGCTCCTCGAGTTGCTGAAGGGCCTCCTGGAGCGCGGAGGCAGGTCCAAGCGTGTCCGCCGCATCCTGCTGGTCTTTGTCCTGCTCCTCGTCGCTCTCGTCATCGGACGCATAACCGTCAAGAGGAGTCCCAGTTTCCCGTGAGTCGACGCCGTTCTCGTCCGTCTCCTGAGACTCGCGGAAGGGTCCATCCAGCTGGTCGCCTTCGGTCGCGTCGACCATCTCCGTGTCTTCCTGAGGCGGTGGTTTCCACAAGACGACGATCCCCCTGCGCACGCGCTCTTCGAAGGAGCCTGCTTCGTGCCACTCCACCACCGCGTGTGCGAGGTTGTAGGCCAGGGCGAGCTTCCACCTCCGTTCCTCGCGAAAATCCGTTCGCATCCACTTCTGCAGCGGACGAGTCAGCGATCAAAGCAAAGACGTCCGGAGCGTGTTCAATACCATCTCGTCCATGAGATAATCCCAGTGGGTCTTCGTCAGACCACCGACTCCGCGTTGTTTCCTAGGTTGTCGGAAACTCCAGGCATTGGACTCCTTCAACTTCTCGATACGCTCAAAGACGCGTATGAGACGCAGCTCCGCCATACCCACCTGATGATGTCTGCATTAGTGGCCATCGATGTGTCTACCCTCAGAGCAACACGTACCGTCCAATCTCGAGTATTCAGACACTTGGACGCTTTCGGCAGCTTCGCATGCACGGGATTAGCTTTCAGCAGGGCAGCCCATCTATTCAGAGGCATGGGCTGCCACTCTTTGACCTCTCCCTTATCCTTGTCGCGTTTACGCTTCGAAGCTTTCCGGCGAGAGAACTCGAGAGGAAGCAGGTTGGCCGGGGGTAACGGATACGGGGGTTCGGGACCGAACGGCGCAGGAGGTTCTGGTTGTTGCTCTATTTCCATGGGCTCGTCGGCGCTGCCGCTGAAGGAGAAAGACACAGATGGTTCGAGAGCGGGGAGCGGTATTGAGTACTTGGTGGCGGGTTGTAGGTGGGTGGACTCCTCGTCGCCCACGGCATGTGACGATCGCGGTTGCGAAGGGCCTAACATATACATGATCTGGTCTTCACTGCGCTCTTTGGACAATAGACTGGGCGCTATGAACGCTGGCAGCTCGATAACTTCCTCCGGAGGAGCAAGGATCGTTACTGGAGCTGGTTCTTCGTGAGTCCGCATCTCCGCGTCTTCCATGACCTCGTCGTCAAGTGGTTCTGCCTTGATGACACTCTCATCATCAGGGGAGTGCCGCTCGGGGGGAGATGGTAAGCGCTCTTCCCGCGGTGGCGAGACTCTGGGAGCGGACGGTTGTCGTGTGGCGACAAGTGACACCGTCGACGGTTGAGGAGTAGGAGAACGCCGGCTAGGGTTGAGGTAGGGTGGAGTCGGGATGCGTTCCCGGACGGGGCTGGGGGGACTGTCAGGAGCCGGCTCTTCCGTGGGATGAGAGTCCTCCTCTTCAGGACGAATGGGAGATTGCGGTGCAGTCTGCAGTTCCTGAGAAGGCTCGGGCGACGTCATTTCGACGACTTCTTGCTCTTCACTCGCGACCTCGGGATGATCGGTGGGAGGAACGGGTGCACTCTCGTCCACTTCCATAGGCACCTCGGCACTGTCGGGATACTGCAGCGTGGCTTCCTCGCCGCGCTCTTCCATCGGAGGAGAGGCAGGTGGTTCGGACATCGACGACTCCGAGTCTGCCTGAGTTGCGCTGATAGGCTCGGGTTCCGGTGCAGCTTCGGGCATTGACTCTGGCTCTGGCTCCGAGTCCGGCTCGATGGGTTCGGGCTCTGGCTCTGGTTCCGGTTCTGGTGGAAGTTCCAGGGCAGGAGGGCCGACTGGGGAATACGCCGGAGGGGTGTCCGGAAGCGCAACTTCATCTTCCAGCAGGGTCGCAATATGGCCCGTCTCCGGACTGGATGGTATCATGGACATTCGGATACTGGAGACAAAGGGAGGATAGACAGCGTACTCACTACTTCTCCAAGTCAAACCTCTCCAGGAACACACCCAAGCCATCATCAGCGTCCTCCTCTATGGCGGTCACAGAACCAAGGTTGTCCCGCTTCTGGATGAGGTGGTACATCTCGCGGAGCAGCTCGTTCCGCCGCTTGCTTATTTCCCTGCAGTGCGAGTTCGATGCGATGAAGTTAACACGGAAGAGAGGTCAAGACTGACTGGAGTTGCGTCACACGCTCCTCTACGAGAGACTCCGCAGACTGTGCCATGATTCAGCGTGTGAGGCGGCCAAGACGGAGTGCGTGTGTGACAGAATTGCGGGGAAGTCGCGTGTGTGGCTGAAGGCTTGACCACTCTCGTGCGTGATTGCGGCCTCCGTCGGCAATGATTCTAGCTTCTATGGTGTCTAGTAGATGTGGCGGTAGAGTAGGCACGAGCTCCAGAGACAGCGAGGACGACAAGAAGGGAAGGACGGCCACTGGGCAGGACGGGAGGCAGAGGTCAATGGTCAAGAGGTGGTTCGGGTTCTTCCGAAAAGGTGCTCTTCCCATTATGGCATCCTTTCAAGTTCACTGCATTCCCACGGTGGTTCACCACGATGTTCGACATCTTTCAAGGTCAATCGCTCACAGAAAAAAGACACATGCACACACACCGGGATAATGATGGCAGTACAACTTTGATTATGAGATGACTAGAGGAACTCGACGCTCCCAACCCTACCGTAACCGATGAGCATATGGATAATAATTATCTGTGCGACCCTGCAGCCCTCGGTATTGCTCGTGCGCGCAGCCATCACATCTCACTACTTAGGTTGTAACTACGGGTATCGAGAAAAAGGGAACAGATGCAAGTGCAAAAAACGAATGACGTCGCGGAAGAGACGGATGATGTGCTGACAAGGGGCCCAGGACCCAGGTTCACCACAGTAAGTTATAGAAAAGCATAGTCTATGAGCGTCCAACGCGAGAAGACCCGAGTCTTCTACCCGAGCCCCCATGCGCCCCCACAAGCCCCAAACGGCTGCCACTGCCAGCCAAGAATGCGAACTTACTACTGCTTCAAGTCCACCGACGTGACAGAGTCCGTTCTCCGCTTCCCACCGATCTGCCCGAGCTTTTTCAAGCTTATGGAGACGCTGCTCTTCTTCCGTCCATGCTTCTTGCTCGATGTCGACGCCTTCGAGTCTACTGACTTGATCGATGCGACCTCCGCGGCATCATTGTCGACCGCATGCGGCTCTTCCACCAGCACGCCCTCGGCTTGCAGTGGGTCCTCCGTCGTGCCAGATACGCCGCCGCCGCCGACAAGTCGGATTGTGGTATCGGGGTCTTGATGTGACGAAACGTCGGCAGCATCGACAAGGACAGGCGAGTCGGTCTCCGACTTGCCGGAAGAACCTGCACCATCGGACTGCGACGGCCCTACGAGCGTCGTGTCGTCGACGAGCAGATCGGGAACCACGGGAGGCGGTAACACGGTCGGTTTCATGGTATCCGGGGATTCCGAGAGACCCGGGGTGGTCTCGAGCGTAAGTTTGGGAGAAGGTGAACGTGACCTTACTATGCGGGGAGGAACCGCCGTGAGGGGAACAGGTGACGCATTCTCCACGATAGGGTTGCCTTCGATGTCGTTCTGTAGAGGGAAACTACCACCACCGACCTCGTCTTCTGGAGTGAGGTTACTTGGAGAAGGAAGATCGACAGGCATGGGAGCGGGAGGCTTTGTAATGGAGATGGTGGGTAATTGTCGTGCAGCAGAGAAATTGGTGACATTGCCCAATGGGGTCGGCAGGGATGTCTCGTCGGCCTTCTCGTCACCGGACGCGCCAGTACCCGACGATGTGCCAACATCCAGCGGGGTCAAGATGGCCTTCTCCTGGATGATAGCTCCAGTATATGCAGCACGGAAAGAGAACGAACACATACCTTGCCCTTCTCTTCTGGAGGAGGATGCAGGACACTCTCTGGCACGATCCCGGCATCTATCCATCGTCGAACGCTTTTGTCCGCCCAAGCCTCGAGCACGCTCCACCCCTTGTACTCTCCGGCCAATCGCAATCCGCCCGTGCCAGTGTCTCCACCAGTATCACCCTGACCACCTCCGACGCCGTCGAAGAAGTAGCTTTCGTACCCAATGGAGTCTTCGCTTCGGTCATCCCCTTCATTGCCGCCCAGTTCGAACCCTTCTCCGCTCTCCAGGTCCTCGACGAATCCTGCCAAAAACTTCGCCCATCCACCTGGCCCATCACCCCTCCACATCACGACCTTCGTGTCAAAGTCGCGTCCAAAGACGATGACCTGCCCGACGGCGCCGCCCTCTCCAGGGTTCATGTCGATGCCCAGGTAGTTGCCCGCCTTGTCCGCGACAAGCGGAATCCAGCCCCTGCACGAGTACTCCTTGCGGACCCATCCGGCGGGTATCGAGTCCATGATCTCCCGAAGAGCAGCGTTCGCACCTGTCTGCGGGTCGTCGTCGACCTCGCGCCAGAACCGCCATTCCTCCAGCACGTCCTCGAGCGGGAGCAGGTTCAGCCCGAAAAAGAGACCCTCGGAGCACCCCGCCGCGCTTTCCGGCTCCTGTCCGTCCACGCACAGATACGACTCCCTCACCGGCTGCGGGAGGGAAAACCCAAACGCCATCTCGATTTGCGTGAGGTCCTGGGGCAGAATGCCATAGTTGAGCGTGTCGCCGAGTTCGGGGTACTCGCGCTCGAGCCACTGCCTGAGCCTGTTCCAGGTGTTCGAAAGAGGGGGGTACGGATGGCCTGCACTTGCGATTGGATTATGGAGGGGGAGAACGGAGGATGCTTTCGGGCCGACAGCACTGTGTGCGAATGCATGGGCATGTTAGCATCACAAAATCAAATGTTCTGCTGTGTAGGGGTACATACGAAGAGGGGACGTCGTAGTAGGGACCCGAGGGCGACGAAGGCGGATAGGAGTAGGCTGTCGACGGTGTTTGCGCGTTCGCGATGGCCTCGCCGTTGAATGCGTCCGGGTGGTGGATGGACTGGCTCGGGGAGGAGGTAGGGAGGCTGAACGCCTCGTGGGTGGACGTCATTGCCCTCCGGTTCGAGCTGCGGGTGTTTTTGGAGGAAAAGAGACTTGCGAGCCAGCTCATGGTGGACGTCGGAGGCCAGGACAGCAGACGAGAGAGCGGTGGTGGTGAACGAGGGAAGTGATATAGAAGCAGTCGTCGGTGGAGCGAGAGCCGCGCCTGGGCGAAGCGCTAGGTCGGGATGCCAGGCGAGGGAAGAGCCAATCAGTGTCAGAGCGGCTGCGGCGAAGAGCGAGCCAGATATCGCAGTCTGAGTCTGGGTGCTGGTGCGGGTGCAGCAGGCGGACGGTGCAGCGAGCGGACGGGGGACTCGAGGTGCTCCTGCCAACTGTCGCGCTCTCGAACAGGCTCAGCCAGACTCCGAGTCCACGCCGGCGTGAAACAATAGCCCCGCTCAGAATTGGATGCTCCGCGCAAGCGCGCAGAGCCGGAGGACGAGGGAACAACGGCGCTAAACGGTGGATGGTCACGGAGACGTGACTGGGTGACTGACCCGTCCAGTGGGCGTCAGTCCAGAGCCCCGCCCTGGCCTTTTCAAGGACCTATCCTCAACCTTATGCCCTGTATAATGTATGGTTCTGAGCGGATTGCGGTTTGAAATCTACTTAGTATCAAACACAGACTCTGAGATCACCACGAGGGAGCCTTCGTATGCTGCTGCTGCGTACTAAGCGCCCATCTATCCGAGTCCTCTGGTGTGACCGTTGTGCTCGATATGGACTTGTCTGTGGCATGCATCCCAGAGGATTGCGGTCTTAAAGTCATCTGAACTCTGGAGCGCGATGTGCGGAACCTTTCTCAGGCTTGCGCGAAGTAATGGTTAGGCGTTGACGTGCTTGGACCCGCCGCCGCCGGCCGGCACGCCGCAGTCCAGTCACTCAGTCACGTCTCCGTGACTATCTACCGTTTAGCGCCGTTGTTCCCTCGTCCTCCGGCTCTGCGCGCTTGCGCGGAGCATCCAATTCTGAGCGGGGCTAATCACCACTCGGTGCCCTCCCCGCAGGCGCCCGCGGATCTCCTGCCCGCACTCGCCGCAAATGAACCCGGCGATCCGGCCGACTCTCCGTTGCCACCGTTGCACGCCCAGTCCGCTCGGTACTCTACAGCTATCTATTGGATTGTCCATCGTCCTTGTGGTTATGATACAATGCGCGGAAAGACTGTCTACCCAAAGTACCCTGTTCAGAATGACGCGAGCGACCCTGATACCTTGAACTCGCATGCCGTTTTCGCTCGGAGCTCGTCCAGCGTCACGCCCTCCGCAATATCGGTCAACTCCAGCTCACCGGCCAGGCGATCAACCTTGAACACCGCCAGATCCGTCACAATCAGGCTCACCGCCCGCGCACCCGTAAGCGGCAGAGAGCACTCCTGGACGATCTTCGGGGTACCGTCTTTCGCGACGTGCTGCATCGTCACGATGACCTTCGTCTTGTCGGGGTTGGAGACGAGGTCCATCGCCCCGCCGATACCTGCATGACATATCCATTCAGCACTAGTCCACACCGCCATGATAATATCAACTGACCCTTGACGAGCTTGCCTGGAATCATGAAATTCGCAATGTCACCCGCCTGCGATACTTGCATAGCCTGGGAGAACATCAGCGCGACATCAGGAGCGGGACTAGATGAATACCTACGCCAAGACAGGTCACGTCCATGTGCCCCCCACGAATCATGTTGAACGACTCCGCGGAATCTGCATTTCGGGGTCAACGCCGTGCCGTAACTGCGACCGCATGCACGTACCAAACGTCGAAGCGCCGGGGAGCAGTGTCGTGGTCTCCTTTCCGGCGTTGATGATATCCCTGCAATGAGTGCGCCCTCAGAACAGGTTCGTATACATAGGGGACGTGCAACTCACGGATCCACTTGGTTGGGCGTCGGGTAGGGTCCCATGCCAAGGATACCATTCTCGCTCTCCAGCCAGACTTTCACAGCCGGGTCAAGGTGTTCGGGGATGAGAGTGGGGATCCCGACACCGAGGTTCACATAAAACCCGTCGCCGATCTCACGTGCAGCGCGCTTCGCAATACGATGCCGCCAGTCCTTCGAAGCCTTGTCCGAGCTGTCTGCAGGATTTGCTTCCTTACGCTGCGCGTCTGGACTTGGCGCGTACTTCTCGACCTCAATCGCCTTCGGCTCAGACGCCTTGACGATGCGATCGACATAGACTCCGGGGACGTGAACGGCGTTTGGCGACAAAGTGCCAACAGGACTGTCATGATGCTCGTGAGTAGAGCGCTTGCTACGAGCGGTCAATCAAACTTACACTATCTCCTCGGCCTCGACGATCGTCAACTTCGCGTTGCGCGCCATGACGCCATTGTAGTTGTTGGCCGTATACCTGAAGACCAGGTTGCCGACCTCGTCGGCCTTCCACGCATGCACGAAGGCCACGTCACCGGCGATAGCGGGCTCCATGATGAATCGACGACCGTTAAAGACACGAGCTTCCTTCTGGTTTCCAGGAATCATGACGCCGGCCTTCATGCCGCCAGGGTTGTAACGGATTGGAATGCCGCCAGTCTCCACGGCAGTATTTGCGCCAGTAGGCGTGAATATGCATGGTTCGCCAGAGGCATGAGCGTGTAGACGGGCGACGAGCGTGCCTTGAGGGACGAGCTCAATACCAACGTCTCCAGACAGATAGGCAGACTCGAGGTACTTGTTTCTACAACCAATCGCCATGTCAGTCAGCTGCAACGGCGGGACTGCTGATCCCGAGTCACGGGAGCTGCGAAATATAAAGAACAGTGACGTACCCTCCCAGGTAGGAAATCATGACCTTGTCCAATTGATTACTCTTGATCAATCTCACTGCATGGGTGTGAGTATATGCGCAGAAGCGGGTGCCGGAAAGGTGGCGGAAAGAAGTTGGACGGAAGCACTTACCGAGCCCATGGTCTCCAGCGCCCGCGTTGTTCGAAACAGCGGTGAGATTCCTTACTTCAGGTCTCCGCGTGAGCGCAGTAATGAGTGTCTCGGGGATGCCGCACAGTCCAAACCCTGGACAGCAGCACAGCAGCACGAGGGAAGGTGGAGGTGAGGGTGAGGTGAGTGTATTTCTGTTTGCGAGAGACGCGTTGCGTACCTCCAGAGAGAATGATGTCCCCCGACTTCACATCCTTGATCGCCTCGTCCACTGAGTCCCATACTTTTGTTTTCCTTGGTCGCGGAGCATCGACGACGACCGAGTAGTATCGTATCCGCGCAGCGAGCACGATGCGGCTGCTGGTGCGTGCGCGAGGGATGGCGAGCGTGCGGGCTCTGAGTGCGAGCATGTCGTGGATGTTCGAAAGACGTCAAACAAGGTGAAGGCGGGGTATGTCAAGGATGGAGCTTCGATTCGGGGGCGAGAAAGGTGGGGAAAGGACGCGGGGTAGAAAGTAGAGAAAGTGTGGAGAGGCCCTGGACATTATATAACCTCGCTGGTGGGCCAGCCCGTCCTTCCGGCGCATTTCCGTGGTCTGGTATCCGTTCTCATATCGAAGCGGGAATATCGACGAGGGCGAGGTTGTGGCAGAGATCATCGAGAGTTTCGGCCGGGCTGGTAAACCTCATTCGCCGGCGGTACCCGGGCGTCTATCCGGGCCCAGCCAATCAGCCCGCACCGACTCTAGGCTCCCTGTTCCGTCATCCAGCCGTATCCTATTGCTGCAGTCAGCGGAATCTACACCTCGCTACGCCGGGCGAAGTCGGTCGCACAAGCCGGGGACGCTGGCAAGACTCGTGCATAGGCTCGGAGACAGTGGGTTTCATGAGAAACAGAAGCCTTCGATGGCCATAGGACGGAACTCGCGAAACAAATCATGTGGCCCAGGACAGACATGCAACGCATGCGTTGACGATTACATCCTCTTCAAGTCACCACGCCTGGCCCACGCCTATGCTAATCCTTCCAGGCCTCTCCAACATCTCCCCTTTCGCCAGCTACGCTAACGTAAGCTGAACTCCGTAACCACGTTGACGAGATCACGCAAAAGCTCAGACATTTACCCATTCCGAGTCGTGCTGCGCTGCATGCGTGCTCATGTTGTAGCTCGAGGTTGACCATGTTTATGATCTCTACTGTTTTGCAGGCACGACGTCCATAGCACCGTCCGTTTGCCTGCTAAGTAGGAGACGCAGTGCGGCGAACACCTCCGTGTAGGCATACACTGGGACAACCGGATACCCCAACCTGTGCCAGCATTCGTCCTCGTACGTAGTGGGAGTGAGACTCCCATTGATCGCGTTCCAAAACCTCTCTGCGCTGCCCAATACGACTTGTCCCAAGGCCTTGATCTCCGTTTCCGTCATGCCCAATATATCTTGCAGCTTGAGCTGTTCGCGCGATCTGTTGATCACCCAGTCGCTCAGCACACCGGAGAACGGCATTCTGTACCTCGACTCCCGGTCCTCGCCATCCGAGTCATCTCTAGCCTCGTCCACCATGCCCAGTCTAGGACGGTTTACAGAAAATGTGCGTCGAAGGCCCCATCGAGACGCACGAGCAGCCGTTTCGGAGTTGCCGAAGAAGAGTGCACGCGTTATCCTCTTCCAGCTGAGGAGCCTGCGCACGGTCTTGTACAAGTTGCGGTTTAGGACCTTCGTGACCTCTTGCCATTGCTCCTCGGGCAACTGCTCGTACGGCGCCGAGTAGTTGTCAATTCCGAGGAACACATCGTACCCTTGCTCCTGCGCAACACCCTACAGCACGGATCAGCAACTGGCCACAGTACAACCCAAAGGCACTAGCATACAGTAAGGAGCGCCAGAGCTTGAAACGGAAGAACGGTGCGTAATCGCGCTGGATCTTCAAGCTGCAGCTCCTGACGATATTTCTCCTCGAATGCCACCACAGTGCCAACGAGCAGCTGTTTGAGTGACGCCTCCAGACTGCCCACATCCAGTGTCGCGAAATCCATGAGCATAACCATGCTCGAGGACGGTGGGAAGTTGCTCTTGACGACGAGGGACTGGATGACTGGAGGTATTGTCGCCTCATTGTCAGGCCTGAGGTCTTGCAGATCTGCCAGCATGGTAAGTAAGGTTGATTTCCCATATCCTGGCGGGCGCAGGATGGCCTCGATGACGTTCGGTGTGCGATGAAGATAGGAGGCTTGGCGGGTTTTATCGATGAATATGCATCCATCTCGCAACGCCTTGAATGTAGTGTCATTGAGCGAAGGCAACTTGACGGGCTGTCCGTAATGAACGGTCAGTGTATGCATCACATTCAATCACTCAAAGAATTTCGCATACGGAAGTCGCATTTGGAACATAGACGCATCCCTCAATCAAGTGAAGCGGATAACAAGCTGGGGCTTGAACGCAAGTCAGACATGAAGTTACCAGAAAAAGCCTGAAAGACATACGTATCGTATCTTGAACGGAAAAGACAATGCGGCGACGTTTCGATCTGTCACGACTGTGTAACTGAGGAAACACCCTTCCTTTCATGATGGCTGGGACTGCGTCCGAGAGCGTGCGATCCTCAGGTCCCAATATCCAGTTTCGAGTGGTGATGAATGCGCAACTGATCACTCTGTCGCATTCACATTCCATGGCATGTTCCGCTTGGGCCTGCGTGCATAGCTCCTCGAAGGTGATGTCGGCATTGTCGTGGAAGTACGTCCTGGAGAGAAGCATGAAATAGCTTCTCCAAGGATGGTCGGCTAGAAAGTATTCGATGCTATTGCGCGGGATGTCCATAGAATGAGGGAAGATGGTAGGGGAGATGGCGTGGCTTGCTACTTACGTACGTTATGAGTACTCGATCATGTTCGAGCTGCGATTGAACCACGTGCGGATCGCGAAACGAGTGTACACATGGCAGCTAAATCCTTGCAATGCACATGCGTAATTAAATACGCAGAAACTCCGCAAGTCGCGAACAGTGAACAAAACGCCGCCCTCGTCAGTCGCAATGGTGAACATGTAGTGATGAGTGCGCTCCACCACGAGAAGGCACATAGCGATGTGAGGATTCATTGCATAATACCCCCCCCCCCCCGAACAGACTAAGCAATCAAATCGTACCCAATTGGCTCGACACCTTGAAGTCAGCGCCCGTCTTTGCCTTTACTTCTTCCAAAGTTACTCCTTCGGCCACCTCTGTCAACGTGAGCTCACCCGCGTGGCGGTCCACATCGAATACCGCCAGCTCGGTGATAATCTGGCTGACGGTGCGTGCCCCAGTGAGAGGGAGCTCGCACTGCTTCAGGATCTTAGGGCTGCCGTCCTTCGCGCAGTGTTCCATGACGACTATGACCTTCGTCTTGTCAGGGTTCGACACCAGGTCCATGGCGCCACCGATACCCTTCACCAGCTTGCCGGGAATCATGAAGTTGGCGATATCGCCCGCCTGCGACACTTGCATCGCCTGTGAATAGCAACTGTATGAGCGTTCTATCTCCTGAGGAGGGCAATTGTCGGACTTACGCCGAGAATAGCGACGTCGATGTGGCCGCCACGAATCATGGCGAACGAGTCGTACGAATCTGTAGATGCGGGTGGTGAGAGATCGCTCCTACCGGTGAATCTTCGTCTCACGTCGTACCAAATACCGCAGATCCTGGCAGCAGGGTCACTGTCTCCTTCCCGGCGTTGATGATGTCGCTGAGGACGGCGCGCGGTCAATTATATCCTCAGGTCAAGAATAGACAGCCCGGATACTCACGGATCCACCTGATCCTTTGTCGGGTATGGACCCATTCCAAGGACGCCGTTCTCACTCTGCAGCCAGACTTTGACACCTGGTGGCAGGAACTAAGAATACTCATGGTCAGCAACCGCCTGCATCAGATCAGCCTGCGCGCAAACCTCAGGGACCAGGGTGGGCATTCCAATACCGAGGTTCACGTAGTAGCCATCCTTGAGCTCCTTCGCCGCACGCCTGGCAATCCTGTTCCTCATATCGGCGGCAGCCTTCTTGGCAGGATCCACGGGTTTCTCGTCCTTGGCGGACTTGTCTTGAGCCACAGTGAGGATCTCGATCTCCTTCGGGGCTGTTGCCTTCACGATGCGGTCGACATAGATCCCGGGCAGATGGATCGCGTTGGGTGACAGTGAGCCAACAGGAACGATGTTCTCTGCCTATATGCGATCGCACTCAGACCCCAGTCTACGGCCCGGTCAAGTAGCTCACCTCAACGATCGTCAACTTCGCGTTCTTCGCCATTGTGGTGGAGAAGTTGTTCGCAGTGTATCTGAACACACAGTTTCCCACCTCGTCGACCTTCCATGCCCTCACGAACGCGACGTCCCCCGCGATTGCTGGCTCCAACACGAACCGCCGCCCATTAAATTCCCGCGCCTCCTTCTTGTTACCGGGGACTGCGACACCCGCCTTCATGCCGCCCTCCTTGAGGCGAATGGGGATGGAGCCCTCCTCAACAGCAGTCGAGGCACCGGTTGGGGTGAAGAACGCGGGGAAACCGGCAGCATGCGCATGTAGCCTACCGACCAGCGTGCCTTGAGGGATGAGTTCCAGCGAGATCTGCCCGTTGAGATAGAGCGACTCGAAGTGCTTGTTCCTGCAATGGGTGTTTCACACTGAGTATTGGGAACTGTTATTACATTGTAGTATGCGCACCCTCCGATGTATGACGCCATGACCTTGTCAATTTGGCCGGTGTACAGCAGCTTGCCTGCGTCCATGTTGTTAAAAAGCTCCTCCAAATCCAATTAGTATACTCGAGTGAATTGCTCACCAAGGCCTTTGTCTCCGGAGCCCACATTGTTCGAAACAACGGTCAGATCCTTCACCGCGTCCTTCCGCTTCGACAGAGCATCAATCAAGGTATCTTCGCATTCCGACGTCTGAGAAACGGCCTGCAGCGAGCTGAATGTATACACATACCGGGAGTCCCGCACAAGCCAAAGCCTTCGCGGAAGCAACCAGCCAGTCTGTTCAGCCCACATGCCCATGTGCGCAGGATTGATGTAACACGCACCTCCGCTCAACACGATGTCTCCAGACTTGACATCCTCTATTGCCTCTTCGACTGAATCCCACACCTTCTTCTTCCTGGGGACCGCTTCCTCCGCAACGGTGCTGTATGAGCTGCGTGCATGGACTTGCGTGTGGACGACACCGAGAGGTGCCCGCAACAGATTTCCGCCCACATTCCGTGTCGGGTGTCCTCGCAGAAGTGCCCGCGACGGAATTGCCCGCGTAGCGCATGCCCTCCGGACCGTGTGTAGCATCTTGAATCTTCTTGAGTCCGCAATTCAGTGCGTTATGGCAACAAGAGGTGGGGTAGCTTGTGCAGGGGTTGACGGAGTCGCTGCAAGGTCCGGCGGGCTATGAAATGTGGGGAAAGAGGTGTGGGCAGCTGAGCATGACCGATGGGATGACCGTGGCGCGTGCATGTGAGGGGGACCGGCCGGTCCTTGTGAGAGCAACCAGAAAGCCGAGGACGCATTTGGAACAGGATCAAAACGCAAGCGTTCCTGGGCGGTACGTTCCGGCTGCTACCCCGCATTCAATGATCCCATAGATCCCCGATGGCAAGGTTAACTTCTACGTCAGCGGGGACCGTCAAGGACGTGGCATCCCATTGTATACTAAGTCGCAACAGCAGCTCCATACTGATGTCCAATGAAACGTAATCTACACGGTGGTTGATACGCAGTTCTGTCCTGTTTGAGTCACCAACGACGTCTACGACTCCCGTATAGCCAGACTCCGGTGCATGGCCAGATCACCGTTTCCTGCCGGGACCCTTTGGACGGGCAAATGCCTTCTTCTCCGAACTGTCCGCTGGGTGTCCTGCATCGATCGTTGGGGCGTCGGCGCCCGCCCAGCCAAGCTCAGTCAAGAGGTACTTCTCGTCGAGCTCCGTAGGATCGGAAGTCTCGACTTTGCGCGACGCAAGGGTAGAAGAGGACCCGGATGCGGCGACGAAGTCCTTCACTTCTTTCACGACAACGAGGATTGCACTTGAGTAGAGCATGCGGTGCCTCACAGGAGAAGAAGATGGGCACGAGTAGATAGGAACTGAATGCGACTGATTGAGCATCTGAATGCGTGACTGCATAGGAGTTTGGCTTACTGATCTCTCGTCGGGGAGGCGAAGTGTGGCTTTGCGGCCAAGCAAAGAAGGCATATGCTGGGCGAGCGTTGAGTAAAGCTTTGTCCGACTCATAGGCAGGATACTCACCAGGATCACCAGTGGGAAGAGAGCTGCCTAGCCGTGCAACGTCCACCTCTGAGGTCGACGACAACATCAACGTTTCAGTTGTAGCATCAATTGACTGCAATGGTACTATTCGATGAGTAACAGAAGTGGGCCGCAGACATTACACGTAACTCACGAGAATAACGAGACGACTGTCCTCCGCTGACGCCAGATCCTTGATGGCGTTCTCGGCTTCAGTCGACCATTTCAAGAACACGCCCTGACCGACATGGTTCTGTCGGACCCGGCTACCTTCGTAGCTTCTTCCCCCTGCCTCACGCTCTGCAGCCTTGACCTCCTCCATCTCTTTCTCTCTCGCGCTCATGGGTTTGGGCGCTGCAAGATGACGTCTGTGCTTCGCATACGCCTCCGCGGTCAAGTCATCCTTTGCAGTGGCAAAGAGGTTGTCCGTGAAGTGCGTAGAGCCGAGGCCCTTCGTCAATGTGTTGCGAGTAGCGGCATACAGCATCTTCATGACTGTTCATACCTCTTTCTCGGAAGCAGCGTATGATCTCGTGTGCGTACCTTGTCCCTGACTTTGGCCGAGTCGGGCACATAGTGGACGGCCAGCCACTGGGACGGAGGATCATCCAATCGTACGAGGACGTATGCAGGCACATTGTCTTCTAATAGGTCGCCTAGCTTGTCCAGGTCCTGCTCAAGCGTGCCGGTAGATGGATGAGTGCCATCGGGCACAAGTGATTCTGGCAGGCACGAGATGATGAGTGCGGACATGGAGGATCAAGGAAGTAGTCAACCATTCTGGATGGAGATCTTGAAGAATCTGGTGTTGAAAGAGCTCACAGCATCTGAGAAGGCCGACGAGAGTTCGGGCGAGATAGAGATTCCGGTGGGGGCAGACATGGTCGTCGTCGAAGACAGAGAGCGCAACTGAGGCGGACGGCGCGGCTAGATGAGCCTGACGCGTCGAGCCGGATATCCGGCGAGTAGTGCCACTTGGCGCTGGGGGCAAGACCTGTTCTCTCCTTGACCCCAACCTGACCTCAACGCTGTCTTGACCTCGCTCGACAACGTGTCCGACGGCGGACCCATCCACACCGCCAGTCTCCTCCTGGGGCGCGACCCTTGGTCCCTTGCCGACGGTGGCAGCAGGCGGCTCTGACCAGCGCTGGAAGCCCACTGCACCACGCAGCATCCAAGCGCGGAGTCCTCGTCTCTTCGTCCTCGTCTCTGGTAGTCGTAGAAGCCTTCATTGAACAACATGGAGAACCCGCCTTATGTCCCGTACCAGGCTTACAAGGTGCGTTGTGCGTTCTCATCGCTCCCAAAGTGTCACCTCAATCTCTGGCGCAGTCTAAGCGTCATAATCGTGTACTATCCAACCCCCAAGTTGTTGCCAACGTTCCTCCTGCTCCCGCCCAACCACGCCCAGCTGCCCCTCTTGCAAATGGGCATACATACAGCGAGCCAGCTGTCGTCCAGGCAGTCGACGGCGTTGCAGATGCGGAGAAGCGGTCCATGGCGTTGTTGAATGGTCGCGCACCGTTACAGCGTCCTGTCTCAATGATCGATACCCTCACTCATCTGCGACAAGACCCTGCGCCAGTCCTCGAAGCAAATACGGAGAAGTCTCCCGTGGAACGTCCTGCAGAGAAGCCACTACCCTTGCCTGTGCCGGAAACACCGTCACCGGTCGTGATTGCACCCCCATCCCCGGTGCAGCAGCCTCCTCCGCCACCGACTTCTCCACCGCCTATTCAGACACCCCCGCCTTCTACCATCCCGTTGCCATCTTCGCCACCGTCACAAGCAGGTTCGCCTAAGGCAAACGGAAAGGCCGTCGCTCAGTCGTCATCTCCCGTCGCAGGACCTTCCACACTCTCGCCGGCGCCGTCGGACAAACCCCTCGCTTCTCCCAGGAAGTCATCCACATTCCGTCATGTCCCTCGACGTCCACCCGCCACAAGGCAGGCATTGCCGTCTTCGCCCTTACGGCCCGCCAGCATGCATGTACAGAGCCCTTCTACGCTACAGGCATCTCCAAGGCCGGTGGAGACGCAACTGAGGGAACCGTCAAGCGGTCTATCATCAACAGTGTCAACGCCCACGATGCTTGCGCAGGACCGCGCGCTTCCCGCTATACCTGCACTTGAGTTGCACCCGCACAGGTCACCCTCTCTTCCCGCGACGCGCGCATTCAGCCCTGGCCCTACACCGCCAATTTCTGCACCAATTGCAGTGGCCCCGCCCGTCCGTGCATCAACTCTTGGGCCGCCACCTGGCCACGATGGATTGCCGCTGCCTCATGCTGCTTCGCTATCTCCGTCTCCATCTCCTGCACTGACGCCATCTACATCTACGTCTTCTGCCGCACCATCTACATCCCGTGTGCCGGGACGCTCACCAGCCCCGTATCGTCCAGGATTTCAGCCAAAAGGCGTTTACCGGCCTCGTACCGACGAGTTTGTTGAGGCCCGGAAGCAGAGTCGCGACGCTGGGCGGATAGAACGCACGAGACTAGAGCGGAGGCTCGAGAAACTCATCAACTTGCACTTCCCTCCTCCTGGCCAACGGAAGTCAGAGGCTTCAGATCCGCGTCTATTGCAGCAGAACCGACGCGCCTCGTCATTCTGGGATCTAGACCTGAAGAACAAGAGTGCTAGCGATCTGTGGCGGGAGGTGGTACAGTCGCAAGGCGCACAAGGAGGGAAGAACGACATACGAGGTGAGGCATCTTGGCGCGTATGCTGGTGCTTGTTCATAACATGTTGTCTTAGCCGCCGAACAGAAGATCACACCCTGGGAAGACGATGCATCTGTTTCTCAGTGTCCTCTTTGCAGGTTCGTGCAGAGTTGACTTCATTTTCTTGAGGATTTCGCGAATTCATGCCGTGCGTTTGGACAGCGCGTCGTTCCACCCTCTGACCAACCGGAAGCATCATTGTCGACTGTGTGGGCGCATCATCTGTTCGTTACCGGTCAAGTACCCGCAACGACCAGAGACCTGTTCCCTACTCTTTGTAGTCGACCAGAGTACAGGCAGGATAGAAGAGGTCGGGGAAGGTGTCGACTATGGCGTCCGCCGACGTAGCACCGCCACCCCCGGGAAGGCGAGGAAGGGTGAGACACTCAGCGAAGACGAGAAGTTCCTCAAGGGGGTTCGAATATGTCGTGAATGTCGGCCGGTGCTACTGTGCGTCTCTCTAGTAACGTTCTCATGACGGGCTGATGTTGAACGCATGGTTCTGCACAGACGACAACAGTATCGACAAGACATGACCACCGTGCCACTGTTCTCGAAGCTTTACGAGGTGGGATCGATTCATTGCTCTGGTTCGGCACTTATGTCTGACTCCGCTCGGCGATAACAGGCATTCATCAGCCTTGAGAAGGAAATCGAGGACGAGCTCCCGCTGTTCCAGGAGATTATCGTCAACCTCAGGTTTGCCGCTCTCCGTAACGTTCTCGCTTACTAGCTCAACGCCGCTTGGCACACAGCAAGCAGGAGCGACCAACGCCGGAAGCCGCGGCAGCTAGAAAGCGACTGTTGGAAGCCTTCGCGCAGTACGACACGCTTGCCAAGCGCATACGGAAGCTGCCCTGTCCGCCAGGCAGCTCTCAAGATCGCATACAAGGTGCTATCATCACCCGCGCAAACCTGTTCCTCCAGAAGCACATGTTCCCTCTGCAGGTATAAAATGCCCTTGCCTATCTCGCGCAACTATCATTTACAATATCTTTGGAACAGTCCCTGCCCAAGCCCAAGAAAACCGGCTCGTCGTCCTCTGCCAGTCCTGCTCCGCCAGAAGACCAGATCATCGACCCCGACTCAGAGGTTGCGCGTGTCCTGCAGCCGTTGCTTGAGCAGGAGGCCCTGCTGGAGACGTTCGTCGAGGAGGCCAAGGCGCACAGGAAGTTCGAGGACCTTAAGACGCTCAAGAGCAATCTGAGGGAGATCCGCGCCGAGATCGAGCGTATCCTCGCGAACGCTGAGGAGCAAGCCCCCGTTAGGAGTAGAACACGGACATCTTAGCGAGTAGGCCTTGCTGTTGGAATCCACGCTTGATCTATGGTAGCTTGCTTGTTTGGATGTCCTATCCCCTCTAAACGCTGGAGGGAGGACTTGCCATCAGACCGACATACCAATATAGCGCGCAGGTAACACTGTTGCCTGTGTCGCACATATGCATTATCCGCAGACGAACGGTAGGGAGAGAAAGACCGCGATAGACTGCTAGAGTACGAAGACATTAGGACGTGAGAGTACGTACAGAACATGAGGGAAGTGAGAGATGAGGAATGCAACGTGCGATAAGAGTATCAGGATGCGAGGGTGATGACGGGAAATGCGAAGCGAAGAATTAGCTGAGATAATTTATGTCGACCGAGCGACCGAAAGGGTTCGAATCCATGGTGCCATGGCGGTAAACAGTGAACCTTGTGATGTCGAGAATGTCGGCGAAAGCGCCGTTGTGTAGAACCGCGAGCTTCGATCTCTGGAGCAAATGTAACCGCCTCCGTGCATCCGAGCGCGAGCGCAGCATGTCAATCGGCGAAACGCCGATGCATGTAAGTGGTGGCTATGGTAGTGATTGACGCATGACGGCCCCTATGCGATGGGCCACCGCAGTGTCTACCATTCCGGTTGAGGGATGAATGGCGAAGACGACATGGGTCGCAACGCATGATCACAACAACTTGGAGCCACCGAATGGCGTGCCGCTACGATTTCGAGAGAGATTGGACGCGAGCCGCCCATCCTCCAGCCCAGGGGTGAGGAGGGGTGTAGGAAGCGGCGATGCCTGCGCCGCGAGGCCGACCATGGGTGAGTACGAGCGCAAGCCGGGCGTCGGCGCGGGCGAGAACGAGGAGACGTGCAGGAGCATGACAAATTCTTGTGTCGCGTTCGTCAGCTTCACCATCTTGGTCCGGAGAGTTAACGATAGCGGGTGCGCCGGGGCCGCATGGCTGCCGTTGCCGTTGCTCTGGCCAGCCGCGATAGATGCGGCGGTAGTTGTCCCGCGTGTCTTGAGCGCGTTCGACAGCTGGATGACAGTCTGGGGGTGGCGAGAGGGGTTAACATCCGGTTTCAGCAACGGCACTAACGCAGCATGGACATGGGCGAAGTGATAAACGCCCGCCAGGGCATCCTCGCGGTGGACAGATGGCCCAAGAGCGGCACGATTGGAAAGACACGAGGTGCTACTAATTCGGACGGACAGACTCACCTTGACGAATAAATGCGCGTCGTCGTGGAGCGCCTTCCCATCCACCGCCTGCGAATGTGCCCCCTCCTGCACGGCCGCGATGCTCCCTCTCAGACGTTCGGTCACGTCCTTCGCGCGACCCAGCATCTCCCGAAAGTCGTCCTTCGCATCCGCGCCCTCCGCATCGAGCATCTCATCCATCAACTCCCAGATCTCGGGCGCGGCCTCCACCGCGGCCTTCATCGCGCCGATCACTTCCTTATCCACCAGCGTACTCGTTCCAGAGACGGACAGCGACGCCGCACCGAGCGAGGGTGATGAGTTGGATGCGGTGAACAACGAACTCTGCGAGCCCTGGCGTGAGTGTTGCCGTGAGTGGCTCCCGTTACTCGAGTCGTGCGACTGCTGCCCTAGCGGGAGCACCAACCGCCGCATCGTCCGCATGGCGGGAGTCGGTGTTGAGTGCGCCCAGCCGTTCAAGTTCAAACCGTTCAGATTGAGGGTGGATGGTAGCGATGGCGGAGGGTCCACGTAGGACGGCAACATCTTCCCAATCTCGACGTCCTTGGAGCTGAACGACCCAGCATGTCGCCGACTGATATGGCTCTTGCCGAGGTCGAGCGAGCGTTGTGCTGTGTTTGTCCGTAGGTGGGACCGCTGAGGCGTTTCCGGTTGCTGCGCGGGCAAGAAGGGGGACGATGTCACAGGTGGAGCCGAGGCCGGTGTTCGTGGCTTGTCTGTGGCAACGCCAGTCGAGCGCATGGTAGGCGTCTTCGAGCCGTACGGTTTGGATGCTGGCAGCTGTCGAGTCTCCCAGAGATATGGTTTGACCGAGTCAATGTGCAGCGCCATCGACTGCCATGCAGCCGAGATTTCGGACATAGCCCCGTACAGAACGAGCAACATTTGCCTCGTATACCGCACGTCGTCATGTTTTGCCAACACCTTCAACTGCAGCGAGAGCATCCCGACTGCCTTCCCGAAGACGGTCACATTGTCCCGACAAGTTTCCACCACCGAGCGGCATATGGACGGACTGGGCAAGGCCTTCCTGCTCACCGTGTCGAAGCGGTCGAGCGCATGTATGAGCTGCGACATGTATGTGCTTGCGGGTCCCAAGACTTTCTGCAGCACTGCCGACAGGCGCTCGTCGATGGCATAGACTGTATAGTGCTGTAGCGTCTGGTAGATCTGAGATAGCGCGAAGAGGATCCCTCGAACCGCGTCAACAACCGCGAGCAAGGATTCCGGGATTGCCTTCGAGATCGTGGCGGCGGACAGGGTGGACAGTCGACGGAAGTATGAGTTGCGCTCTGTGTCCATGGACGGAATAGGGCGGTCGATAGATATTGGAGATGCTGACACAGGCTCGTCGGTGATGGAGTTGTGATGCAGATGTGGGAAACTGGGGGAGTAGGTCAGCAAGCGAGCACTCTCGTGGAGTTGCATATCACAAACCTTGGGAAGTGGTCAGTTGCATGAGTGGCAGAACGCTGTGATCCGTTGGGAAGATGTAGACGCGCCGGTCTGAGATCAGGCATGCTCTTCTTCGTAGGAGGCAGGTTCTTGATCGGCACCTTGGTACTGCCGTTGCCATTCATATGGACGTGTGAAGGGACGCGTCCATGACCGGCATGAACACCGTTCGGCGCAATACGGTCGTCCAAAGGAGAAATGGCGGCGTCGGGAGACCGAGGGGAGGGTGAAGTGCTTTTCGCCGCGGTCAAATGGGTGAAGAAGGGGTCCAGGTGTAGATGAGGAGCGTCCTCAGTCGGTTTTCGGGAAGGTCCCGGAGAATGGTCGAGTTGGAAGTAGGACGAAGAAGTGTCGGACTCGAGCGAATACGAACGTGAATGGTACACTGATTCTGATGCTATGGAAGCTGTCCGATCTCCGCGAGGGGCATCCAAGCTAGGTGGGCAACATAAGCCACAAGGGCCAACCTCCGGATGTGATATTACTCACAAACTCGACGAATCGTTGCCGTATTCGCTCGACATTGAATCATCACTCTGCTTTCGTTCGCCAGACAGGCCAGAGTTCTCTTCCAGCCATGCTTGCAGGTTCCGAACCCATTCAGCTAACTGCTGAGGGTCATTGGTTTCTCTGCCGGGCCCTAGCACGGAAGCGGGGGGCCATTCTAGCGGGTTCTGATCCACTTTCAACAAGTTCAACTGATGGAACTGGACCAGATACGTTGGTAGGCGGTGAAGCTTGTTGCGTGCGAGCGAGAAAACCTAAATGGAAAGGTCACGGCGTCAGATACTTCGCAACTAGTTAGGTCAAGATATGAGTGATTGAAGCACTGTCAGAACAAACGCGGAGCTAGCCGTCATATGCATCGATCGTCTAGCACACGACGTCTGTCGTTCAGAGTCCAACGTCAGCATAGACGGACTACTGATTCGGTCTGCACGGCACGGCCTAATCGCAAGTGCAATGACGTGACGTTCGTTCAGCTGGGCCGTCATGAGGTGGACAAGAACGGACGCTGACGTATTGTTGCTCGCCGAATGGGTTATGAATTGGGAAACATTCGTACCCGTAGGTTTACGAGAGAACCGGGTTGTGACGGAAGGCGCTTGATCTTGTTACGGCTGATGTCGAGGATTTCCAGTGAAGGCATGACGGTGAGCTGGTCTTGATCGCTCAATCAGCAGGCCAAAATAATAGCAAGTGCTACATACGACGTCAGGAAAGACTGAAAAGTTGTTATTCTTGAGGACAAGATAACGCAGCCGAGACAATAGGGAGAACGCCATGGGCAATGTAGTAAGTCGATTATGCGCCAAGGCAATACTGTAGCACCCCATGTGAAGCACACCGCAGGATATGTTGGACAATAGAGAGGTGACGCGTACCGTACGACGGGACTCTCCGTTGCATTCTCTTCGTCCTGGCCAACCGTGGCGAGCTCCTCCGCTCCTGACTCTCCAACGTCGGTAAGGCCCTTATACGCCAGGTCGAGGGTTGCGCCGTCATCCGGTGACTTGGCAAGAGCCTCCGTAATGTGATCGCGGGTCAGAGAAAGAGAAGGAAGGGGAGATAGGGCGGCATTTCTCAACGTCGAGGAGGATTTACGTAGAGAATGTTCGCCATCAGAACCAGACATCCAGCAAGTACTAGTGACCTGAAGAGAGAGAAGGCCCAGAACTGGAGAGGATGATGGAGGACAGCAAGGGCGGTCGCTGGGTGCGAGGAGAGGCTAGAATGGCCGGGGACGAATGACCAGAGAGCCTGTGCAGGACGCGGTCCCTGGAGAACTCGAAGAAGAGCGCTCCCGACCCACCGATGTTTCAACTGTCACACAGCGCGTGTCACGCGTTCCCTTCTCTGCGTGACCGTGACACGGGCCAGAGAGACGCCGAGATTCTTGACGGAGAATTGCTTGCATGCTTGCTGCACTTTCGTCGGAAACTTTCGAGTCTCAGCTGGCTACAGACTACAGTACGTTGGACCGCCATGGCCACATCGACAGCCTTCGCAGGCAAATGGGAATCTCTGTCGACGCCGCTAACGCCGTGGATGTGCGTAAACCGTCTTCCTCTCTACATGAGCCAACATGACTTCTACCCAGTCTAGATGTTGTTCATTCCATGGGACACGCAAACATGACTCCGGTCCAGGCATCCACCATCCCGCTTTTTATGCGCCATAAAGACGTTGTCGTGGAAGCCGTAACGGGATCGGGCAAGACCCTCGCTTTTGTGATTCCCATCCTGGAGAAGCTGGTGCGCAGGGAACGGAAGCTGGCGAAAAACGAGGTCGGCGCGCTGGTAATCAGCCCGACTAGGTGCGTTTATTCATGGAGATATCTGAGTCAAACATTTATCTCGGATTGGAACATGTAGAGAACTTGCTACGCAAATCCACTCCATATTCTCGCTTTTCCTCTCTTCGCAACCTTCCTCGCGCCAACGTTCTCCCTCTCCCGATGAAGCGACAGGGTCAGATGTACGGCTTGACTCTCCACCGGAGTATCCACCGCCGCTCCTCATTGTGTCCTCCGACTCGCCTCCTGCACAAGATGTAGAACGCTTCTTGTCCACCGGTGCTGACATTGTCATTGGGACTCCGGGTCGGATCGAGGAGTTTCTCCTGGGCAAGGGCAAGAACGTTGTTAGTGTTAGAGAACTTGAGGTTCTCGTGCTGGACGAAGCTGATCGGTGAGTCTCCGTAACCACACCATTCATCTGCTCTTGACTTACCGCCAATAGTCTGCTGGACCTCGGTTTTCATGCGACGTTGACTCGCATATTGACACATTTGCCGAAACAGCGACGAACGGGTTTGTTCAGCGCAACCATGACGGATGCCGATGCGATGTCAGAACTGGTCCGTGTCGGTCTGCGCAACCCTGCCCGCATAGTTGTCAAGGTACAGTCCAAAAGGACGAAGGGTCAAGGTTTGGCGCCCGATGGTACAAACGTCGAGAAAGTGGTCGTGGAGGAACGGCGCATACCTGCAAAGTGAGTAACCTCAGACGCTGTTCTACTGCATCTGTTCCATTCCTGGAGCACGCGACATCCACTGTGAGGGCGCATAGCTTTTGGCGCACTGTCACAGAGGAGGAGCGCACTGTCTCTGATGTGTGTTTGCACGATCGGCTGCTGTTGCAGATTATCCCGAGCACATGTTCGGAGGATCCTATGCCAGAATCGCCGTTGTGACGAACCGCTTGTATTCGTCCCTCCACTCAGGAGCACATATATCTCCTTAATTCCCGAATTGTAACTGTGAACATAGCGGCATGGGCTCACGCGCATTCCTCACAGTCTGCAAAACTACTATATGGAGTGTCGAGCCTCCGAGAAGATGCTACAGCTGACACGGATTATTCGTCACGAGGTTGAACACGAGCGGTCATCGCGGTTCATTGTCTATTTCGCGACATGTGCATGCGTGGATTATTTCTATCGTGTAAGTTCGCTATGGACGGTCTCCTGTGAGCCTATAGTCGATACTCATTACGCCTTCGGCTAGGTCCTCGCACCTCTCCTGCCTCCTCATACCAACCTATTCTCTCTACACGGCCACCTCCCGCCCGCGGCTCGTACGAAGACCCTGACGAACTTCACTAACTCTGCCGCTTTACCCTCCTCTCCATCAATCCTCCTGGCAACCGATGTCGCAGCGCGGGGCCTCGACCTTCCCGACGTTGATGTCGTCATACAGTTTGACCCGCCCACCGATACCAAGTCATTTTCGCATCGTTGCGGCCGTACCGCGCGAGCCGGGCGTAGCGGCACAGCGTGGGTCCTCCTCGTGGGGCGCGAGGTCGATTACGTCGAGTTCATGGCAGTCCGCAAGATCCCGCTGAAAGAGCGGCCGCGGTTCTCGGGCGGTGACTCTTCTACGTCAATAGACAACAGCAATACTGAGGACCCCGAGGTCAACTCGGTAATTGAGACGATCAGGGAGAAGGTCCTCACGGACCGTGCATTACACGACAAGGTGACCCGAGTCCTACCACTATATGAAACCTAGTGCTGACGTCCAAGTAGGCGGCGAAGGCGTTCGTGTCGTTCGTCCGTGCCTACTCGAAGCATGAAGCCTCATACATCTTCCGGGTGAAGGATCTGGACTTTGTCGGGCTGGCGAAGAGCTTCGGGCTCCTCCGACTGCCGCGCATGCCGGAACTCAAGGACATCCCCAAAGATGGCTGGGAAGATGCAGACGTCGACGTAGGTGTGGTTTCGATCTCCGCAACTTCGTGCTGACCATGTGCACGCCTCGCGCGCAGTGGAACGCCTATGCTTATGCAGACAAGGCACAAGAGGCAAAACGCTTGGCTGACGCCTCCAAGCCCGCACCCAGCGAGGAAACAATCGAGAAGCGCAAGGCGGATCGGGCTGAGAAGCAAAAGGCGAACGCGGCCTGGAGCAACAAAGCGCGCCAGAAGGAGGGACGGGAGAAACGGCGGGAGAAAAAGGACCGCAAGAAAAAATGGCAGAAGACCCAGGCGAGCGTCGGCGCTGAGGCTGGCGCGAAACGCGGTCGAGAAGGGGCGGTGGACGAGAGCGGGGATGAGGGAGACGACTGGGAGGAACTGGCGCGGGAGGAGCGGATGGCTAAACGGGTCAAGAAGGGACACCTGAGTCAGAGCGAGTTCGACGCTGAATTTGCGGATCTTTGAACACGGTATTAGCGGCTGGATTGTGGTATCCTAGCTGCTGGCCTGGCCTACTCGTCTGACCGAATGCAGTCGTGGGTTTGTTCATGGATTTGGCTTCCGCGGCGCGTAGGTCGTGCATCGGAGATGAATGATCGACAATGCAAATCGCGAGCGCCGACCGCGGTGCTTTCTTTACATCCTTTGTCTCCCCCTTCTCTCCCTTGCTGCTGCGCTCTACCTCTCTCCCCTGCTTTGTACTTCTGCTCAACGATTTCTACCGTATGCCTATTCCGGCACATAAGTTCAAAAAGCGAAGATGTTATGTACGTCTCCTTTGTCCACCTCCAACAAGCGCAGTCTCCGCGCATGGACCGCCTACGCAAGCCGTTATAGCAGTGGTTAATGAATGGATGGCTGCAGCATTACGAAGACGACGGACGCCCAGTTGCCAACCGCATAGGCCAGAGAGGGTGTCCTGACGGCCTCCATTGCACCTACGCGCACCCCGAAGACCCCCAGTGGGCGACCGCCTCCCTGTCGAACCCTCCTGGCCCACCACCCGGCCCACCACTCGGCAGCATGCGTTCCTCGTCCCCGTTTGGCCCTCCACCACCCCCTGCAGGACCGCCGCCGCCGTTCCCACCGGCGCCCACACACGGTTTGCCGCCCAGGCCCCCGAATCGAGTGGAACGCGTCGCGAGCGCGTCTTCCGCGCACGGGTCAGACCGTGATCGCGAGGACGACTATACGGTTTCGCGAACGCGTGTGGGCCGCTTTGCCCGCGACACATCGCCCGTCGACTCCACTGCTTCGTCTTCCGATATCCGTATGCGCAGAAGATCGTCCTCAGGTGTCATGCCAGACCGGAGGGGCCTGAGAGAGGAGGAGCGGCGCTACCGCGAGGAGGATAGGAGGAGAGAAGAGGAGAGGCGGAGGGAGGATGACCGGAGATACGATCTGGGGAGAAGAGATGACGAGCGGAGGAAGGAGGAGAGGAGGTGGGAGGATGACCGCAGGAGACGCGACGAGGAGCGGCGGGATCGACCAGACAGCCGGTCTAGAGACCGCAGGAGTGCATCCCGCTCTCGAGCACGTCGCGACTCATACACCGCGCCACCTCCGAAGAAGGATTACTCGGACGAGGAGAAACGTCATATATGGATCGACCGTATCAAGTGAGTACTCCTGCGTCTTTCTCTCCCGCGCCACATCATGGACAACTCGCCCCAGGCTGCTATCCGAGTCCGTCGTCGCGCGCACGGACGCGCTGCGTCTGCAAGAAGATATCCAGAACTTCGAGCGGTTGACCAAGTCCACGCGATGGGAGATACTGCCAGAGGAGGACAAGAAGTCAATGTCTGAGCAGATCGCCACCTTGAAGCGGCGGATGGAGGAGAAGCAGGCGCAAATCAGCAGTGCATTGGCGAAGCTCATCCCCTCCGATTACTATCCCTTCGTGCTTCCCCCTTTACAACAGAGCGATGCTGCGTTCCACGAGATGAAAGACTCCATGAATAGTCTACAGAAGGACGTGGGTGCCCTCTTCGACGCTGTCGGGAAACTCCAGGCCACAAGCATACCCTTGCAAACCCCCGTTACCCCAGTTGCGCCCGCCACTCCCTCCAATCCTGAAGCAGGAGAGATTGCATCGGCATCGACCAGCAGGCCGAAGAAGCGTCGTCGACTCTCTGTCGATGGAAGCCGTACGGGGGAGCCGACAACCAATGTGTCCGACCCGACTGCAGATGACTTCGATAGGCTACAAGATCTGCTCATTGCCCTCGAAGGTCGCGTAGTCGGCGTTGAGAACGACATGCGACAGTACGAGGACAAGATCTCTGATGAGGTGGAGACCCAGTTGGACTACCTCGGGCTCTCCAGACACACCGCAGCGGGTGTGGCGAGCAACGCGGAGCTGACGGAGCGCGTCGACAAGCTCAAGAACGAGATGCTCAGCGTCGAGCAACGCGCTGCAGACGTCACCTCTGGTCTCTCGAAGCTCAAGCTGGACGGTCACACCCAGGATGAGCGGAATGCAGAGTTGCAGGCGGAGAACGAGAAGCTCAGAGAACAAGTCGCCGAGGTACGCAGTGTCCCTCTCTCGATGATGCTCAGGAGATGGCTCAACCCACTGCAACGCATGCGCAGCTCGAAGCACACGATGCGCAGATGGCGGAGATGCTCACCAAGCGGTCGGAAGAGCTGCAGGCAATGCGCCAGGCCGTGAACGCGTTCATCACCCAGCCGCCTATACCGCCCCCTCCCGAGCCACCGACTGCCGACGCGATCATAGAGACCATCAGGCCGCATCTATACATGGCTGTCCGTAACGACATACAGCCTCTACTCAGCGGTCTGCAGACGCACATCGACCAGCAGCTGAGAGAGCAGCTGGGCGAAGTCAGCGGCACTCTCATCTCCCAGATTGCACCTACCATACGTTCGGTGGAGACCGTCTCGGCTTGGATGGAGAAACACAAGCTCCCTCCAACTAGCCCGACTGCCGCAGGTGCGCCTGCTAATGGAGTACCTGCTAATGGAGCGCCTTCCAATGGCGTTGCTGTGGCCTCCACCTCGGCTCCCGCACTCGATAAGGGCAAAGCACCAGCGCGACCACCATAGCGACTTCGATCTTCCACTGTCGAAGTATTATTCTTTTTGTTTGTCTACTGTATTGTATTTTGTACACTTGTACGTGTAACTTCTTGTAATGTGGGCAATGTATGTCATAAAAAGGCAATGGTCCCCCCGAGGATCGAACTCGGAACCCTTGCATGTCAAGGCAGAGATAACCCTATAAGTACAAAGCTCTAACCAGTTGAGCTAAGGGACCATAGGCTTGCAAGCTGACCTTAGCGAATCTATAGTTGTGAGGGGCTTGCCGAGGCCTCGGCAAAAACAAGTCAATTGCACTGCTCAACACACCCAGAGACACCTCTGTGTCATACAACACCAGCCAGAACTTTCGACATGCGCATATCAAACCTCTGGAGTGGCTGATTCCTCTCTAATACCCCCAGAGGTGACGTGGACGAAGCGCGTCCCCACTCGTTCGCCTTGCTCCGGCGAGTGCGTGATCCAGACGATAGCCTTGAGGGTGGAGTCTGGGGAATTAACCTCAGCGACCAGGTGTTTCTCAATCTTGCTGGACGAGTCCGAGTCCAGTGCAGACGTTGGTTCTGTGTCGGCCGCGTTCAATCAGTCGATCGACCCATGCGGAAAGGCTGCTACTCGCCATCCAGGAGGAGAATCTCGGCACCCCCTAACCCGACCGCAATCGCGAGCACGATGCGCTGAGCTTCTCCGCCGCTCAGATTCGCCCATGCCCGGTCCCAAAGCTCCTGCTCGATGCCCCAGGACTCGGCGACTGCCAAAGCTTCGTGCCCAGAGACGTCGGGTTCGGCGGACTTGATACCGAATGTGTTGGAGAATGCTGAGGAAGCTTTCTTGGAGGTTGAGTTTGGCTGGCGGACGCTGAAGGTGAAGACCGTGGAGAGAAAGTCGCGCGGGGTGCCGGGAAGCAGCGATGGCCGTTGCGGGACATACATGACCTTCGTGCGGAAGCTCGGAATCCCTACAGAGAGCAGACATACGCATACAATGAGCCGGCAAATTTATATCTGTCTCCATTGTCATACCGTAGGACTGTGGCGTCCTGATGAGGCGTGGTGAGCTCAGGAAACCAAATACTGAGGGAGTACAAGTACAACGCACTGGCCTCTATAGAGCACCTGGCCCTCGTAGGTGTTAAGATGCGATATGCATTTTAAGAGGGTAGACTTGCTGTCAACCAAGCGGTCAACGTATCTCCTGTCAATGGAGGTTATGACTCACCCCGAGCCGCTCTTCCCTTGCAGGACTAGGATGTCGCCCTCGTTGAGAATGAGATTGACGTCATTGAAGATGGGCTGCCCCTTCTGCTTCATGCATTCCAGATTCTTCAGCTCGAGTAACTGATGCGTCGACATTCCGTCTTCTGTGTATGTCCCGTGGGCGTAGTGGTCAAGTTGTGTCCTACTGGTACTCAGTCAATACAGTCCGTGTAAACCTGCCGTCGGTATCTGCCGGGACGTCAGTCACTGGTGACGTATATAGGCGCTCGTTACATCTTCAAGCTTCAGTCCAACTTACCCTTTTGACTCGCCACAAGCAACATGCATCGCTACTGCATTGCCGACGGCCGCAACTCTACTCTCGAGCGTTTGTTGTGCGCGTAGTCTCCTGAAGAACCATCAGCCGCCTGGAATTCACAGTCGAGGAAGTAAGTACTAGTATGGTTCTGTTGTACAGCTTGAATAGTGAACTTGAACTGCAAACTGTAGTACTTATAGGACCGCTATGATAGCCAACTCCGTGGCCGTGTCCATTGCCCGCACACTCCGCCTCGGAATGTCCACCTTTGTCGACAGTATGCCCGACTGCAGACGCCTACGCAAGGCGTGACGCGTCCGAGGTGTTCCTAATCCGGGGAAGCCTGAGGGAATAGGACCACCTCGCCTTGCGTAGGTGCCTGAGTGAGGTTGGGGATCCTGGGGATAGTGGTGAACATTCCGTGCCACAGAATGCGTTGTAGGAGGCGACAGAGGGCCATAGTGAGAACTTTGGATTGGATGTACTCCGCGTGATATGAGCTGTACGTATTCTTGGATCTCCACAGGAATAGCACCTCAGAGTAAGCTCTAGATCTGACGCTCAGAGAACTTCGTTCATACGCCCCCTGACTATTTCTGTGCCACCTGATCCGATATCGAGCATGGACTTACTCTTCCGAGTTCATGGACCGAAGTAAGTTGAAGGTCTCTGCTCTTGCTATCGGCGGTCGTCGGCGACCTGCTAGTACGAGTAAGTACAACCACCTGGATATCGTGTTCAAGTATGAATGGCTTGCTAGCTGTATCGTAGAGTTACCAATCTTTGGCTGTATCACTCGACCTAGGTTCTACGATACACGCATTCTATGTATACGTCCAACTCTCGATTCTCGTGGGTATCTTCTTACTGACTATCACCTACTTCCCCAGGTCATGGGTCCTACCTCCTCAATGTTGACTTCGTCTGCTCCACCCTCCTGACTGAACCCTCGTCGACGGGCCGGGTCCAGCTGCCTGGATACCGAACATCCCAGGAGTACAGTATATCAAGCTCATACAGCGGAAGGCACCCCGCTATCGTCTACGGTCGCACACCCCGCTCCCATAGTCCATATACACCGCCATGTCCCCCGTCGCTTCTACAAACGAAACGAATGGCACAAAGAGTCCACACAAGCCCACCCCTGTCGTGGATTCAGTGATAGCTTCGGGCTCCTTCCCAAGACCACCGAAGTTCGAAACCAAGGAGAAGGAGCGCGAGTTTCTCAAGTTCCGCCTCGCGCAGGCTTTCAGGATCTTCGGTCGGTTCCTGCTCACTTCTCGTGGTCAGACTACTAAGACTCATACGACATGAACGATAGCCAAGCATGGATACGACGAAGGCGTCGCTGGACATATCACTGTTCGGGTAAGTATCCTTGGCGGCGCGAAGGATCTCAATGTTCATCGTGACACAGGACCCCATTCGCCCGGATTGCTTTTGGGTCAACCCGTTCGTACGTGGATTGCGGCATGTCGATGATGGACTGTCTGCCCATACTGGACTTTGTTGCAGGGAAAGCACTTTTCGTTGATTCAGCCGAGCGACCTCCTCCTCGTCGACCACCATGGCACCGTACAAGCCGCCGAGTCTGGCCCAAACAAGCTCCTCAACAAAGCTGCTTTCATGATCCACTCCTCGATTCACGCTGCTCGTCCCGACACGAACTGCGCGGCGCACACGCACTCCGTGTACGGTCGGGCATTCTCGACCTTGGGCAAGGAGCTGGACATCATAACGCAAGATAGCTGCGTCTTCTACAAGGTGAGCAGCATCTGCATCCGCCTCGTGGTCGCGACTGAACGCGATGCTCGACTGGCAGGACCATGCAGTCTACAAGCAATTCGGAGGTGTAGTGCTAGATGAACAGGAAGGCCAGCACATCGTGAAGGCAATGGGCAATAAGAAGGTCCGTCTCTGGCTTCCGGCCTGTCAGATCTCTACCACGCTGCGCTCGCCACTGATCTCGTTCCATCGCAGGCCGTCATTCTTCAGGTATGTCCCGCAGCTCTCGCTGAAGACCCGTAGACTGAAGGCGAGGCAGAACCACGGCCTCCTGGTCGCAACAGACTCCATCGAGGCCACGGTCCATTTTTACGTCACGCTGGAGAAGACTTGTCAAGCACAACTCATGGCCGACGCCGGCGGGAAGGTGATCCCGATCGAACCCGAACAGGCTGCATACACCTACGGCGTGCTCGGGTCCAACCTCGCGGGCTGGTTCCGGGGCCTGCCTCAATTCCAAGTACTGGAGGCGCAGGAGGGCGTTTCTTTTGAGTCTTCAGCTTGAAGCTTGATTCGTTCGTCACGTCTGGAATTGCTCCGACATGCGACAGCTTGTAACAGTATTATTGAGTAAACAAATCTAGCTACGACGATGTTTACGTCTGTGAGCTATGACGGATGCGATGTACTGTGGTGCTTACGTCGTGCAATCTTGAGAGCGCAACCTCCACCGGAGATTAGACGACCTGCCGACTCACTCCGCGCGACACGCCAGCATCTTCTCACTCATCACATAACGTGGGGTCATATCGTGTGTGCGACGACAATGCAACAATGCGATTGCAGTATTACCAGAGCAATGAGGAGGGGATAGGGTGGCAGATATGCACCTAATATTCTACGGGGTACTAAGATACTTCCGGGTCGGGTCTCACGGCTGGGGCATGGGCACGGGCAGATGTCCCGGTGGGGGCACGAGGCCCATCTCCTCGGGCGTCATGGCGGCGCTCTCAATCATCACGCCCACACCAACCTTGGCCGCGTTCTGTACAAACAACGCATCCCATCAGCCAATCACGTCACGTCAACAGGAGAAGAGAGCTCGAGGATCGTGGTTCCATGGGATGGAGGTGAGGGAAAGGCGAGAGTGCGCACCTTGAAGTGGTCGATCTCGCCCGAGACCAAGAACGAGAACGTCGGAGCGAACTTCTGCTCCAAGAACGCAGAGACCTTGCCCGTCGAGTCGAGCTGCGCGCGGAACGAAGCCATGCGGAGCTCGTAACGCGCCGCCAACGTCGCGAGAGCGTCTCTCCTCCCAGGCGCGGCCACGACCTGGAGGTCCGCCGCCACGTCAACCTTCTCGCTGAGCTTCTGCCAGTAGGTCGCCTGGAGGATCCCGGCGCCCTGCACCTGCGCGGTCGCAATCCAGTTCTTGTCCGAGCTGGTGTACTTTGCGAGGTATGCCGTCGCGATCTCGGCCGTATCCGGCGAAGGACGCTGAAGGATACCCTCGACACCAAGAGCGAGGTTTTTGGTCACGGACTGGAGGTACGAGCCCATGTAGATGCCAGTGAGGTCCGCTGGTGAGGGGTTGACTGCCTTGGCGTTGAGGGAGTAGTCCTGGCCGAGGTAGTCGTGCTCCAGCTGGACGACACTTTGCCCTGGTGTTCCTGACAGCTGCGGACGTGGCGGTCAGACCCGCAGTCATACGTGGCCACCAGACGCGACACAGCGCGCATATAGGTCATCAGAGAATGCGAGACATACCTGAGCCTGGAACTTCGACACGTTATTTGGGCTCCAACCCTGGTTGAGTCGCGCTGACAAGTTCCCTTCGTGGTCGACATTACCGTGCATGAAGAGCTACAACAAACGTGTCAACTCGGTTTCAAGTTGGAGAGGAATGTTTGCTGACCTGTTCGTTGACGAACATGGCACCAAAACCGTACGAAGGAGGCATTGTTTGCGAACCCATGTTAAACGAATGTGTGACGGAGAACATGGGATTCATCGACAAGCTCTTGGAGAGCTCAGCACGCGCGCCATCGAACATGTAGTTGTTGAGGAGCGTGTCTTGTATGTGGCATGAGACGTGCCACTCGCATGGGACATGGGCAACACTCACTCTTTGCCTCCTTCGTCAGGTTTTCTGACGTGCCCGGGTTGGGCAGGTCAAGGGCTTTCCTCCATGCTGCGAAGCGGTTGTAGAGGCTGAAAGGCCCGCGCGACGACGAGGAGGGACCAGGAGTAGGCGGGGAGGGGGAGTCGACGGTGACGGGGATGGAGGAAGACATGACGACTGAGGACGCTGACCTGCTCGCGCTTGCTGTACTCTCCAAAAATTCGGCGTGTCAGGCCGCGTACGCGCTCCATTTGGAAACCTCCCACGCCCTCCGACCGGACGCGACCGCCGCGCCGAAAGCGCTGGGCGCGCTTTCCGTTCTCGACAAGAGGAGTCGGGCGGCGGGCCAACCTGGGGCCAACGTACGAGGGCGGGGAATCCAAAAAGTCATTCAAGATCTACGAAGAGGTTGACAGAGCCTGACGACACAAACGCAGAGTTTGTCCCATTCGTCAATACAGCCGTCTTCTGATCTTCGACTTAGGCCGTGTGTTTTGCATCTGAGCCCCGATGAACGGCGAGTTGGCATTGTCATGGCACGGCGAGGCATTCCGAGGGGCATACGAAGTGCTATGGAGCCAATTGAAGGGACATCGATTGCTCGCCAACTTGCTCAATGAGGGTGTTCACTCAGGTCAATGTCGTCACAAGATCGTACGCGATACACGCGTTAGAAGTCCACGAGAAGCCACACAAGGCGAACACGAAGACGTGCCTGCGCGCGAGCACGATGCAGGGTTGGACGATCTGCACAGGGTCCTTCAGGTCCACGCAGACGATCTGGAAGCAACGCGACTCGAGCCCGCGCTAGACTGTTTACGCGTCATGTACGCGTCGTCTCGCGCGTAATCTCCAGACAAAGAGCGCAAGTGGCGCGGACGAGAATGTTCATGGGTGGACGGGCATGGCGGGGAGCATTCTGGCCAGAGTCATGCATGTGGCGGACTGTGGCCGAGTGTCGTATGTTCTCGTCACAGCTTCCGAGATGCGCGCTAGCGATCGGCGGCGTGACACACGTGACTTTTGCGGTGACGTGACGAATTGGAATGCTCTGGAAAGGGCAAGAAAGATCGCAGAACGTCCCCGAACTCAGTCGAACGTCCATCGTCCTGTCTGTATATAAGCCATGCCTCCCCGTTCGACCCACCCCAACGATTTCTTTTACGATCTCTTGTACGCTCTAACATCTACCTCTCCGCTTTCTAATTTCCTCTTCTCTCGCAACACATCAAAATGACCAAGGCGATCGGTATCGATTTGGGTACCACCTACTCGTGAGTAGTATCTTAACTCCTATTTGGGAGTGCGACAATGTCCTGACTTTGCCTTCCAGCTGCGTCGGTGTCTGGCAGAACGATCGTGTCGAGATCATCGCCAACGACCAGGGTAACCGCACAACACCCTCATATGTCGCCTTCACCGACTCCGAGCGGTTGATTGGGGACGCCGCGAAGAACCAGGTGGCCATGAACCCGCATAACACCGTCTTCGACGCAAAGCGTCTCATCGGTCGCAAGTTCTCCGACCCCGAGGTGCAGAGCGACATCAAGCACTTCCCCTTCACCGTCTTCGACAAGGGCTCGAAGCCATACATCCGCGTACAGTACCGTGGTGAGGACAAGGAGTTTGTGAGTACCTTCTTGCGTCGCTCAGTACCGCAAGTCTTGTACTGACTTGATTCTGCTTGTAGTCTCCTGAGGAGATCTCGTCCATGGTCCTCACGAAGATGAAGGAGGTCGCCGAGTCCTACCTTGGTGGCACTGTCACCAGCGCTGTCGTCACCGTCCCTGCCTACTTCAACGACTCACAACGTCAGGCGACCAAGGATGCGGGTACCATCGCGGGTCTCAACGTCCTCCGTATCATCAACGAGCCCACCGCGGCCGCCATCGCATACGGTCTCGACAAGAAGACCCAGGGTGAGCGCAACGTGCTCATCTTCGACCTCGGTGGAGGAACCTTCGATGTCTCGCTCTTGACCATCGAGGAGGGTATCTTCGAGGTCAAGGCCACCGCTGGTGACACCCACTTGGGTGGTGAGGACTTCGACAACCGTCTCGTCACCCACTTCACCCAGGAGTTCAAGAGGAAGCACAAGAAGGGTAAGTAACATTGCTTATATGCTGTGCCCCTAACGCGATACTGACTTCTGTCTGCGCAGACCTCTCGGGCAACCCTCGTGCTCTCCGTCGTCTCCGCACGGCTTGCGAGCGCGCGAAGCGCACCCTCTCGTCGGCGGCTCAGACCACCATCGAGATCGACTCCCTCTTCGAGGGTATCGACTTCTACACCTCCCTCACCCGTGCGCGTTTCGAGGAGCTCTGCCAGGACCTCTTCCGCAGCACGCTTGAGCCCGTCGAGAAGGTCCTCCGCGACTCGAAGATCGACAAGTCCCAGGTGCACGAGATCGTCCTCGTCGGTGGCTCCACCCGTATCCCCCGTATTGTCAAGCTCGTCTCCGACTTCTTCAACGGCAAGGAGCCCAACAAGTCTATCAACCCCGACGAGGCCGTCGCCTACGGTGCCGCCGTCCAGGCTGCTATCCTCACTGGTGACACCTCGGAGAAGACCCAGGACCTCCTGCTCCTCGATGTCGCCCCCTTGTCGCTCGGTATCGAGACCGCTGGTGGTGTCATGACTCCTCTCATCAAGCGTAACACCACCGTGCCGACGAAGAAGGCCGAGATCTTCTCGACATACTCCGACAACCAGCCCGGTGTGCTCATCCAGGTCTACGAGGGTGAGCGTGCACGGACGAAGGACAACAACCTCCTCGGCAAGTTCGAGCTCTCCGGCATCCCGCCAGCGCCCCGTGGTGTCCCTCAGATCGAGGTCACCTTCGACATGGACGCGAACGGTATCCTCAACGTCTCCGCCGCCGACAAGACGACCGGCAAGTCGAACCGCATCACCATCACCAACGACAAGGGCCGTCTGTCGAAGGAGGAGATTGAGCGGATGGTGCAGGAGGCTGAGAAGTACAAGCAGGAGGACGAGGAGGCGACGGCCCGCATCTCGGCGAAGAACGGCCTCGAGTCGTACTCGTACAACCTCCGCAACTCGCTATCGGACGAGAAGCTCGCGGACAAGTTCGACCCTGCCGACAAGAAGAAGCTCGAGGACGCGGTGAACGCCGCGATCTCATGGCTCGACTCGTCGCAGGAGGCGTCGAAGGAGGAGTACGAGGAGCACCAGAAGGAGCTCGAGGCGGTCGCCAACCCGATCATGCAGAAGCTGTACGCGAGCGCGGGTGGTGCGCCCGGCGGCTTCCCTGGCGGCCCCGGCGGTGCTGCTCCTGGTGGCTTCCCCGGCGGCGCGTCTGCAGGCGGCGAGGACGGCCCTTCAGTCGAGGAGGTCGACTAAGCGTCTGCGGGTCCCCGGGTTGATGGGTTGTGTTGTTCATGATCATGACGTGTATCGCGGACTACTGAGCAAAAGTATCATGTACATTAGTTGCATCTCTTAGAATCTGCACGCTTTCTTTCTTTTTCTCTCAACCTTCTTCGTGTGCGTGTGAACGTGAAGCGCAAACTCGATTCATATCATCAATGGCGACGAAGTTTGTGTCTGTACTTAGCGAAGCGAACATAGGCCCTAGTCCTACAACTGAATTGCCTGCGATTTCAACACACCCGCGCGCACCGAGCCCCCGGCGACAGGACGAGACAACTTGTTTTCCCCTGCCTTGACGATGAACGTTGCGCTCGCAAAACCGTCAAGGTTCGGGTTGCCTAGCGCATCGCATCATCGTTCAGCGCCCCGTCTCTCTAGCACGTCTAAGCAACACTCACTGATGTTCCGCATGGCGTAGTACGTCGCGTTCGCCTGGTTCGGATCGAGCGTGAGCGTGAAGAAGCCGCGGTACGAGCCCTCGCTCCACTGCAGGTCCGTGTTGACGCTGACGAGGACCTGCGACTGTCTGTCTGCGTTCGCAGGGCTCACGTTCGACCCGAAGGACGAGCCCGAGGTCACTGCTGTGCCGGCAAACTCGACACCGATCGCGCCGTTTCCGGTGACGGGGTCGTAGCTGCGAAGTGAGCTTTTGAGTGTGTACCATCGTTACAGCATCGACGGAGGTCGACTGACGTGGTCGTGTCGTTCGGATCTACCTCGCTGTTAGGCGTGACTGAGCATAGTGCTGAGGGTGATACTCACGGGCTAGGTCGCTGACCCAGTTTGCATGCGAGTCTCCAGAAAGGATCAAGGTGTTGCTGATCTTGCCGTTGTAGAGGTGGTCCAGGATACGGTTGCGATTTGCACGGTAGCCGTCCCAAGCGTCCTATGCGGTATGGTTATATAGACTTGTACGGCGCGGCAAGGTCCCAGGCTGTTACTCAAACTTACCACATCGACTGCAAATGACGAGTCAGATATTCCAAAGGGCGTACATGAAGAATCAGGTCACCCACAGCTTCCGCTCTCGTTCAGTTGGGTGAACACGATCTGCTGCCTACGACGAGCACAATTCAGTTTCGACTCGGGGAGGTCGATGAGGTCAGGCACTTACCCCACAACGCGCCAGATCGCCCCACGAGTCTTAGACTCGGTCAGAGTGTCGAAGAACCCTGCGGTTAGGAAGATGAGTGCCAGGAGGATCGGAGAGGATGCATCGTACGCACAATCTTCTTGCTCGGGACCCATGAGCGACCGATTAGCAACGTCGGCAATGCTGTTGATGACTATGGTAAAGTGTCAGATCTGAGACCATTGTGTGACGGACGGCGTCATACATCCTACGAAACTAATCAGCATACCGAATTCAAGTCGTACTTATCTGGTTCATTAGGGGAAACGTACCAGTGTTGTAGTACAGCTGGACGAATGCAGTACCGACAAGGACCCCGCGCGTGAGTATATGAGTAGAGGGCTCGGAGAGGGAGTGGCCTACATCTGTGATATCGCGGTCGTATTGCCCTGTACGATGATGTCGAATCAGTAAGAGGACTTCTCTTAATATTTGAGGCCTGATCACTGACGGGTGTCCAGCATTGTCAGGTCCTATGGTCCCACAAGAAAGCATTGGTCAACAGTCACTCAAACAAGACTAAACTGCGGCGCATACCAGGAGCTTGCCGATTTGGAAGTTCCGCCAGATACGCAACTTGTCATCGGGATCTACCTGACGGATCGGCATCCACTCGTGATACGCCCGGACTGCGGCGAGCTTCCTGTCCGTGAAGCACGCGCCAGAGGGCGAGAAACTACACCCAACACTGGTGTCGTTGCTGTCGGCGGTACCAGCTTTCCAGGCTTGGTCGGCAACTTCATGGTCATCCTAGATATGCCATCGCTTAGCTTAATCTAAATTGAATTGCACAAGATGCGACGCACCCTACGCGGAGCCATGATAGGTGGATGTGTATGGCGGTTCATTGCAGCGAAGGCTACGCTAGAGGGTACTCACCAGACTGTAATCCAGGGTGCCTTCTCGTGAGCCGCGCGCAAGCTCACATCTGTCCGGTACTGGTTCAGACGGAGGCGGTAGTCTGCGATGGTAGCCAGTTCCCGACCGAGCGTCTGACGGCCGATTCTCGCGCTTGATGCCAATTGTTGTGAATGCCATATGAATGTTATACGACTGTGTTCGAGACCTACCCATTTCCGAGGGATTCATAGATCTTCCGATCAAGGTCGGCGAGAGAACCAGAGATGTAACGTGATGATTACTCACGTAGTCGCCAAGATGGACGAAGATCTCCGCAGAGGTGTTGTGTGCCGCAACGCCATAGGCATTGAAGTAACCTAACATGCAATCAGACAAGTTGATGAGTATTAATCAACTACGAGCAGCTCACCGGCTTGATACTGTGAGCAGCTGAATACCGCGAACATGAGCGGCTTGCCTCCATTGACCTCATCCGCAGGTGCTGTATGTATCCTCAGTTAGACGCGAATGACCATGCCTTCCGAGACGACTCACTATCGGGGCTCGAGATCGTACGGGTGGCACCTATGGGGCTCACGGTCTCCGGGTTCGTGCAATCCGCGAACTGGAACCAGTAGTGGGTGTCCGGCTCCAGGTTCTGAGCCTCGACCTTCAGCGTAAAGTCAACGTCGTAGCTGGTGAAGGCGGAGCCGGAGTCGATCGGGCTTCCGGACAGGTCCTCATTGTCAAAGATCTTGAACGAGACGCAAACTGGGATGCTTTGGTCCGGAAGAGTAGTACCGACAGGGACAGCCCGGGTCCACAGAAGGACAGAGGTGTTGAAGGGGTCACCCTGGAAGGCTACATAAGATGATAGGTACTGACTTGCAGACACACGAGGACGTACGCTCGCCACTGGTCAATGATACGCGTGCCCAGAAGATGTCAGTAAATTTCCATATTCTATTAAAGTGGTTGATACCTGAATGGGTAAAATTGATGCCTCCGTTGTAGATAAACGGGCTCTACAGCACAGCACGAGCTGTAAGCGCAGCCCATTATATCCGCACGGGAAATGGCTCACGGTACTGAAGTCACCACCATAGAAAGTGGGGTAATGCTCGTCCGTGAATCCGTCGGAGCTTTCAGTGTTGCCGAGTTGCCGTTTCGCAAATTCAGCGTGACGTCTCAGAAGGGACTTCGTGTTGTGCGATAGCTGGTGATATACAAGTGGGCGCGTGAGTAAAACCACGAGAATGTCCGATGGCCTCTGGACTCACGTGGGGGGCGTTCGCAAACGGCGAGGAATAGGCCAGATTGCGATCAAATAGTTCGGTCGCGCTCGTGACAATAGAGAACGCAACGCTCGCAAGTAATGCTGCAGAGAGCATCCTGCACAAGGAGGGGTGGTCAACTGGTTCTAGGAAGCCCGTCGTATTGCTAGTGGGAAGTATATATAACAGGCCTGCAGTGAACGTGTATGGAATCGTGATTTAAACCATACAAACACGCTCCACAACCGACCATGAGGAGATGGCTCGATAGGCAGTGCAGACTGTACGTCGACTACGAGCACGTTCGTGGGCTTGGCAGGCCATTGGTATTGTCGACGTCCGGAAGTTGTGAAGTGTGGTCATCACACAGAAGTTCGACGCTGACGGGCCGGGGCTAGACGAGCGCACGCCCAACTATTGGTGAGAAGCCCGACAACCCATACACGTGAGCATTGGTTGTACGTACTTGCTGTGTTCTTCCTCCGGCACTGACCAGTGCAAGAGACATAATGAGAGGATCGTGCCGTAACGATGATAACGGCTTCGTTCTCACGAACCATACTGAGTCTTGCTTGCAGATGCAGGCTGGTGTTTTGCTCGTATAAGGAAACAACGAATATCTCGTTTCTTGAGCATGAGGATATCGCATCACTGTCACTGGCAGGCAATACATGGTTTCTAAGGCTGAGTCGGGCTCGCCTTTACCTGAGACTTGAGGACACCCGCGAGCACTTTGCCACCCGCTACGGGACGAGACAACCTGTTCGCTCCCGCCTTCACGATGAACGTCGCGCTCACAAAGCTATCAAGGTTCGGGTTACCTGTTGGCACCACGCGTCAGCATGCCGCTACTCTTGAAGGACCGCTGATAGCTGGATTAAGACTTAGCGGCGCGACTCACTAATGTTCCTCATAGCGTAGTATGTGGCTACCGCCTTGTGCGGGTCAAGTGTGAGCGTGAAGAACCCGCGGTACGAGGCTTCGCTCCACTGAAGGTCTGGGTTCACGCTGACGACGGTTTGAGACATACGATCTGCATCTTCAGGCTTGATTCCCGCGCCAAATGCCGAAGTGGAAGTGACAGCCGTTCCTGCAAATTCTACTCCGATGGCACCATGTCCAGTGACTGGGTCGTACCTATAGCACAGAGCACATTGAGCCTCAAGCCTGGTTCAAGTGCGGCGGCGAACGCACGTGGTAGTATCATTGGGATCTTCGCGCGCATATAACCAACGTCAATTGGTGGTATGCCGGCTTGCCTATGCTGCGACACTTACGAGCCAAATCGCTAACCCAGTTGGCGTGCGAGTCCCCCGAGAGAATGATTGTGTTACTGATCTTGTGGCCGTACAAATAGTCGAGGATACGGTTACGGTTCGCACGGTAACCGTCCCATGCATCCTGGCTAGCAGGTCAGTATCGTTCCCAAATCACGCGGCAAGGTCCACTGACGACGTCGACTATGAGGGAATACTTCAATGGCATCGACTATGAGCTTATGATATACACTCACATTCCCCAAACTCGTCCAGTTGCGTAAATACGATTTGCTGACTACGGATGTAGCGTGGTAAAATTCAGAATGAAGTAGTGAACGGACTGAAGCAACTCGACCTACCCAACAATACGCCAGACAGCCCCTCGGGCCTTTGACGCCAACAGGGTTTGATTGAACCCTGATAGAGTCGCCTCAGTGAGTTTGCATGTACGGTGACATGGAAATGCGTACAAGACTCCTGAGCAGTGCCCATCAGGGAGCGGTTATTGACGGCGGCGATGGAGCTAATGACTATTCGGCGCTCCTTGAATGCGAGAAAACATGATGGGAGCATCGATATCACGTACAATCTAAAGAAATCAATCACACCCTGTGCATGAGCCTGGTATTGTTCGGGGGCGTCATACAACTACAACTCACCGGTATTGTAGTACAGCTAAGTTAGAGGTGATGTCAGGCTTCAGCACTAGGTCGGTGTCAACAAAGGGTTAGCACGTACGTCGGTAATGTCACGTTCGTATTGACCTGGAAGGAAGTTGTAGGTAGCCAGGTACCAATGACTGTCCGTGCATACTCACGAGTATCAAGCATAGCCAAGTCCTGATCGCGACTTAGTCTCAGTCACTATGGGAGAGGCACAAGCGACTGACATACCAAGAGCTTGCCGATCTGGAAGTTGCGCCAAATACGAAGCTTATCATCCGGGTCGACCTGACGGATAGGCATCCACTCGTGGTACGCCCTCACGGCTGCAAGCTTCCTGTCTGTGAAGCATGCACCTGACGGGGAAAACCTGCAGCCCACACTGGTGTCGTTGCTATCAGCGGTGCCCGCCTTCCATGCCTGGTCGGCGACTTCATGATCGTCCTACAGTTGATGCTGAGGTAAAGACACGGAGAGCGTTTGAAACGGGGACGACTGACCCTATCATAGCATGTTCAACATTGTATGATCAGCGATGTATCTAGGAGCACTTACCAGACAGTAATCCACGGAGCCCTCTGGTGGGCGGCTACCAAGCTTACATCCGTCCTATACTGGCCCAAACGTTGACGATAGTCCGCTATAGTAGCGAGTTCACGGCCCAGCGTCTGACGACCGATCGGCGCACTATGTGGAAGTCGGTCAGCGTCAGAAGCCTATGAAACGCATGTTATGACATACCCATTCCCGAGATCCTCGTAGATCTAGACACTAATCATTAGCCGCATTCAGGTCGTTTGGATCGCACGGAGCCGTACATAGTCTCCCAGATGGACAAAGATCTCTGCCGAGGTGTTGTGCGCAGCGACCCCATATGCGTTGAAGTAGCCTGTGCAAAGCGAGGTAAGTAACATCGAAGCATTAGACTCAGTCAGAGAACCCTACCATTATAGTAGCGGGAGCAGCTGAACACCGCAAACGTAAGAGGCTTGCCTCTGTTGACGAGATTCGCAGGCGCTATGCATCTCTTCGTTCAGCACATTCTCCTAGCTCTCTAACAGCTGACGTACTGTTCGGGCTGGGGATGGTCCTCGTGGCGCCAACCGGGCTGACGGTTCTCGAGTTGGTGCAGTCTGCGAACTGGAACCAGTAGCGAGTGTCGGGCTTCAGACGCTTTGCCTCGACTTTGAGTGTGAAATCGACGTCATAGCTCGTGAACGCCTCGCCGGAGTCGACAGGATGGCCGAACAGCTTCGGATTGTTGAATATCTTGAACGAAACACAAACGGGAATGCTCTGGTCAGGAAGAGGCGGTCCGACGGGCACAGCGCGGGTCCATAGCAGCACGGAGGTGTCCCAAGGGTCGCCCTATACACATGTTGAGAGAATGCATCCCGATTAGCCCGGACAGTGCGTGATACTCACGCTGGCCACTGAAACGCAGAATGTGTTGAATCAAATGGTGAGCTTCCTAGCATCTTAGTAGCAGCGAACCTGAGTGGGTGAAATTGATCCCGCCGTTGTAGATCCAAGGACTCTGTGCGATGCGTCAACGATCACGTTAAGGCTGTTTCGAGTTCTGCACTGACGTTGCTGAAGTCACCCCCATAGAACGTCGGGTAATGCTCGTCGGTGAACCCGTTCGAGCTCTGAGTGTCGTCAAGCTGTTGCCTTTTCACGAAGTCGACATGACGGGCTTTGAGGGAACGTGTGTCGTGTGACAGCTTGGACCAAGCAAATACTGGATCAGTTCGAGTTTGTGCGACACGACCGCGACATAACTCACATGAGGGGTGTTCACGAAGGGAGAAGAGTAGGCCAGGTTACGATCGAACAGCTCTGTGGCTCCAGTGGCCACACCGAGGGCTACGCTCGCTATCAGAATGGAGAGCATGCTGACGACCTGCAGCTGGACCACAGTGTAAGAGGACTCTGGGTAGCAGGCTCATCGTGTCCCAACTTTAATAGTACTTCTCCAGTTAGGGAAGCGGGTGCCACTGGCAGGAACAGTCCGCAATGGAGCCTCGCGGCACTTGCTGTATTTTAGGCGCATCGTCCGCGGCCCATGACTGAGCGCACGTTCGTCGAGCTGTACGAGCGATTGGCGTCAGCGATGCTCCACGATGCCATTAAGTCTGAAGGATAGCGGTCAGCAGAAAGAAGGCCATTCGTGTCGGACCGTGGACCTCGGACAGGTTGCTAGAGTTCTCAATTAGAAGCGCAGAACACCACACGTGAGCGGACGACTGTACGTACCTCTGCATTCTCTCTCTCACAACTGTCATGTAGAGGTTGGACCCAGACCTTCGCGCATTGGCGAGTGACCCAATATCGCTCTTCTGCCTCGGGATGAGCGTTGGGAGAAGTTCACGATGGCTTTCCGTACGGCCCTCCATCATCACTCGATGAATCGATCCATGTACCAGCAACAGGCTATGCGTGCATCCGAGGCCAGGCGCGACAGTGGCGTAAGTCGCTGGATCTCCTCCGTCAGAGGGGACAGGCTTAAACATCGTCATGCGATAATGGATCGCTATATTGTTACAAGCTGTCGCATGCCGAAGCGATTTCAGACGTGACGAACAAACCAAGACAGTGAGAACAGAACTGGACTGACATAGTAGGAACGAACTTGCAGCTATCACCGAGGGTCAACGTGTACTAATCACGTCCTCTACTGCTTTTGACCAAAGTCGAAAGAGACACCCTCCTGCGCCTCCAGCGCTTGGAACTGAGGCAGGCCATTGAACCAGCCTGCGAGGTTGGACCCGAGCACGCCGTGGGTGTACGCAGCCTCTTCGGGCCCAATCGGGATCGTCTTCCCACCAGTTCCGGCAGCGGCCGCGTCGGCCAGGAGCTGCACTTGACAAGTCTTCTCCAGTGCGACGTAGAAATGCACTGTGGCCTCGATGGAGCTAGTCGCGACCAGAAGACCGTGGTTCTAACACGCCTTCAGTTTATGAGTCTTCAGCAGAGGGCTACACACATACCTGAAGAATGACCGCCTGGGATGCAACGAGGTCAGCTGCCAGCGTACAGTAGAGCGCCGGAGATACGGCGGACGGACCTTCTTCTTGCCCATTGCCTTCACGATGTGCTGGCCTTCCTCCTCGTCCAGCACGACACCCCCAAATTGCTTGTAGACACCATGGTCCTGCAGGTCAAGCACCGGATTAAGTCACGTCCACGGCATCGACACGAGAAATCTTCACCTGGTAAAATGCGCAGCTATCTTGAGTTATGATGTCGAGCTCCTTGCCCAGAGTCGAGAATGCCCGACCGTAGACTGAGTGCGTGTGCGCCGCGCAGTTCGTGTCGGGACGAGCAGCATGAACCGAGGAGTGGATCATGAAGGCAGCCTTGTTAAGGAGCTTGTTTGGGCCAGATTCGGCCACCTGTACGGTGCCATGGTGGTCGACGAGGAGGAGGTCACCCGGCTGGATCAACGAAAAGTGCTTTCCCTGCAAGGAAGTCCGGTATGAGAATACGGCCCATCATCGACATGCAGCAATCCACGTACGAACGGGTTGACCCAAAAGCAATCCGGGCGAATGGGGTCCTGTGCCAATGCGCAGATTACCATGAACATTGAGATCCTTCGCGCCGACAAAGATACTTACCCGGACTGTGATGTGTCCAGCGACGCCTTCGTCGTATCCATGCTTTGCTAACGTTCATGTATCATGAGTTTGTCTCCGTGTATGACAACAAGAAGTGAGGTAGGAACTGACCGAAGATCCTGAAAGCCTGCGCGAGGCGGAATTTGAGGAATTCGCGCTCCTTCTCCTTGGTTTCGAACTTAGGTGGCCGTGGGAAGGCGCCCACAGCTGCCTCCTCTGCAACAGGAGTGGGCTTGTGTTGACCGTTTGTACCGTTCGTTCCGTTCGTAGAAGCGACAGGGGCCATGGCGGCGGTGTATAGACTATGGGAGCGGGGGTGTGAACGTGAAGGACCCAACCGCATGAGGTTGATATATGTTCGGCATCCTGGCAGATGGACCCGAAACACCGACATGGGTTCGGTCAGGAGTGTGGAGCAGACGAAGTCGACGCATATCAGATAGGACCCATGACCTGAGGGAGTAGATGATAGTTAGTAAAGAGATACCCACACGATCCGTGGGTCGACCTTATACATAGAATGCGTGTACGGTAGAACCAAGGATGGGTGGGACAGCCAGCTATGGGTTCATCTAAGATACAGATAGTGAGTCGTTCAGCATATAGAGGTGAGCGTGAACCCATGATCTAGCTGGCTGTAATATTGGTAAGTAGGTCATCGCTAGTAAGAGTAAGGACATTCTTGTTTTCGGCCGAAAACTAATTCTGCGATACGCGTCAAGTTCATTCTTCATGTCGGATCAGGTGGCACAGATAGAGTCAGGGGGCATACAAGCGAAGAGCATCTCGAGCGTCAGAGCTTACTTCGAGGTATTTCTGTAGGGATCCAAGAATACATACAGGTCATATCAGTACATCGGCACTAGTATTCTTACAACCTGCCGCAAATTAGAAGAGGTGCAGATACAACAGAAGCAAGTGAACTCACAGTCACAAGGCATCCGCGGATACACGACTACTTCTTCCCAAAGTCAAACGTAACACCCTCCTGTGCTTCCAGCAACTGGAAATGAGGCAGACCGCTGAACCAGCCGGCGGTGTTAGACCCGACCACGCCGTGGGTGTATGCAGCTTCTTCTTGACCTATCTTGATCGTCTTCCCACCAGTTCCAGCCGCGGCAGCGTCGGCGAGGAGCTGGACTTGGCATGACTTCTCCAACGCGACAAAGAAGTGGAGGGTGGCTTCGATGCAGCTAGTAGCGATCAGTATACCGTGGTTCTGGCAAAGTCTTCAGGGTAGGATGTGCTAAATCAGTGGACGCGACATACCTGAAGAATGACAGCCTGCGCGACCAGAGAAGGTGGACTGAGTATAAATGAGGCACTGTCAATGATTGTTCAGACGTACCTTCTTGTTGCCCAACGCTTGCACGATGTGCTGACCTTCTTCCTCATCCAGCACCACTCCTCCATACTGCCTGTAGACACCATGGTCCTACACACGACGCCCCGCGTTCGTACACGTCCCATGAGACATTGCAGGAGGGTGCTCACCTGATAGAACGCGCAGCTATCCTGCGTGATCATGTCCAGTTCCTTGCCCAAGGTCGAGAACGCGCGGCCATACACGGAATGCGAGTGCGCGGCGCAATGGGCGTCGGGACGCGCAGCATGGATAGCGGAGTGAATCATGAAGGCGGCCTTGTTCAAGAGCCTGTTGGGACCAGACTCGGCGGGTTGGACATTGCCGTGGTGGTCAACGAGGATGAGGTCGCTCGGTTGAATCAAGGAGAAGTGCTTTCCCTAGGAGACGGTCCAGCTCTGAGCCAGAGAGCGCACAGATGGATACATGTGCACCTACAAACGGGTTGACCCAGAAGCAATCAGGGCGAATGGGATCCTGAGAGCGCAGAGTACGTCATGCATATGGTGAGCGTGCTGCGTGCGGGACAAGCTGAAGTTGGCGCTCTCCGAGAGCTAGCCGACCGAGGGTCGCTTACCCGAACGGTGATGTGCCCCGCAACGCCTTCATCATATCCAAGCTTGCCTGCAGCATGCAACCATTGAGCTTCTATGAATTCACACCATTTGCAAGCGGTCTGACCAAAAATTCTGAAGGCCTGCGCAAGGCGAAACTTCAGGAACTCCCGCTCCTGCTCCTTTGTTGCGAACTGCGGGGGTTTCGGAACGGAACCCACAGCAGCAGACTCTGCTTTCCCGGCGGGCTTCTGTTGACCGTTGGTAGAGGCAGACATGATGGTAGCGTATAGGAAAGGGGCGCAGTGGGGTGTATGTCTCGTGAACAGACGATTTGCATATAAGTACTGGATGCTCCGGCATCATGGGGACCAGACTATACCCGACCGCCGACACTGGACCAGGAAGTCAGGGGTTCGGTGAGGGAGAGGGTAACCGTTCTCTGTCAATGAGAATATTTGTTGGGCAGATCCATGATCGAAGTGAGACGCATGACCATCTGTGTCCGAGCCACATGAGCTCGCACACCGACATCAAAGGGAAGAGATGAACCTAATGTATACATGAATGATAAACCGAGGGTAAGGTAGAACCAAGAACAGGGGAGCCGGGGGATTGAATAAAGTGATAGCGTAGAGGTATTAAGTCAACGTGTCAGTAAGCGTAGAAGTGAGCTGACGAGTATGCCGCGTCAGAAGTAATCGCGGTATCCGTAGTACGGGCGACCCCTGCTCGGGCCGTGATAGTCTGCGACCTTTGGTGAGCGTCGAAGTGGCGACCGACAATGAAAAGACGTACACGAGCTGGTGTCACGCACGGTGTCGATGCCAGCAACAGAACCTAAGTTGAGGTACCCTTCAGCCGATATAGACCCAACGGCCCTGCCTGCACCAGCAGCGACTGGGGCGCTCCACTTTGCCCTGCAGAATACGCATGTAACGCCGTTCTTGCAGGAATTTGCCCCTAGAGAAAGTAAGGTTCAGTAAAGTCGGGCCAAGCGCTACGTGATGTACGCACATTGCTGGAAACATTGCTTGTGCAGTCCGTTGCCACACTCCTCGCAGAACGTCATGTTCTTCTCGTTCTCCTTGTGCATATTCTCATAACAGATCGGGCAGTCGTCGTCTTCTTCAGGTAAACGTTTCTTCGAGCCGCTTTGAGAGCTAGAAGCAACCTTCTTGCCGGTGGCCTGGGCGTATGCGTTCACAATGCGTTCGTGGGCGACTGCGGCCGGAGAGCGCGGAGCATGCGCGAAGATCTCCTCAAGCTCGGAGGTGAGGAGTGCTCTGACAGCTCATCATCAGCAATGCCAAACTAGAGTTCCCTAGTATGAGAACCATACTTCTGATACCAGTGGCCAGATCTTTGGCTGACTTGGAGAACTGACATAACCAACTCAGTTGAAATGCGGATTTGAGTCCACTGACACTTACCCTTGATGAGGACGAACAGCTATTGAGTAATGGAATCAGCACGGCTCAGGATAATCGAGCACCGGCTCCTACTTACAATGTGCTTGCAATGGTTACCCTTCTCAGCGTCAGGGCCTGCTAACAGTAAGCAGCGAACGATGAGCACGTAAGTAAAGCTTACAATCGCACGAGGGCTTCTTGTCGATAACGACAGTGTACACCTGCATAGACATAGGTATGAGCCACAGTGGCGGCGGCCACGCTCAACCAAGACGCCGCCACACTTACATTTCCAGTCGAGCCCAGAACCTTGAACACTTCCCGCAGCTCATCGCCGTTCCGTATTCTGTCAATCATGTAGAACCTGATGATACGCGAGTAATAATCAGCGCGTGTTCGATGCGTCAATGAATGGATAGACGCACCGCTGAGCCATCACTCTCTCAACGCGGTCAAGGATGTTTTTGGGGCACGCCTTCTTGAACATTGCACCGCGCTTCTCGGGGACCGGAGCGTCAGGGTCCTTTGCCTTGCGCTGCCGCTTCGGCTTGGGAGGCGAGTTCAGGACGGCGAGGTAGGAAGGACCTGCCCCAGCGCCGTACCTAACGGCAGCGAGCGAAGCGCAAGAACTAAGCGATGCACTCGCATGAAGTATTCTGTTGGGAACTCACAGGTCGTCGGCCTTTCTCTTCTTAGGCGGCATCCGGAGCCACGGTGAGTGGTGATAATGGAGTTGGAGGTAACGCAGGGGTGGAGGGTGTCGCGAGCTCGTGGGGTGGTATTGAGGGAGCGAAGCGCGTCCAGGTCCAGGTTCCCGCAAAGCGCGACGCGTCAAGATTCCCACGCAATGGTACTCCAGCTCATCTCGCACTCGCTCGCCTGGCTCACCGACAAGGCCCATACCAAGGCCCAGGACGCCCTCATCGCCGTCCTCTCAGCAGGCCCGGTGCCCCAGCATGTCGCTTTCATCCTCGACGGCAACAGGCGCTATGCCCGAAGCAAGAACATGCAGATCAAGGAGGGCCACACGGACGGGTTCTATACTCTGCGGAAGGTACTTCGCTTTTGTCACTTTGTGTGGCGCGTAGAAGACGCATGCGCTCTGTCTTTATAGATGCTTGAGATATGCATCAAGATGAACGTGCGGTGTGTCAGCGCGTATGCATTCTCTATTGAGAACTTCAAGCGTTCGCCGGCGGAGGTGGACGCCCTCATGGACCTTGCGGAGAGCAAGCTACTGGAGCTTTGCCAACAAGGGTACGTGCCCATGTGACTCCGCGCACCGCACTGCATCACCTACCTGTCTACTAGAGACATCCTAGACAAGTACGGCATCAAGCTCGTTGTTGTCGGTCACCGCGACATGCTGCCTGAGCGGGTCAGACTCGCTGCGGAGAAGGCGGAGAGCATGACGAAGGACAACACCAGGTGCGCGCGTATATAATGATAGTAAAGCTTGCCTCGCTTGCTGACTGTCTCACAGGGCTATCTTTAACCTATGCATGCCATACACGTCTCGGGACGAGATTACCACCGCAGTGCAGTCCACGATCCAAGAACGTCTGCAGGAAGACGCCGAGGACACGTAGGCAGTCATTATAACACGTATGCCGCCCCTCGCTGACCTCGCTCTAGCAAAATCACTGCAGATGATATCGACGGCCATTTGATGACGTCCCTCGCTGGCAGCCCGCCTCTCGACATCCTCATCCGCACGAGCGGCGTGAAACGCCTCAGCGACTATCTCTTGTGGCAGGTTCGTCTCCGTCCGTCCCGCGTTCCACTGTGTCGCTAATGACCCGGTCTCGCAGTGTTCTGAGAATACACAGCTACAGTTCTCGTCTACATACTGGCCTGAGTTCGGGCTGTGGGACTTCGTGCCTATCATACTTGACTACCAACGCAAGGTCTGGGCCAAACCTTGACCGACCTCTTTCGGATTCCTCCTTTAGACGATAACTTATGATCTTGCTTTCCTTGACCCGCCTTGCATGGAAAAGACTGCATCATTCTTCATCGTACAAGGTTATCGATACATTTTGTCCGATTTCATTCATAATACACCTACACATGTAAGTAATGGCATCAACTGTACGTCTAAGGTAAATCAGGCAACGGCGACCGATAGCAATGCGACCAGCGATAACGAGTAGAGCGGAACAGAGATATACAAAAACCCGGAACAGCACGGACAACACAACACATATACACAGGCATAAGCAGACACATTACAATCGTACGTAGTCAGACGTTTTATCATCAGTCCATAAGGAGCAGGAGCATGAGCTATGACGGGGAAGGGGAAGAGTAGTGCGTCCGAGGTCAATGCTGGACACTCTGCACTGGAGGATGAGGGGGGGGCATCTGCAAGAGCGGCGGTGGAGGCGGCATCTGCACCTCAGGCTGCCGTTCCATGAAGACCTTGACTGCATGCAGGATCCTGAACGTCGGCTTCATCGCACGGACAAGTTCTTCGCAAACCTGCTCCTGATGCTTGCGCAAGCCATCGTCCGCGCCGTGCTTGAGGTTCACGATAGCCTCCTGGACTGCTCTGTGTAGCTCGGGGAGGATGATGGGCGAGATCTGCGCCGCGATCTCTTCCGACGTCGGCGGGGGCGGCGGGTGGGGAGGCCGCTCGGCCTCATAACGCTCCAGCATTGCCCGAATCTCCGCAGCCTCTTTGTCCTGCTGTTTGAGCATTGCAGTGTGCTTCTTGCGCGATTCAAGGAGCTGTATATGTGTGATAGATTGTCAGTGTTGCAACATCGCCGAATGTTACATACAGGCATACCTTCGTGACCGCGAGATGCAACTCTTTGTTGTCCACCACGAGCTCGTGGTAGCTGCGGTCCTTCGTGAGATTGCGCTCACGCCATTCCTCCAACTGCTTGAGCCCGGATTTGATGGCGTCATTATACTTCGCAAGCTTCTTCTCCATTCGCTCGCAATCCTCGGTGAGCTCTTCGTTAGACTTCGGCGGCTGCGGCGGCTCGAATGGCACCTCCCCCTCCTCGACCGATCTACGCGAGAAGTCGACCTCCGGTGCAGGCTTTCGGTACCCCAACTCGACAAGACGACGCATGACCGCCTCTTCGGGAGACATGGCCTCCTCGCGGACGCGGTCAATCTCTTCTTCGAGGTCCGTGACACGGTCCTGGATGTCGTCAAACTTGATGTCCATCTCTTCCATCTTCTTGCGCAACGAGTTGATGGGGATCCATTTAGCGGCTTGTGCCTCCTTCGCCGCGAGCTCCTCAGCCTCAGCTTCAGCCTTCTTGCGCTCTTCGAGGATGCGCGTGTTCTCTTCTTCGACCCGCTGTCGCTCTTCTTCCGCGATGCGTACCTTGTCTTGGAACCGGTCGACCAAAGGCTGGATACTACTCTTCCAGGAGTATATCTCGTTCACGTAGTTCCGATACTCGTTCACCTCCTTCTGCCGCGGGTCGCTGTCGGACGGCGCAGGAAGCCCATCGAGGGGGTAGCGCATCAGGCGATCGATGTACTCATCACGCCGCTTGCGAGCTCTCTTCAGTTTGGCCTCAGCCTCGGACTCCAACCTTCTGAGCTTTGAGTGTACGGCCTCGAGGGACGCGCTGGAGTATGTGCTGGTACCGTGGAGCTTCTTGAGCCTGTTCGAGTTTTCTTCGGCCGTCTTGCATTCGATGTCGTAGAATATAGCTCTGGACAGGGTACTGTGACAAGGGTCAGTGGGTCGTGCAATCTATCTGAAGAGACGGGCTTACTGGAGGTAGTCTTTCCATTGCGGGTACGAGTCGGTGGGGATCGCTTTGGCCCGCAGTGTCGGTGATGAGGGTGAACTAATTTCGGCCATTTCGACCTCCGGCAATGCGCCATCTTCTTCCGCAGGCTGCGAAACGTCCATCTTCTCCGCAGGTGTGTACTTGTCGAACGCAAACGGATTCGGCTTCGACGACGACGATGCCGATCCATCACCAGCAGTGGCAATCGGGACGTAGACTCCTGTCTTGATGAGTCGCATTGGTTCATCCTCCCCCCGCATCTCTCTAGGGACTACGTTCGCATAATTCGTTGGTGAGGCGGTGGGGGCAGAGGGAGCGGATGTCGAGGCTTTTCTGCGGGGATCACGGCCGGGGCTCCGGTTTGGTGACCGAGGTGTGTGGGCATACTGGGGGGTGCTGAGTCCCACCTGGGGCGTGCGCGTGCTCTCCATTTCCTTCCCTTTACCTTTCGAGTCACCCCATATATACGCAGATGCGTGCTCCCGATCCGGCGACATCTGAGCAGGAGAGGCCGAGACGGGAGCAGCAGCTGCGGACGATCCAGCGGATTCACCCCATCCTCCGCTCGTGGGTTCACCCCATCCCCCGCTCTTGGGTGCCCCCCATCCGCCCTCCGTAGGTGCACCCCATCCTCCTCCCGTCGGCGCGCCCCACGCAGAACTGCTTGTGGCTGATTTCCAGTTAGAAGGGCCCACCTCCGTCGCAGTCGCATTGTCATCCGTGTTGCCCCAGGCAGACCCCCCGATCGGCGCTGCACCCCACCCAGACGAGTTGGATGCTTCAGTCATCCGACGCGGTCCCGAAGGAGGGGACATCGCGCCGGAGCCGGACGAACCTGCTTGGGTCGAACTCGTAGTCGAGGACATATCCGCACGACCGCTCGATCCGGCCGTGTCCCTGCCACTCCGTCCCCCTCCCCATCCACCATCTGTCGGCTGCCTATCGCGTTCCCGGCCGTGGAAGTTGTCCTTCTGCTTCTGGCGTCCTCTGTCGTAATCTGGGCGGAAGGGTACTTTCGGCGGAGGGGCCCTCGGCCATTCGGGCTGACTGGGATGGACGAAGTCGCAGTTGGGCTTGCGGCAACCGCCCCCCAAGGGCGCACCAGAATCGTCGTAAAACTGAGGGGAAGAGGATTGGGATCGTATCCAGGACATCGCGCGTAGAAAGAATGGATAGACAGCTCACCCTGCAACGGACGAAAGGCATAAGTAGTTGTACTCCTAGGCTGTAGCCGAAGGAGCTGGATGGAGGACTTGGGCGGCAAGTGTGGTCGAAGGTCGTAGTCTGAACGAAGACCGCAGTCTGAACGAAGACCGCGCGCTCGAGACGTTGCTACGGCAGGGGTGTAAGACTCTTGTCAATCCATGCGACATCGGTCGATAGTACAAGGGTGTTCCCCTGACTTACCTGAGTCAAAGACACGAAACGCACGCGTCCGCCTTGAGCCTTGAGGACCTTGAAGCTTCGACAGGACGCGTCAGGTAGACTCCCTCTGCGCCCGCCTTCAAGCTGACAGATATACGCAAAGACGGCTCAGAGGATGGGGGTTAAAGCAGCTAGCTGTGGGGAAGTAAGAGGATCAAGCTCGAGGACTGGTGAAATGCGGGACGACGGCCACACCAGATCTCGATCTCTCATAGCACTTCCAGATCAAGTAATCAATGCCGCCATTTTGCCGCCGCCATCCGCCCGCCAGTGTCGCTCCCCCGTTGCGTGCGGGCGGGGAATGTCATCAAGGCCATCACACGGGAAGGTATGACTCCAAGTCTAAGATTTCTGTAAATATTGCGACAGTAGCTATCCTAGTCTTAATATTCTACACGATCCCAGCACTCGTCACCATCGTCACCAGTACAAAGAATAGGGAGACCGTAACATGGCGTGCTAGTTGGACCTGTATCCAAGTAGTAGATCGTAAGCAGGTGAGTACCAGTAGTAGCTAAGCACTAGCTAGGTGAGCAGCGCAGCATGCGCGGACATGGTAAGTCGGAGAGATGGAAAGCAGGTGTCGCAGCGGGTCCGAGATGAGACGATGAGAGCAGGGGGTTTGGCGTTTCGGGGGAGCAGAAATACAGTAGCGATCAAAACGAACAGACAAAGTACCAGCCGTCAAGGGAAGGTAATAGAAATGAAAGCAATAAAAGAGAGAGGACCTCGTACAGTCAGGACATTCGGGACATGATTGTTCGTCACACACTCGTCAACAATCCAGGGTGAGCTACTTCACCACCCACCGAACCACCGCTTCGGGGGACGCTTGCGGGGGTTGCGCATCACGGTCACCGTCGTCTCCACTTCCTCCGGCTCATAGACCTCCTCCTCAACGACAACTTCGACCGAAGTCGTCTTGGGGATGTGAGTGGTGGAAGACGAGGTCATGATGCTAGGAGTTGGCGAGGCGACACGCCGAGTGCTCGACGGCTGCTGAACTGGAGCCGGCGACTGGACTGTGTGGTGTTGGGTGTGTGTAACTGTCCTGGTCTCGGTCGCAATCTCAATTGCAGTTTCCGTTAGAACGATGGAAGGGGGGTTGAGGGCCTGTTACGAAGAGACAGTTGATCAGCAGGCGGTTCAATGCAAGACAAGGGACGTATGCTGATAATCGGTCTGCACTGATTTTAAGGATATTCACTCAAAACACGCTGTCACGCTTGGTGACGAAGCGTGTAGTTCCATCACGTGGGCGCGACTCGAGACACGCGTCTCGCGCATTGATCGATCGACGGACGCAGTTCAGTGCAGACAGGCTATCAGCATACAAGGACGCGGGGGAACAAGACGACAAACACCGTGGTCCCCCAAGCCCGGGACGAAGGGAGGGGAGGGGGCGCAGCGAAGGATACGAACTGTACATGAGTGAAGCAGAGGAAGATGAAACGTCGGCAAAGGAATTCCCCCTTCGTCTCAGAGCTCGGAGCGGCGCTGCTGGGGTGGAGGCGGGGGTACCTTGGGTTTCCGTCGCACAGGCTGTTGAGCAACAGGAGGCGGCTCGTTATAGTAGTACTCTTCCTCGACCATCTCGGGTTCGGCCTCGTTGAGGGCACTGCGGGGGACAGTCATCAGATACACGACTACAGGCAGAGATATTGACACGTACACAAGCTGTTCCATGATCCAGCTCTCGCGTCTCGAAGCGTCGTGCTCACGACGATTGACCGCTTCTTCACGGCGGCTGATCTCGCGCTCGCGCTCGGCGATTTTGAGCTCGCGGTCGAGAATGTCTTCTGCGCGAACGCGTGCCTGATCCCACCACCCGGGTGGGGTCAACGACTCCTCCTTCACGACCTCCTTGATAACGGTCTGAATGGGGAGAGGTGCTTCGGTGACCTTCTCAACGACGGTGGGGCAAGGGGGGCAAACAGGGGGAGGCGCGACGACGCCGCCGGGCGCGCCAGCAAGAAGTTCAGCTTCGCGGCGGGCAACTTCGGCCTCGCGAACAGCGATGTTGCTCTCGCGTGCAAGGAGCGCTTGGGTACGCTTAGGCGTAATAATGCCCCAGAAGCCCTCGTTCTTGACGTCGCCGCTGGCGGCTGCCGCAGCAGCATTTGTACTGCTGGCTTGGTGAGAAGGGAGTGAAAGCATGACTGCGAGGACCGCAAGGACGAGAGAGAGGACGAGGAGGAGAGTGGTAGAGGATATTGTGCGGTGGTGGTGATGATGCCGGGAGGAAGAGCGTTCGCTCCGTTCCCGCTCCCGGTGAGACGAAGAGGGTTGGGCCATCCTGACGCTGACGGAGTTCGAGGGCGACAAGGATGTGGAAGTGCGGGCTCTGAATGTGGACGTTATGGTGGAAACGGAGCGGGGGGTAGAGGGTAGCGCGTTGGTCGGTGTGGAGGAGGGGAGGAACGGTCGTTAGAGATTTAAGAGGGAGAACAAAAGGCGGGGGGAGGAGAGGGCGGAAAGCAAAGAGCAGCACCCCAGCGAGTTCACTTTTCAACCTTGGTTCGTTTTCCCTAAACAGGAAACTCGAAGGCAAACATGTCACAACATCACCCCGACACGTGTACCGAGTTTCCCACCGCCTGATAAATTGTCACACCGTTCCTTTATCCTGCCCATAGAATTTTCGTTTTCACCCGGAGAACACATGCAGTGGCCCTGCCAGCCAATAGAATTGCTCGGCTAGATCACTCCGACGCGGAGACAAAACAAGGGTGGCTGATGTGGCGGGAGGCAGTGAGAACACGTCACGTCACAGCGTGTTCTCGCCCATCACGCACGCGTGTTCCGTGCCACCGGCGCGTTCGCGGTTGCCTCCGTCCTCCGTCTCCCTTGTCCTCGACCGCGCCTCGGTCGTCCTCCCCAACCCCATGTCTTCCCTCCGTCGTCTCGCACAAACCAATGCAGCCGTGTCCGCTTCGCCTAGAACGGGAGGCGCAGCGAGCGCATCCGCTGCCGCGTCCCCGTCCACGCCTGTCCGCCCTAGTACACCCAGGACGCGACTCGTCTACCCAATCTCCCCTGTGACCTCCCCTTCTCTCTCCGCATCCCAGCCGTTTGATTGGGAGGCAGCGAGGTCAAGACGTCCACCACCGTATGCTACTCCTCTGAACGCGAAGCGGAAGAATCGGTCGAGTGATATTGGAACACCAGGCAAGACTCCAAGCAAACGCGTGGTGCGGAAGAAGTCTCTCTACGAACGGTAAGTTCACTCAATTAGCGTGAGGGAACCTCCAGCAACCTTGGCAAGATCGCAAGCAAGTACGGACATTACTTTGTGCCCTGACTTGACCACGGCCATGCGAGCACTACGCACCTTACAATATCCGCTGCGTCTCAAGACGAATGACAGTGCGATTCGTCCATTGACAGAGGTTAAGCTCATAGCACCATACTGGTTAGAGTCGTTTGTAGGATAACGCCTTCCTGCCCAGGTTGCTGGAGTGTTGCCTATCCGACCCCCTGGCCCACCACTGACCATTGGAATCATCTCAACTAGGATTACTTCCATACCCTCTCAAATATCGTTTGAGATATCGCAGTTTCCGCATAATGTACCACTCCCGTCACCACAAAACTCGGCACGAGTCATTGGCGGCACGTTGCACTTCCTGCACCTCTGTGTACGCGTCTCGCAGATCCGCCGAGTGCCCGACTCCGACCTCGGTTGGGAGGACATGTATCGAGAAGGCGAGGGTGAAGCATGGTTTGACTGGGTACGTCATCTCTACTTGTCAACGCGTCGCCCGTCTCATGGAACCCTTGTCGCCAGACCGTGCCCCTTACATTCGTCCTCGTCTCCGCATCCGTCCTGAACACGCTGTACCTCTTCACCCGCACGAAGACCTATTACCTCAACCTCGCTTCTGATCCCGTCTCCTCACCCCACGCGTCCTTTGTGAAACGCCCCCGTACGCCACACCGTAGCTCCTCGGACGACTTTGTCCCGCGCAGGTCCATCTTCGCGCTCCTCACTACATTCCTCGGTTCCCTCTTTTCCGCTCTCTGGCGTGGTTTCGTCTTGAGCGTCCGTTTCCTGCTGAACCTCAGTCCGCCGAAGATTCGCGCCCCGCAGCCATGGGAGGAGGACGAGCGCGTGCAGCAGCTCGAGGTATGGATCCCAGGCGAACTCGAAATGTCGCTGTTCGCGCTGTACTCTCCTGTCCACGCGCTCTTGTGGATGACGACAACCAGCGCGAACTGGATATTCATGTTCTTCATCATGTTCATCGTCGGTGTCCAGGTATGTGCGCTGTGTTGACTGTATGTGCATGGTCCACTGACTTGGTGCAGATCCGGGCAATGAACCGCTCGTACGAAGCGTTGCTCAAGGACCGTTCCATCATCGCAGCGGAGGTCCTCCACGAGTACGACGAGAAGGTGCGTGACTGTGTGCCAACGATACTCGTCACGCAGTGCCTGATTACGCTCGCAGTTCGTCAATCCACGCGTGAACCCCGTGCGCAAGGACGCTGCCGTTATGACGCACGAATCGGAGATGGTAAACATTTGGGAGTGAGGTTCCAAGGAACGGGCTTGCACGTTTGTGCCACGCATTCGCATCGCATCGATGCTTATAGTTTTTGACATGCTTCCACGGGTCTGGTTTCGGTTTCATGCTTCACCACATCGCCCCATCTCGCCCTCCAATCAGCACTCTCATCACGATACCACACAGTGCATCCATAGTTGAGCTGTATTGCTTCATAATCCCCCACGCCTCCCGTCACGGTTACTCGGACAGAGCGATAGATTGCACGCATACAGATATTACATCGTCATTGATACACGGGTCCCTGGGTCTACGCCTTCGCGTCGCCGTTGGTCTCCTGCTGGTAAAACTTCATCAGGTCCTGTACATCCTCTCGACTGCCAAGGAAGACTGGGCAGCGCTCGTGGATGCTCGTCGGGACGATATCCAGAATACGCTTCGTGCCCGTCGTCGCAACCCCTCCAGCCTGCTCCGTGAGGAACGCCATCGGGAACGCTTCGTACAGCAGCCGCAGCTTTCCCCGCTTGCTCTTCTTGTCGTCTGGGTAACCGAAGATCCCGCCGTAAAGGAGCGTACGGTGTACGTCTGCAACCATAGACCCGATGTATCGCGCCGAGTAAGGTGACTTGCCATTCGCTGGGTACTTGATGCTGTTGAGGTAATTGAGGACGGGCTGGTGGAAGTACATCGAGTTACCCTCGTTGAACGAGTAGATCTTGCCTCGTGGCGGGATCTTGATCTGTAAGTCCGCGAAGCATTAGCATGAATATCAACTGCTCAGTTTGACGTAGGACAGCATGACATACGTCAGGGTGCGTGAGGATGAACTCGCCGAGCGAAGCGTCGAGTGTGTAGCCGTTTACGCCGTGTCCCGTGGTCAACACCAAGTTCGCTGACGAACCGTACCTGCGCATAACGTGAGTAAGCACGGAACTCACCAGTGTCACACGCACTCCGTACTCACATGGTGTAGCCGGCAGCGACCATCTCGCTGCCTGGTCTCAATACATCCTCAATCGTTCCCTTCGATCCTGGGGCCTGTTCGCACAAGCATCAGCCCCGCTCCCACATAATCCCAGCCCCTGACCGCCTCTGTCCACCTCCGACGTTCCCCTGACGTCGCGAACAGGGGGCTGAAGAATGAGCGACACTCACTATGTGGTATATGCCGAAGATAGTGCCAATGTTCACACCGGCGTCGATGTTGCTGCTACCGTCCAGCGGGTCGAAGACGACGCAATACTTGCCCTTATACCGATCCTCGATGACGATCGCGTCCTCGAGTTCTTCCGAGACGAGCACGGCACACTTGCCGGATGCGCGCAGCGAGTTGACCATGATGTCATTCGAGAGGACATCGAGCTTCTTCTGCTCCTCGCCTTGCACGTTGGTCTCACCGGCCAGTCCCACCCTGTCTCACGCGCAGAGGCACATTCAGACATGGCCAAGGTGGAAGGAGGACAGAAAGACAGAAGGAGAGGGGGCACGATGAGGTCATCGCAGTATGCGATGGGAATCACGAGGATCACTCACAAGTTAATCAGACGCGCTTTCCGGACATTAGTCGCGATGAACTTGGACGTCGTCTGGATGGCAGTCAGGAGAAGGGTGAGATCACCAGTCGCAGCTGCCCCGAGACTGAACTGGTCGGCGAGGACGTGACTGTCGGATTCGAATCCCCATATGCGATTAGCGATGAGATGAACGCGTGCGTGCATGAGATGAGGTCGACACCACGCACCGGGTAAGAGTGATGAGGTCGGTGCTGGGCAGCTCCTCTCCGGACATGGCTGGGAGTGTGTGTGCGAGGATTGTGGATGATATGGGAGATGGTGGTGGTTGCAGAGAGGGTTTATATTCGCCGGAGCAAGACGGGATAGAACAGAGGTGTTCGGAAACGCGGGACCCCTGTGCCCGCGCTCGTCCCAAGGGTCTTGCCTTTTACGGCAATGACCTCCACTTCACATGCCCAAGTTCCGGACCCTGCACGACAAGAAAAGAGGCCCGGTCCATTTCCGGCTGTTCGTGAACATAGTCAGTCTCAGCAGCAGCACCTCGGCATCCATTACCCACTAGATTAATGTAGATGTACAAGTCCACGGTCATCGTTTCCGTTTCACTCCGCTCACGACGCCGACCGCATCCGAGTCCTTACCCTTCCGCGCCCTCAAAGTGATTGGGAACTCCTCGCCATCCAGGCCCTCCACGATCATCACCTGGACCTCGCCTCCAGGCCCGCTCAACGTCTTCTCCTGCAACACGGATGGACGATCGTCGTCGACAGGCGACTGCTCGCGACTCCCGTCACGGCTCCGATAGAGCGGCGGCCCGTGATCCGGCCCGGATGAGTACTGTTCATCCTCGAGCTCATCCTCTTCATCCGGCGATGGATCGTCGTACTGCAGCTCGGGCTGCTCGCTCGGTACAGCTTGGGCAAGTGCGGCAGCGAGCTGCGCGCCCAGCGTTGCCGCTACGCGGTCTTCGAGCGACGGTGCTGCCGGTTGCATTGGCGACGACAAGGCGTTGGGATCCCCTTGCGTGAGTAGTGCTGATAGTGTGCGTACAGATGCCTCCATGTCTTCCTCGTCCTTGGCAGGGTCGGCGAGCTTCGGCCGTTTCGCCTTAAAGCTATATTTGCTGTGAGAACCATATCAGTATCGTGGATATAGTGAGGGCAGGAATTAGAGAACGCCATGAATGGGGACGAGAACACTACGACAGGCAGACTCGTCACGAACATGTTGTGGACGTAGTAAGGAGGTCATGGTAACATAGCTTGCCATGGCTGCTGCGACCCCGAACCTGCGGGTTGACAGCCTGGCCACCATCCCCACGTCCCTCATCGGCACTCTGAGCCTCGGCAGCACATACGATGCTGGCAATACGACAGCACAAAATTCGGAAACGGAGTAATTTGCTCGTATGGGGCGAGCCCGAGCGATGAATTGGCTTCGCAGCAGCCCACATACCGAGGAACCCTCCGACGACCGCCTCAAGCACGCTCATATGAAACACCACACCGTTAGAAACATACACTCACATATTAGGATCCGGCTCCCAAGTCGGATCGTGTGTCTTCATATGCGCCGTCAACGTCGTCCGTCGCGTAAACGTCTTGTCACACGCCGGGTCCTCACACTGGTAGGGCCGCTTGCCTGTATGCGTCCGTCGATGTCGCGCGAGACTGCTCGAGTCTCCGAACGTCTTCCCGCAGTCCGGGTACTCGCAGAAATGTGGCTTCTCCCCCGTGTGCACGCGCAGATGCACGTGGAGGGCGGATCGCTAGCACATCGCGCGCCGTGAGTACCCATGGGCGCAGAAAGATGCAGTCTTCTACTGACCTGTATGAACGTCTTGCCACAGCCTACCTCCGGACAGACGAACGGCCGCTCCCCAGTGTGTATCCGCATGTGGCGACAGAGATCGCTTCTCCTACTGAACGCCTTGGAGCACTGATCGCATACATGCGACTGCTGCAGCTTCCCATTGCGGTCTCGTGTCTCCGTCTGTGACTGTTTCGCCCCACCTTGGCTTGGCGTCGGTGGTGGAAGCGTAGAGGTCGAGGCAAGAGGCTGCTCCTGCGCCAGTCTATAGCTCTCATAAGACGCTGGCACTGGTGGCGGTGTGGTGATAGGCGGCGGGGTAGGGGGCGAGACCTGCCGCCGACCGTCAGAGCACGGTGGCGGAGGTGGAATGCTGGAGGACGGGTCCAGAGGCGGCGTAGGTTCATGCTCCGGCGGAGGGTCCTGGTCAAACTGCGTGAAATGGCTGAGAATGTCGTTGATGTCGGTCTCGGTGAACTCGGGAGGGTGTGATGGGGGGCTGCTCGCAACCGGGGACGACGAGCCGTTGTGTCCGCCCAGCCCGTCCTCCCTCTCGCTCTCTCCTTCGTCGTCGTACAGGTACTCGGACCCGTCCGTGGGGCTGGAGGAGTGGGACAGCAGGGGTCCGGCGTCGCCGGCGGTCAGGGAATGGAAGGCTGGTGCGTTTCTCGTTCTCTTCTTCTCGTGCTCCTCCTCCTTCCTCCTCCGTGCTAGATCGGGGTCCGCGGCGGCGAGAGCCTCCGCCGCGCGCTCGTTCTCTTCGGCCTGTGCGTGGGCTGCCTGGAGCACCGCCGCGAGGCCGCTCAGGTTGATCCCAAGGACGCCGGCGAGTGCCTCGGACAAGGGAGTATGTGGGTCGTGGGGACCATGGAGGTCGTGCGAGTCATGAGGGCCATGTAGGTCGTGGGGGTTTCCGGAGAGGTCGATAGGATGTGTGGCGGAATGACCCTCGGTGAACCGGTGGGCAGCAGCATGGTTCTGATGAAGTAATGAAGAGATCTCCCGTTCGAGTTGCTCAATGATGAAGGTGGGAGCAGTGTCGGGAGAAAGCGCAGCAGAGAGGTCGTTGTCCTGATCTCCGTCGGTCAAGGGGGAGGTATCATGGAGCACGAGGGTGTCGCGCGTCGCATGCGAGGAGGGCTGGTGTTGGAACGGAGAGGGCGCGGGCGGGGAATGGTGGCGCGAGGGGGATGAGATCGTCAGTGCGTGGATATGATGATGGTGTTGGTCGTCGGGCAGGGGCTCGTCGTGCACGACGTCTGAGAGGGCCAGCGCGGGCTCGTTGTCATCGTGGTCCATAGTAAGGGAGTCTTGCGACATGAGTTCAGGTCAGAAACGCGTCAGTGCGTGTGTGTATGAGTGCTATCCTTGTCCTGGGTGTCAGTTGTAGGACAGGTACCCTAAGAACGAGGTAAACGCACCAGATAATCCTTCCAGCTCCAACTTCAGCTCTGCTCCGATGTTCCAATGTTGTTGTAGATGCTCCTGCAAAGACGGGAATACGGGGACGGGGAGAAGAAGCGAAACGGTCAAGTAAAGCAGCGGCTGCGCGGCGAGTCGCGGATGATCGCCTCTCGAGGAGAGCACCTGCTATACTTAACGGCGTGGTTCAACACATAATCGCTTTTTCAAACTCCGCCATATAGGCGCACCGTGTCGCGTTCTAGCGCCGCGCCTCCGTTCAACCGCGTCCTTCTTCTCGCCTCCGCTCTGGGCCTCTCGCTCTCTCTAGCCTCTCCCCGACTCCTCGCCGCTCTGTCCGAGAAGAATGATACACGCGGGAGTTGCGCGGGAGGACAGCTCGCTGCTGTTTGCACCACTCAATCATTACACCATTCCACGCTCCTGCACCAGCAGGGGTCGCTCTAGCCTCTTGGGACACGCTTAGCGAATGCGAAGACCCTGTCAGGTACTCCTGGATTCTGTGACGAGATGAAACAACACTTTCCGCTCCATACCCCATGATCCACGATGTGTAACAAGAGGATCAACGGGAAGCAACTTGTTGGCGGGCGCGTGACATCCGATCCCTCGTCTGTCGGATCCGTCCTCAATGATACCTCTGCAATCTCATCGACGACCATTCATGTATACCGACTTCACAACGCAAACGACGTGGCCTGCTATAACAGGGCTGGACGGCGGTTGCGCAGTGGAACCGCTCGTCCTGTCTTCAACGATCACGTCAGGCATCCACATTGTGCCAATTCTGAGGTGACAATGCCTGATAGTGAGTTTGGCTCCTCTAACGATGTGCCTCACTATGCATCTATTCACCCACGCTAGTTCCTACACCGCGTCTCCGTCTCGGTGCGTGACCGACACGAAGACACCGCAATCTGGCACTAATGTAGTAGGAACCCCGGGACTTCCGTTCCCTTGACTCCTTGTCTTGTATCGCGCTGTCGCATCATCCCTATAGCTGTGCACTCATGAGAAGATGCCGAACAGTAGGAGGTGAGCGGCGCTGTCGTACATACCCTGCGCTAACCACCCAATGAAGGCTCTCGTCGTTTCACCATGCCTATCGAAGGTCTCGCCCACTTTTACTTCAATGTGTTCCACATCTTGCTCCACAAGGGACGGTGCTGGCAATGCAAACTGCGTAGTGGCGACGTCTGTCTTCCGTCAGCCAGACGAGCGTTGTGGATGGTTGACGCTGCTCCTACTACGCTTCGATGTGCGCGCAGGCTGTTCCATTCGCAATATCCGAGGCGCGCAGCTACGCCACGACAGCGGCAACCGTCGTCACATATTTCCCAGCATACGCTGTTCACTTAGCTCCGTATGTGCACGATCATGAAGTCAGCATATGTCATATGTAGCTATAGCCACAATACATTCGTTGTGTTACAGCGTAGTACCTCACATGGGTGTGGGCACAGGCTTTGCTTGCAGGCCGCCTTCTGGTGCTGCGCGCACAGTAGTGATTAGGCAAGCGAATCTGTCCTGAGGGACAATCGCCAAGTTTCAAAATTTCAGTACTCAAGTCAGTGGCCGTCTCGGCGTCGGTGGGTTTGACGCCCATCGTAGGCACGTTACGGAGAGAGCGCCAAGCTCCTCGTACTTGACCTCTTTCACTCCTCCCACCATCCTCTCCATCGTGGTCGACGCACTCGCTGCACCCAGCGGTCTTGCCCGCTTCACCCGTCGCGCACTATGACAGACCGCGTACGCTCGTTCAACGTCGACCTCACCCCGCGCAGGCACCATGGCTATGCCGTCCTTCTATTCATCTTCGGAACACTGTTCCCCCCGCTAGGTGCGCATCCTCCCATCCTCACGACGTGGAGAAGAACGGTATCAGAAGGTCTCTGCAGCTGTTGCAGCGCGGTTTGGGATTGGGACCGATTTCTGGTTGAACGTGTTCCTCACGATCTGTGGATACATACCCGGTACGCCATCATCATACCTGACGTTCGCTGCGGCGCGCTCATGCCCGCACAGGACACGCACACAACTTCTACATACAGGTGCACATCGCTTCGTGAGTGTAATACTGTAGTCGTGTTCACCCCTCCATCCTCCCAGAACATCAGAAACAACAAGACACACCGCCGGACGCCCAAGTGGGTGCAGAAGTACGGCCTCGTTGATACCTCCGAGATCAAGCGCAAGGAGCGTCGCTCGCAGTGGGCGAACCGCTACAACGACCGTCTGCCGCGCTCGACGCTCGAAGGGGCGCCGTACGAGGAGGGCCAAGAAGGCAGCTCGAGCACCGACCTGTCCGAGGAGAACTCCCGGCAGCAGCGCAACGCGAACCGGGGAGAGTACTGGGACCCGAACGAGGAGAGGTACTATGGCCAGAACGGCGACTCGTCGAGCGTAATGACCGGAGGGTCCGGGCGTTGGCACTACCCTGCCAACTTCGACGACGCTATACCTGATCGCAAGAAGTCTACCAAGAAGAAGAAGGAGAAGAAGGACAGGTGGGCGCGCACGGAGGATGCGTATGCTGCGCAGGAGGAGAGCGGGTCGAGGCGGAGGAAGAAGTCGAAGAAGAGGCGGTCGACGGTAGGAGACGAGGACACGTACTCGCGCAGGAGCGACTCGACGACGGAGTTCCCGGAAGATCCGGAGGGTGGCCTCTACGGCGATCGTCGTCCAGCAGCTGGCAACGGGCCGGATGGCCCGGACAGAGCAGACGACGCGCCCCGCCGTACGAACGACTCGGATATCTTCAATCACGAATTGTAGGTAGCAGACGAGCGAATGCTGGAGGGGTGCGTTGGAGATGGAGAGAGGGGGGCACTTGACTTGGACGTGTCATTGGCGGGTCGAGTTTCTTGCGGTGCGCAGAAGAACATCATTCATCCATCCATGTATATGTACCGCTCCCCGCATGGTTCCGGTATCTATTCACCACGATTTCAGTGTTGTGTCTCGCATGCTGTGGGTGGCCCTGATCATCCTTCGTCTGGTAGATCCCAACAACCTCAAGATCCGGTTCAACAGCGACGAAGATACTCGCCTTCTGGGCTTTTCCCCGCTCTAATCCCTCCTCTCGTGCTTGCTCTAGACTCTCAGTCTTTGCTGTTCAGAGACAAAGCCATGCATACTCGGTTCTGCTGTTTGCAACTTGCCCCTGCCGTGATGACAACTTATCGAACAGGATGCTGACGACGGTTGGCTATGAATACTGTATCGTACCCAACGGTCAGACGGCCTCGACCATCTCAACTCGCTCCACATGGGACGTGCCGGCTCACCTCGCGTACATAGTTCCCTCGAGAAGGACGAGAAGCGCGGTCGCAGAGCAACTTTCTCATCACTGTCGTGGGCATCCATTCATTGCATATATAAAGCCGTGGGCTCTCGCGCGATGACGCCCTTCGTTCCCGCCGGCCCTTCGCCCTCCACACGCTCGGTTGGCCCAGCCACAGCCTCGCAATTTGGAGCTCGGGGGAAGACATGTTTTTGCACCTCGTTAGGAGCGCGCTCGCGGGCGTGCTGCTCGCGTCGTTCACAGTGCGCGCCGCGGTACTTGTTGACTTCCAGGTTGCACAGCCGCCGCCGCTCCCTCAAGATGCGAAACAATGCACCATCCAGATTCTGCAGTACGTATTCGCGACGGGCTACTTGCGGAACTGAACTGATAACACACGACAACGTCGCAGGCGCACGTTCGGGTTTTCGTTTGGCATGTAGGTCATCTTCCCACACCCTGTGGGGCATGGTCGAATCTGAATGTCGCCGTGGCAGGTCCGAAATTGTACAGTACGAGTGAGTGTTCTGCCAGCCTCGCGGGACTGCGACGCGTGCTGAGACATCGTTGTAAAGGCCGCCAACAGACTGTGGAGCCCCTGGTTCGTGGGCTGGTGTCAGTCTGAACTTCACCGTGACGTCCAACGGCACTCAGTTCGATCGTCTTGGTGAGTTTACGATGCTTAGTCGCAGCGTTATCAGTACTCTGACTGTCCCCAGGCATTTTCACCTTCCAAAATGTGGAAAGTAGGTGCAACAGGGAACGGCCGTCGCTACTTTTAACCAGAGTTGTCTAGTCTGGCGTACATCCACTCCGGAGCCAACTCGTGGAGACGGCATTATCTGGACCCACCTCAAGGACGTGACACGCTACATTCCGCTCTTCGCGAAGCCTGGTACCTTCATCCTTCAGCTAGACAACTTGCTGCAACAAGGCTTGGACGGCCAGTATGCCAGTATGCTTGCAGTTTGCAGGTGTCTAGTACCCAAGGCTGACACCCGCGATCCCCAGCAACGCTGCACGCCACGTTCTTCGCATCTTCTGCAGAGCACCCGCCTGCGCCGAAGGCAGACCTGATCATCCCCGTATCTACTCTGGCTAACGACACGGGCAACGACGCCTCGGTGCCGCCCGCCTTCTCAGTAAGGCTACACGGTTCTGTACTGCATCTGGCGGCCCACGCACTGACCACGCTGGCTTTATTCGAAGCTCAATGTCACAGTACCCCAAAATGCGGTCAAGGTATTCGCCGAACTCTATGCTTCAGGGAACGGCAACGAAGAATTCTGGGTAAGGCATACGAGTATCTTCACGACATAGCACATGCATTGACTCTTGGGGGTCGCATGGATGCAGTACTTCAACACCGCCAACCAGTTCGTTCCCGATCTGCCGGATGGAACGACCTTCGGCGACGGTCCTTTCCGCGAGGTCCGTATGTTGGTCGACGGCCAACTTGCGGGTGTCGCATTTCCGTGAGCTTCCTCGATACCTATTTTTCGAGCGTAAATCTCATCTGTCCATCAGATACGCTGTGATATTCACTGGGGGCATTGTACCGACCGCTTGGAGGTATGTAGTTCCCCGTCAACCGAAGGAAAGTCTCTCCCCTCTGATTCCCCTCCTCTAGGCCCATCACGTCGTACGGCGCAGTCGACCTCCCCACATACTTCCTCGACCTGACGCCCTTCGTGCCCATCCTGACCGACGGCCAGCCGCACACGATCAGCCTCGACGTCGTCTCCGCAGAGGACAACCACGCGATCAACCAGAACTGGTTCGTGTCCGGCAACCTCCAGGTGGTGACCGACCCCTCGGGCAGGCCAACGACGGGCAAGATCACGCGCTACAACGCCGAGCCGTTCGCGGAGACGGCTACGACGGGCGTCGTGGGCGACAATGGCGACGTGAATGTGACCGTGGCCGCGACGCGCCGCATCCACATCGAATCCGTCATCACGAGCGGGTCAGGAAAGACGACGCACGTCGTGTGGAGCCAGAATTTGCAGTATTCGAACACGCAGAACTTCCTGGACGACACCTTTGTTCAGGTGCGCCCCCCAACTACAGCATACGCGTCTTCAGTTGGTGAACTCATGCTCTGTTCTGCGCTAGATCGTGAACCAGAGTGCGACGGGCAACTTCTTGTCGACGCACAACGGCGTGCCAGCTCTGGTGGACACGTTCTCGTACCCGTTGATCATCAACTTCACTATCCTCACCCCTGACGGATCCAACTGTGAGTGTACTGGAGTGCGGGTCCTTTTCTGCCCCACTAACGATGGAGACCCGATGATCCTCCTGCAGTCGTCTCGACTTTCGACCACTCGTACAACCGCGTCTCCAAGCCCGCCCCGTTCATCTTGGGCTCTACGATCCGCAACCGCCAGCTCGCCAGTACGTCCTCCTTCGCCGTTGTCCGTATTCGCGCAGACCTGACCTTCACTCTGACAGGCGGCTTCTTCCGTTTGGCCTCGACGGGCAACAGCGGTAACGGCACCAACTCGAACACCTTCTCTTACGTCGACCTGGAGGGCAACACGTACGACCGGGAGGTCACCGCGGTCAACAACGTCATCACCGCTGACCACCAGGGCGGCACACTTGCGCCCCCTACCACGGCCGTCCACCCCGCCTTCATCCCCTCTGGTGCTCAACTCGAACTCGCGATACCTAGGTTGCCTGGTGGGAGGAAGATCGGGAACTAGGCAACGAGATAGTTTTGATCTCCTCTGTTCTGTTACTTCCCCTGAGGATGTATGTCCACTGTCAGATCGTTCGTTGTTCGGAAAGCGAATACATCGAAAACATGGGACAACGCAGGCAACGTGTGGATCGTAACCAAGAAGCGCTATCTAAGCACCAAGCACCGAACCTCGTCAAGCTCCCGTCCCGCCGTACCTCGGCGCTGCTCCTATCACCGGAGAGTCCCTCAACACACATCGCGTCGCAGGCCGTTGAGGCCCGCTTTATGCCGTGTTGAACGGTATGCAGCGCATCGCTGGGTCACTAGAGCCTATCTGGTGAAGATATAGCGTCTAGGTGGTATCTCTTCTCATGTCTGGGAACTCAGAAGAGACCGACAACCCGGCCGGTCTCGGGGTCGAGGCCGACCTCCCAGAAACCGGGACGGGTGCCGAGTCCAGGCATCGTCTGCATATCGCCGAGGATGGGGTACAGGAAGCCCGCGCCCGCAGAGAGTCGCACAGCACGGATGGGGATGGTGAAACCTGCAAGAGACAGTCCATGAGTACCAGAACGCACATACTGTCCGCCGCATAGACTGACCGGATGGGACGTTCTTGAGCTTGGGGTCATGCGAGAACGAGTACTGCGTCTTGGCCATGCAGACTGACGAACCAATCAGCCACCAATGGCCATTGATGATGCACTGATTAAACTCACTAGGAAGGTTGCCGTAGCCCTGGCGAGTGTACGTCTCGACCTGCTTTTGCGCAAGCTCGCTGAGCTCAATGCCGTCCGCGCCGTAGATCTCCTTCGAGATGATCTCAATCTTCTTTTCGATAGGGAGCTCAAGGTCGTACAAGAACTTGAAGTTCGACTCTCCCTCGCAGACGCTGATCACAGCCTCGGCGAGAGCGCGGGCACCTGCACCACCCTCGGCCCAGTGGTTGCTAATCACAGCAGCATCTGCGCCAGCAGCAAGAGCCTGCTCCCTAACGAGCTGGAGCTCCGCCTCGGTGTCGGACCTGGTCTCGCGGTTCAAGTATACATCATGAGCTATGACCCAGTGAACTCACGAGAAGCGGTTGATGGCCACGACGACCTTGACGCCAAACTTGCGCGCGTTCTGGATGTGCTTCGCCAGGTTCTTGCAGCCCTCCTTGAGAGTCACGAGGTCTTCCTTGGTGTACGTCTCGTGCAGGGGCTTGCCTGGCGTCACGTCGGGTCCACCGCCGTGCATCTTCAGGGCACGAGTGGTGGCGACAATGACGGTACCGTCGGGCTTGAGACCACTGACGCGGCACTTGATGTTGCAGAACTTCTCCATGCCCATGTCCGCACCAAAGCCACCCTCCGTGAGCACGTAACCAATGCGGTCCGAGGAGTCGCCCTCTTCGGTACCGGCGAGCTTCAGCGCAACGCGGTCGGCAAGGATGGAAGAGTTGCCGTGAGCGATGTTCGCGAAAGGACCGGCATGGACGAATACAGGCGTGCCCTGCATAGCCAAAGAATGAGCCCGAATGCATGGATATGAATATGGACTCCACATACCTCAAGAGTCTGCATGAGGTTGGGCTTGATTGCGTCCTTCATGAGAACAGCAAGAGCACCTCCAACACCGATGTCGTCCGCAGTGATCGCCTCGCCGCGCTTGCTGGTAGCGACAACCATGGCACCCAACCGCTCGCGCATGTCCGCGAGGTCCGTGGTCAACGCCAGGACAGCCATACACTCACTCGCGACGGAGATGTCGAAGCCAGTGACACGCGTGTGACCCTGCTCCGTCGGGTTCTGTCCAATGGTGATCTTCCGGAGGTGACGGTCGTTCACGTCAATGACACGATTCCAGGTGATCGTCTCGGGGTCAATGTCAAGGCGAGCGAAGCGGTTGATCTCCTCAGGGGTGAGATCATCAGGGTTGGTCTTGTCGATACCGAGCTTCTTGAGACGCTTCAGCATGAGGGGTGCGAACTCGCGCTTGCCTTTCTTCGCGGGGACGAGTCGACTGTACAGGGCCTACGAATGCTCATCAACAATCATATGGCTAGTACACCGGAAGGAAGCGAACCTTGTCGGACTGAGTTGCCTCATGGAACATGCGCGCGTCAAGAGCAGCAGCTGTATGCTAAATGAGCGCTTTCACAAGGGACGGATCTCAATCAGTACTAACCAAGCAGGTTGTTTGCAGCAGTGACGGCATGAATATCACCAGTCAGGTGCAAGTTGAACTAATCTCCAAGTCAGTGACGAGCTTTCGAACATCCCGACGGTGATAACCTACCTCGTCCATCGGGATGACTTGGCTGTAGCCTCCGCCCGCGGCACCTCCCTTGATACCGAACGTGGGGCCCTGGCTGGGTTGACGCACGCAAGCAAAGGCGGGACGACTTAGGTGTGCACCAAGGGCCTGCGCGAGACCGATAGTAGTGGTAGACTTGCCCTCACCGAGAGGCGTAGGCGTGATGCTGGAAGCCCATATGAGGTGGAAAAATCTCATACCGAACATAGGAAACGCACCCAGAGATGACAATGTACTTCCCGTCCTTGCGATGTGCGAGACGTTCAAGGATGCTAAGCTCCACCTTCGCCTTGTACTTGCCATAGCTTTCGAGTTCGTCTGGGTGGATACCGATCTCGTAGGCTAGTTGCGCAACCGGCTTCGGCGTCTGCGCCATCGCAATCTCAATGTCGCTAGGAACCTTCTCCAAGATGTTGAGCTTGAGTGGCTTGAGACGAAGCGAGCGTGCTTGCTCCCAGAGCCGTTCTGCTGCCTTGAGCGTGTTTGACATGAGCATCGCGACAGTCATGGGACCGACGCCTCCCGGTACAGGAGTGATGTGGGAGGCGACTCCCGAAGCAGACTCAAAGTCGACATCACCAACCAACCGTTGGCCAGACTTCTTCGTCGCATCTGCGCATGCAGGTATAGGCGTCATTTTTCGGAAGAAGACAGATTGAGCTTTTACCTGGGATATAGTTCGTTCCGACATCGATAACGACAGCACCTGACTTGAGCCAAGAGCCTTGCACGAACTGGGGCTTTCCGATGGCAGAAACCACGATGTCCGCGTCCTTGACCTAACGTGCGAATGGTCGGTCACTGACCAGTCAGATTCAACAAGAAGCTCGTACAATCTCGGGCAGGTTCTGTGTCCTGCTGTGGCATTGAGTGACGGTGGCGTCCCGGTGCCTGAGCATGGCGGCGACAGGGCTACCGACGATGTCGCTGCGACCGAGGACTACCGCGCGCGACCCCACAAGAGATACCCCGGTTGACTCGAGGAGACGAATGACACCGGTGGGCGTGCATGGCGTGTACAGAGGATCCGAAGCACGGGAAGAAAGGTGACCGATGTTGTACGCGTGGAAACTGTGTGTACGGTACCACTAGTCAGTGAATTGTTCCACGGTTAGGGGTCGCGTATACCAACGACCGCAAACGCCGCAGAGTGGCAGGATTCACGAGTGCGGGAGCCCGATAGCGAGCGACGTGGCTGCCTCGCAGAGCGGGTTTCTGAGGGGAGATAGAGCACGTACCCGTCGACGTCCTTCTCAGGACTGACCGCCTCAGTGACGGTGCGCTCGCCTTCCGCGCCAACATGAGGACCAAGGGGAAGCTGAACAAGAATGCCGCTGACGGTCTCATCGTCGTTGAGCTTCTTCACGATATCTACAATGTCGGAGACCTCCGCCTCCTCGGGGACCTGGACGTGCTTGAACGCGATGCCGACCTCCTCCGCAGCCTTCGCTTTCATGCGCACATACACGGCCGAGTCCGGACGCGCGCCGGCCTGGATAATGGCAAGCTGAGGCTTGAACCGGGGAAACTGGGACTGCAAGGACTTGATCTTGCCCGCGACCTCGTCGCGAATAGATCTGTGGGGATCGCGTGCAACGAGCGTCAGCATGTACAGCAGAGGGAGGCAAACGAGGACGCACTTCGCGATTGCGGTACCATCGATGATCTTTGCACTGGAGGACATGGTCCGTAGGTGGTGGAGGGGTGAGAGGAGCGGGCGATATCCTGAAGCGTGCAGGAATCGCCGCATCTCGAATTCCCTTTAGAGGCAGGCAGGGGAACGCGTAGCGCGCTGTTTGCTCGCGCCTGACCTGGCTCGTGTTTTCTCGCGGATCGTGCGCGCGGGGGAGTTTTCACAGCGCAGGACCGGGGCTCGTCGCGTCGTGTGTGTGCAAGGTGGTGGTCGCTGGGAGAGAGCCCATAAGCGCAGACGGTCGAGTCAGGACCACGAAACGAAGCTCGCGAGCCTCGAATACACCGAGCTCGCGCCAGCGTTGTCCCTTCACGTGACCGATCTCCCCCAAATTTTGCGGAAGAGCTGCCAGCGGCTTCACCCAGCGTCTTGCTCACCTCCGTCATCCGTCGACCGTCTACGCCCGACCTCCCCTCTCTACCTCACCGTCATGTTCAACGCCCAGGCAGCCTCAGCCTTCCGCTCGTGCACCGCCGCGCTCTCCTCGCGCACCCTCGCGCGTTCTTCAGTGAACGTTGCGAGGCGGAGAGCTGCCTTCGCCATGAGCTCACGTCATTACTCAGACAAGGCGCCGTCTCCGGAGGATCCAAAGCCAGCGGAGGAGAGCGAGAAGGACGAAGTTGAGGTGTCTCCGGAGACAACACTGCTTCACAAGCTCAAGGCGGAAGAGGCAAAAGTTGCCGACTGTATGGTGAGTAACAGCTCTGACCTGCCAGGCAATGCACCGCGTGCGCATTCGCCAAGGTCTATTGGACCACGACAGCAATGTGCTAACTCGATCTCTTTGCAGAGCCGGTTACGGTACCTCCAGGCCGACTTCCTGAATCTCCAGCGCAACGCCGCGAGAGAGAAGGAGCAGGCGCGTGACTACGCAATCTCGCGCTTCGCCAGCGACCTCCTCGAGACCGTCGACGTCCTCTCCATGGCCCTCAAGTCCGTCCCAAAATCCTTCACCACCCCTCCTCCAGAATCCTCTGACGCCTCCTCGTCATCCGACGCCCCTGTCGAAAAGACCGCAGACGTGCACCTACGAGAGCTATACGAGGGCGTCGAGGCGACCCAGCGGTTACTCCTCCACACACTCTTCAAGCACCACGTCAAACCCTTTGACCCTACGGGCGAGAAGTTTGACCCCAACCGGCATGAGGCTCTCTACCAGGCCCCCATACCTGGAAAGGAGCCCGGTACCGTGTTGGAGTGCCAGAAGACCGGGTTCATGATCAAGGACCGTGTCCTTCGTGCTGCACAAGTCGGCGTCGTCCAGGACACGTCCTCATGATCAGCCGGGACGGTTAGGAGCGAGGGGTGTTCACAGGCTCGCCCGTCGCGAGACGGACGGTAGTGTTGTAGACCAGAGTGGTAGACTTTTACGATAGTATTCACGCCCGCTAATCAACGAATCTCTACTCCAAACTTGTCCTTCAGGTTACTGATCACCTCGGCGTGGACAGCGTTCGCCTCGTCATTGGACAATGACCTGTTGGACACGTTTAGCATACAGTCAGGTTGTGTTGTATCGCTGAGCCCATACCTATCCATGGAACAGTAATTGATACGATAGCATTTACTGCTCCGGTTTGTTTTGGGGTGAGTGAACGAGTCGATCTAAATTGCCCTTCAGGTTCATTCAAGCCCGTTGATGGAATGAGCAACACTCACCAGCACGACATCTTGTACCAGGTCGCCAACGGTGTCACGGACAAGGTCACAGAAGTCGTTGTCGTGCAGACCAGTGTCCGGTAGCCAGAAGCTGACGTCTTTGTAGCAAGCAGGGTATTTTGAGTAGGGCTTGAATGTGTTGATCTCTCCCGCGGTGAACTGAGAGAGGAAGCGGGGGTCTTGGGACCAGAATAGCCGGATGTCAGGTATCGAGAACAAGATCATAGCAATACGCTCCAGCCCCAGACCGAATGCCCAGCTGATACTGTCGTGGACCCCTGCAAGAGAGGTTAACAACATGACACGCATACAGTAGCAACGCATACGCACTGGCAGTGTCCAACGTCCTCTGCTGCACGACTCCGCATCCGAGGATTTCCAGCCACTTCCCGCGGAAGAACACCTCGACTTCATAGCTTGGCGTCGTGAATGGGAAGTACGCCTCTATCCAGCGCACTCGCAGCGGCTCGCCCTCGTTGACCCCCGCTCTGTTCCCGAACAGCGTCAGCATGAGGCTGTTCAGTGACAGCTTCAAGTTCAGCGCGACGAGCTCCGCCAGCACCGGGTCGTGCACGTCCTGGCGTGGGTTCGAGGGGGTGATATGGGGCACATCCTCGATGATGATGTTCGAGCGCGCCAGATGGTGTGCGAGCCGTGCGTTGTCGTCCTCGAGCTCCGCGCGCGCGGACGCGTCGTTGGAAAAGACGCGTGCGCCCTCCATCTGGTGGAAGACGGGGTAGTGCGACGCGTCGATCTCGTCGCGCCGGTAGACGTCTGCTGAGAGCAGCCATTGCCTTTCGCCGCGCGCGAAGGTCTCGACTTCGTGTGCGGAGGTGTGCGTGCGAAGCATGAGGTCCTTGTTGATGTAGTAGCTGTCCGTCACGGCGCGTCCTGGGTGGTCTGGAGGAAAGCCGAGGTCGTCGAAGTTCTGCGCGGGTGTTACCACAGGTGGAAGACCAACCATGATGTTGAAGTTGTGGAAATGGGAGGAGATGAGGTTTTGGAGGATGCCCAACGGGTGGGTCGGGTTCATGTAGAGGTTACGTCCGACCTTGTCGATGATGGCAGAGGTGATGTTTGTAGTTGAGTCGGCAGGATACTGTTGGCCAAGAAGGCTGACGGGTGGACGAGTCGAGTAGCATCGCCGCGACTGAATGGTACGGAAGAGATATCGAGACAAGCGTGTTCGCGAGAGGCCTGCAGTCATCGTGCACCGTACAGCAAGTCGAGTGCAAAGGCGCCCGTGACCGTGCTTTCGGTGGCTCGGACCGCTCGAGATTGCGGGCCGGCGCGAACTCCTGACTCGAAGACGAAGTTTGAACTCTACGACATTGACAGTGTACAACGGATTCGGGTCCGTGATTGATAGCATGCTAGTACAGTGCGACAGCAAAGATGCAAGAGAAGAATCTAAGTCTAGGTGTACTTCACGCGTAGAGACAGATTAAAGGGAAGAGTCGTAGCCGTGACTGTGATCTCCCCGCCGTCTGGGACCAACTCTGACACCTTCTTCTCAAGGTTCGGACGGGTTGCTTGCTCGAGCTGCGGTGGTGCCTGGAAGTAGATCTGCTTGTCCGGCGTGGACAACGATGGCCTCTTCACTTGGCTGGAGAGCGCAGTCAGTGATAGCACTACAAGCTCGGATGCTATCCACTTACATGTCTTGCCTTTCGACAAGCATCTCAATCAACCGCTCCACTGTCCACTCCTTGCTAATCGAGATGTCGAGGGATTCACCGCCACATACGGGACAGTCCTGACGCTTCTCGTGCTCGAAGGTGTACGAGTAGACACTGTCAGTCCCGATGAGCATGAAGTAGTTGTTCAAGAAGGCGGCAGAGCTCGTCGCGATCTTGAAGGCTTCGTTACAACACGAGGCTAGGTAGCATTCGTCAGCCGTACTCCTGATGGTTATTGCATAGTAGGACATACCAGCGATGATTGCGTTCGTTGACGCAATAGCGGGAATGATGTTCTTGACTACGCCTTGCGTTAGCGAATATGTGACACCTTCAATCTTGAACTCCTTGGCACGAGCAAGGGCAACCTGATACAACCAGGTGATGTGCTCCGGATTGTCAGTGTCCATCTTCTTCTCTGTGGGAACAAGTAAGTGGATGTCCCTCTGACTCGCTGAAGGAGACATACCACCATGGACGCGGGGCCATTCTAGTACTGATGCCCACTCTATACAGTGCTCAGGGAGACGAGGGGTGTTCGCAATGGTACAGATCGGGAACGCGGTCGGTTTGTTGAGCATGTCTAGGGAGCACTCATAGCAAGACGTAACGGTGGGTAGGATCACGCGAGCCTGCCCCTTGAAGCCTGCATACTATGAGTGTCTGAAGGACCTAGCATACATAGAGGTTATCACCTTCCGTTCCACCATCGATGAGGGGTTTCAGGCTTTCCGGGTTCTCTGGATCTACCATGTTGACTAGAGTAGCGTTGATCCACCGTCGCGCCTCAACAGAGTCAAGACCACAGATGATGAGGTTGAACTGCATGTAGTAGTCCTCATCCTTGTCCTGAATCTTGCCGAAATACCTATGTTGGAGTTGATTGACACATACAGCCATCCAAACAGGGAGTACATACGGTGTAACCTTCACGCCTGGTACGCGGTTCATGATGAACTCGGCCGCCACAATGGCCTTGGAATTACCAACGTCCTTCGGGCTGGTTGCGTATTGGAGCATGCAGGACTGAATAGTTCGGATGACTCACCGGAAGAGGAATTGGCGGTTGAGGTTGCTTATGTCGATCGTGTCCATGTCTATAACGTGAATATCCTTGAAACCGGATAGAGCCAGGTTGGCTAGGATCTCGCATCCCAGACCACCGGCTCCGATGACTAGAATCTTGCACTGTTCCCTCAAAAACTTCTTGACCTAACATACAGAGCCGTGTCTAGATCTATACGCGTTGAGTACAGTGTATGAAGCGCACCTCATCTCCCGCAGAGAAGGATGGGTCCGTCCTAGGACCTGGTTTGTCGAGGATCTGGTCGACATGGTGGTAGCGACCCTCCCAATCGCTTGACGACGCGTTTCCGTTGACTACAACGGCGGCGGCCATGATCAGACTCGATTGCGGGTGATGGGTGGCTTCAGGGAGCGTATGGGGAAGAAGGGCGAACAGCCTCAAGGTGAGGACGCGTTGTGGCCGGACAAGCTGCAGTAAGCATCTAGACGCCCAAGATCTGAATACGCGAGCGTTTCGCACTTTTTGATCGAGAACGCGCTTGGGCTCCCCTTTCGTCCGCCTTTTGCTCTTCTCTCTCGTCTTCGTGTTCTTTGCCCTCGAAATGACACAGGCACCGACCGTCTTGCAGTTCAGTGGTCATCAGTATCTCCGGCATCGTCTTGTGCTGTCCATACTCAGCGGAAAACCCGTGCGCATCGACAAAATCCGGTCGGACGACAAGAATCCTGGTCTACGAGGTACGCAAGGTCATTCTTCATCCGCCGTGCAGTGTGCTCATTGTGAAGCCTCGTGCTTTCTCAGACTATGAAGTCAGCTTGTTGAGGCTGCTTGAACGCGTGACAAATGGGACGGTCATTGAAATCTCGGTAACAGGTGCGTGAGGATGGACTTGCCTTTTGGTTTCAGTACCCATGTCGTTCCAGGTACTGCCATCCTCCTCAAACCTGGAATTATCGCCGGGGGACGAGTTACGCACGAATGTCCCTTGTCGCGCTCAACTGGATACTTCCTCGAACCTGTCATCATGCTCGCGCCGTTCGCGAAGAAGCCACTGCAACTTACTCTACGAGGCATCACCACTGACGACAATGACCTCTCTGTAAGTCCCCAATTGCTGTGTTGCTTCCAGGAAACCTATGTCTTTCAAGGTGGACATCATACGAACTGTTACGCTACCTCATCTGCAACTATTTGGCGTGTCAGAAGGGCTGGAACTTCGAGTACGTCCCACCTATTCATGCATATCAACTGCGGTCATTGACTTGTTCCAGATTAAGAAGCGCGGAAGTCCACCTCAAGGAGGCGGCGAAGTGCAGTTCTTATGTCCCATCGTGAAGCAGGTCAAGACCCTCAACTTCGTTGACCCGGGCAAAATAAAGCGGATACGAGGTATCTCGTAAGTACAACTTATACCAGTGGTGTACGTTTCCGCTAAGAGGCTGTACTCATGCAGGCATGCTGTCCGAGTGAATCCACAATTTTCGAATCGAATGATCGAAGCGTCCCGCTCGGTTCTTAATCGCTACATTCCAGACATATATCTGTACTCTGATGTGTACAAGGGAGAAGACAGCGGAAAGTAAGGCTTGCTTTACTTGTACTAAACGTAACGTGCAGACACTCACGAGTCACAAAGATCGCCAGGTTACGCACTCAGTCTACTCGCAGAGTCCACGACTGGCGCCATGCACTGTGCAGAAGCCATCTCAAAACCTGGCGTGCCTCCAGAAGACATCGCCCTTCTAGCCTCAAGGGCCTTACTCGCGGAAATCAAGAGGGGAGGCTGCGTGGATCGACAACATCAGTCATTGGTGTTGCTCATGATGGTCCTTGGCAGCGAGGACGTCGGCCGGTGTAGGATGGGCGAACCTACAGCGCGAACGTAAGTAACCTCGTTGTCTCTTACTTCTCATCCACAGCTGATCTACTTCAGGATACAATTTTTGCGCGATGTGAAGGAGTGCTTTGGCACGGCCTTCAAAATTGTCCCAGCGGATGCTACGGAGTCAAGCACGCCCGATCTTCTGTACTCGTGCTACGGCGTGGGCTACGTGAACGCCAATCGGTCACTGGCTTGATGATCATAGCCGTTCATGGATAGATCTACAGCACGTTACAATCCTAGTGGTCAACATCTCAGCGTCAGCCTCAGGCAGCTTTCACAGTCGTCGAGCAACGGCGCTTGAAGCGTCCGATAGTGACTGCGCTGGACTGTGCCAACCAGTCATGCAGAGTTTAAGGCTCCAGTTGGAATTTTGGCAAGAGACCATCTTGCTACTTCGCTGACTTATGAAATCGCGTTGCGTGGTGCCTATAGCAGACAAATCTTCGGTTGCTCACAGGAAGCCTTGCCCTGGCTGAGTCCCAGGCATTCAGGGACGGCGATGAGACACCTGTCGCATGTAGGTTTGTGATGGGGTCTCTGGTGCGCGCAGGCCGATCGTCAGCTTGAGGAACTAATTCATCAGCACAGCGCAGGTGGGCATGACACACTCAACACTCATGACACACCGACTAGTGGCTTGACGTTCCCAGTTGGCTGGTTATGCAACATCTTGACCGACCAAGGTGCAGATTTCGTGAAGCTCCAGTCTCCGGTCCTTCCAACCCACAGGGCAATCTTCGAAGTTCTATATCAATGAGATGTACCTCAAGAGAACCTGTCGAGATTAAGCCCGAACAAACCTCCGTCTGTTCACGGCAGTTGCTGCTCCATGTGAGTTTTCATCTCCTTATCAAGTCGTCACTATCTTCATTGCCGCCGCGCTGTGGGTAACATCCCCTTGTTTCATTAAGCCATCGCACGCCGAAGCGCAGCACTGTCACGGCTATACAGCTTGCCGAGCCCGGGATGGCCTTTGTATAGTCCTTCCATCATGCATACCGACGCGCCGGAGCCCGGGGTTGACGCATTGGCCGGATACGGAGACGAGCCATGCTCAAACCGGCGGCAGACTTCAGGTGTGCGCTACGCTCGCGTTGTAACGGTTGCCTGTAGGGGTTTCATCGGCCATGCCCGGCTTCGAAAGGCAGGATATTCCTGTCGCTATATGTAGTGTGGTGCTCATCAAGCCTGGCAACAGACAGCGGTCCTGACCCTCTCGCCAACGTCGCTCACGAACCCTAGGGCCCAAGTCGCGACACATGTTTACTAAATCGTTTGGCGTCGCGTTATGCGCGATATCCTATGTCTCATTCGTCCAGGCAGGTATGTGCATCACGAAGCCTCGCTACTTGCCATTTCTAAGGTTTGAACGCTCATTGTATGTCATTCAGGCAACGGCGCGGTCTTCGATTACGTTGTGATAGGTATAATCGACTTTGCCTTGATGGCCTCTCTATCTCCTGCTAACGCTGGCGGAATGTTAGGTGGCGGAACTGCAGGGCTCGTGGTTGCCGCTCGTCTGGCTGAAAACCCGAACGTCACTGTGGCGGTGATAGAAGCTGGCATACACCACATCAATGAACCTCTCGTTGACACTCCAGGCAAGCTCGACCGTTCACTTACTAACTGTAGGTATGAACGAGCTGATGCCGAATCCGGGAAGGGCTTTTCGCGCAAACACTTGGGAATCCTGCCTTTGACTGGGGCTTCTCCACTGAGCCACAGACGGGCTTGAACAACAACACAATCCTGTACTCGCGGGGTAAGATGCTCGGGGGCTCCAGCGGCCTCAACTTCATGGTGTGGGACAGGGCGTCAGCCAAGGACTACGATGCATGGGAAACGGTCAGCAGCGCTACACATAGTTCAAGAGCGGATTGATTCATTGCGAGTTCAGCTTGGCGCGACAGGCTGGAATTGGCAGACTCTGCTCCCCTACTTCAAGAAAGCGGAGACGGTGGCCCCGCAGACAGAGCAGCTGTTTCCAGACGCTCACGCAGTGCCCGAGTCTGTATTCAACAACTTCCATGGACGCTTCGGCCCGCTTCAGGTATGTCCCGAAACGTTGTGACGTCTACATTGCTTAACGCTCCCCCAGGCATCATACAATGTCATCTACAGCAATATCACAGCACCTTACGTGGAAACGTTCAATGGCCTGAATATTCCCACAAATAGCGATCCGGTAATATCCAACATTTATTTTGTTCTTCATGGTCACTCATACCATACGAGTAGTATATGGGGAATGCAACAGGCATATACAATACCGAAATGACCATCGATCGTGTCAAGGACCGTGGAACACGGTCTTATTCCGCGAGCACCTACTTCAATATCAGCATGGACAAGCCCAACTTCGCGGTCTTCCTGGCCACACAGGTAATGTACACTGGCTTATGGGTTTAGCCTTATACAACTTACCCTTGCATAGGCGACCAAGATCAATCTGTCCAAGACTAAAGGAAGTTTGCGAGCTTGCAGTGTAAACGTTGTTGCGGTTAATCACACTGGATTGACGGGCACGATCCAAGCACGAAAGGAAGTTATACTGGCAGCCGGTGAGCGTTTGTTCACTCACTTACCACCAATCTGCAACTGACGTAGACCCCCAGGCTCTGTTCAGACGCCGCAATTGCTCGAATTGTCTGGTAGGTTCTGTATCTATTCGTTCAGTGGATTGAGGCTGATGGCCAATGTAGGGATTGGTAATAAAACCATCCTCAATTCGGTAGGGATCAAGGCACTTGTCGATTTACCCGGGGTTGGTGAGAACCTACAGGTACGTAGAACCGCGCCCTGTTACCGTGCTTGAGACCCAAATGACTTGCAGGATCATACTCTTCTTCCGCAAGATTTCGAGATACAGAACACATTTTTCACAAACGGTACGAGACAGCTCGATGAAATGCTCAATGAGTGCTGACCTAGCACGGCAGACGAACTCAGGAACAACGCAACTTTCCTAGCTGAACAACAAGCAGAGTAGTATGTATCGCATCTCAGCTTTGCCTCATGCGTACTCAACACCCTTCATGCAGTGCGGTGAACCACACTGGGATGTTCGCTGCCACTCAGTTTGTGCTGGCCTTCCCTCCCGCGCGCTCTGTCGTTTCGGATCGAGTGATGTCCTCGCTACGCTCCAAAGCCATGACGATGTTGGGCTCCAAAACCCTATCCCCGTTGGAGAGAGCTCAGTTCACGCTTCAGGCCCAATGGCTAGAGGAAACCGACATCGCGTTTTTGGAGTATCTTATGTTCGCCACGGGTGGCCTGACGGTTGTTCCTCCTGCACCCAACTCAACTTATGTCACGATGTGGGTTGCTCTGATGGTGAGTAACAGTAATGATTCTAGCTTTATAGCGTATCATTTAACGTTGATCCATACAAGCGTCCGTTCAGCCGAGGTGCAGTGGTACGCCGACCCTCACGGCGCCGAATACTTATTGCTGATGGCGACATTATGTAGCACATCAAATCCCGCGACCCATTGGTTCAACCCACGATAGACCCAAGATATCTCACCAATGACTTCGGTGTGTCTTTGCGCTGGCTCTAGCGTCCTCGCGCAAGACTCACCATGTATATATGCTCTCGGCAGACGTTGAGCTCGCGATCGAGAGCACCAAGTTCGTGCGCCATGTAACGGAAAGCCAACCCTTGGCCTCCTTTGTGGTCGCCCCGCACCAACCAACCGTTGCTGAAGTGTCGACTGATGCGGAATGGCTCGAGTAAGCAGGCGAGCCATAGTTTGGTCACCGTTCTACGCACTCACCGTACTTCAGCTACATCAAGACGTTTGTTGGGACCATCTACCACCCAATGGGCACTGCGGCAATGCTCCCGCTCGCACGCGGAGGTATGAATCTTGTGGATCCCTTCAAAAGTTGACAGCTTAATTCGCCATGATACCACTAGGTGTTGTGGACCCTACGACGCTGAAGGTGTACGGAACGTCCAACCTTCGAGTGGTGGACGCGTCCATCATACCTCTCATTCCTGCGACTCATCCAGTGGCGACGATATATGCGATCGCGGAGAGGGTAGGTGGCGTCGCATCTCGCACCAAATATTTGACGATCAGCTTTCTTGCAGGCTGCAGACATGATCAAGGGGCTTGTCTAGTCGGATGTGTATTGGGGATGACTCTTAGTGATCGATCGTCGTATTCTATACACGAATGTTGCACCATTTCTGGCTTGTTGGACGGAGAGATTCTCCTTGGGCCTCACTTGGAAGGCCTGTATGTGATTTGGGCCGCTAGTGTATACTCACATAGTGCAGGATTCATTTCGGACCTACGACCTAGCCTCAACAGAGACAAGCTTGACGACTCGGGTCACTATGACGAACCGTCCTTCATATTGACGATCATTTCGACTCGTGAGTCGTGACAGAGTGAACTTCAGCCTTTGGATTGCGCTACTCTGAGCTCACCCTTAACGAGTCACGACATGACCGCCGATCTCGCAACTTCAACGAGAACTTGAACACACTGACAACTCGTCTCCGACTGGGGCCAAGCGTCCGGGCCGGGGTCATGGCCCGGCGCTTCGGTCGCTGATGTAAGCTCGAACAGACATTCCAGAGTCCCAGTCTCTGCGCATCACGGTCCTCTCGAAAGATGAACTCCTCAAGCTGAGGTGATCAAGGCGAGGGACGCCCTGTGCTTGCCCCAGTAAGTAGAGCCCGATACTATTCATCTTGATGGGAGTCCGGAGTTAGTCTGAGTGCCCTCACCATTCAAGTTGACTGGTCAGCGCACCGATGCTGTCTGGCGAAGACCTCCCGGGCCATCCTTCGACCGCTCGAGCGGCGCGGTGAACGCTGGATTGGCTTTCGAAGCATGCTTTCCATCTTCCCTCGTGATGACAGTTACTATATAATGTCCGGGGCCACGGTTGGCAATGGGTGCACCCCTTTCACTGGTCCCGACTCCCCACCCATGACGCTCACAGATCCCGTCTACGACTCTCAATTGCTCAGCACCTTAGCTCTGTTTGCTTTGGTATGCTCGCTTTGTGTGACTGGTCCCGACAACGTTGACTCACCTACTTCACTCAGGTAGCGCATCAAGTCTTCAGAAGATACGAGACCTTCTCGTTTCTCGCACATGCTGGTCTTCTCCTCTTTCCCCCCCTCCTCGCTATCCAATGCTCGGCACGGCAACTCAACTGGACGTCACTTTCTCCCAAGGGTCTTCTCCTCTGCTACACATTCTACTACTTCGTTCTTGGAGTGTCCGTCATCGCATATCGACTGTCTCCTATTCATCCTCTGTCACGATATCCCGGCCCTGTGGCCTACAAGGTATCGAAGCTTGTTTGGGCATACCAATCGTTGGACGGATACTCGCACAAACGCCTTAAGACCCTGCATGAACACTACGGAGATGTGGTCAGGATAGGCGCGTGTATCGCCATCTGCTACCCCACGCCGCAAGCGAACTAATCGTACTCGTAACATCACTGGCAGGTCCTAACGAGATATCTTTCCGAGACGCAAACGCCATCGGACCTATTCTCGGCGCGGCCGGTGTTCCCAAGAGCACATGTGAGTTCGATGTCTGCGTTCACACGCGGGTGACAAGCCTGACGCTGTCTGCAAGATTATATTGGGACGACGCTGGGCAGAATCACGAACGACGTTGATATCATGTTCGTTGGTATCATGAACCCTGAGGAACATCTGCGGCGTCGTCGAGCCTGGAATCGCGCGTTCAGTACTGCAGCCATCAAGGGCTACGAAGACCTCGTCGCAGCGCGTGCTCGTCTCTTGATTGACAAATTGGGAGAGCAGCCAGGAGAGGTGTCGCTGAACAAGTGGATGAACAACTTCTCGTGAGTGGTGTTCTTGAGATATACACCTCCTGACACTGAGCCTCGGCCAGCTACGACATCATGTGCGACATGGCGTAAGTTCTCACAACGAGTGTTACTATCATTCTGTAACTCATCGCATGGCGCTCATGCTCAGCTTCGGCGGCGGCTCGGAGCTCTTGAAAGAGGGCGACGAGAACAATCTGTGGGCTGTCATAGAGGAGGGTGTCGAGTACGTCGCGAGCTCTTCTCACCATCAAGTAGTCTGGTTCAATTGCACTGACACTCGCGCAGGTTCGCTTTCTTTTTCTCTCACGTTCCCTGGCTGGCCGCATATGTCGGCCGCATTCCAGGCGCTGCCGGCCCCCTGGATACTCTCATCTCCCATTCTCACAATCTTGCGGCGGAGCGTCTGAAGCGAGGTTCCGACAGACGTGACCTATATCATTACCTCGTAAGTAAGCTCGATGGGACGATTGCGATGAAGCATGCGACTCACAATACCATCTGACAGAGCAATGAGGATCTCCGGGATAGACCCCCTCCAACTATGAGGCAGATGCAGGACGACGGACTACTGGCCGTAGTTGCAGGCGCGGATACGACTGCAAGTGCTCTTACGTGTCTGTTCTTCTCCCTTGCTACCCACCCTGGCGCGAACGCTACTTTGCAAGCCGAAGTGGACAAACACTTCCCCAGAGGAGAAGATCCTCTCCGTTCTGGTGACTATCGGGATATGCACTATCTCACCGCAGTGATGTGAGTACTCCGTACGGTGGCCAGCCCGTCAAAGCCCGTGAGCTTTCTAACCGACGCTTTCCACGGTAGAAACGAGACTATGCGTCTTTACCCGCCTGCTCCCGGAGGCGGTTCGCGCAGGGTACCTCCCCATAACAATGCGATGGTCGTAGGCTCAACGTGCGTCCTCTACTTTACCCATTGTACAAGGTCTCATCCTTTGCAGAGTAATACCCCCAGGGACGTTCATCTGGGTCCCATCGTATGCCGTCCAACGGGACCCTCGGAACTTCACATTCCCCGACACCTTCTGGCCCGAACGCTGGCTCGTCGCGTCTGGCCACCTGCGGCTGCAAGATGCATTGGCAGCGCTCCCGTGCGGAGCGCCAACCACGCCAGCCGCTGTCGACCTCGAGCGCGACTTCAATTTCATCCACAACGACGTGGCGTGGCTGCCGTTCTCTCACGGGCCGATGAACTGCGCGGGCAAGAATATCGCCATGGTCGAGCTGCGCATGGTCGTCTGCGCGTTCGTGCACAGGTTCGAGGTTCGGCTGCGGGATGGGTGGGACGTCGGGGAGTTTGAGCGAGGGTTCAAGGACTACTTCACTGCCTCGCGGCCTGAGCTTCCTGTGCAGCTTCGTGTGCGCTAGGTGCTGACACGCGTCATGGGGTATCAACCAATAAGCTCGTATTCACTCGTTCGCCTGCGGTCCGTGACAGCATCTACGCGAGAAGATGCACCGGTCGGTGAAGCTACACGGCAGGGGTGATTGCGCTCAATGTATGTCCGTGCTCATCAATCTAAACGCCGCGAGATGCCTATCCACTGATCGGAGTCACCATATTCCGTGTCAAGTCCGTTCTGGCAGCAATAATAGCATCTTACGTCCTACGCCATCTTACGCTAGAAGACCGCCCAAGGCCGCTCTTTCTGCGTACACCAGGGCGATCAACGTGCTCCCAATTGTGAGTCGTCCACGCCGAGTATCACGGTCTTTTGGGGATCATGATTCATTAGATAGCGGCATGGAACAGCGCTGTCGCACTCGTTACGACCAAGACGCCGATGTGCTGCGCTGGGGAGAACGTTGTCCGATTGAGCCGGGATGGTTATGTGCGCTGTGAGTGGGCAGACCTCTCTGATGTTTTCTGATGTTGGAGTGGAGGTTTGACTGTCGGAGTTCTTATTGTACCGAGCCACGCCTGGTTCGGTAGCCTTCTGTCTTATCCGTGCTATGGGAGTGTCCTGGCGTTCTCAATGTTCTTAGCCGCCTACGGACCACGGTGCGACGAGGCGCGGAGGCCGCGCTCGGGCTAGTGCGTGCAAGCATTCTGCATCTTCCGCCGGTGGCTTCGATAGGGCTCGCGATTCTCGAAGGGTCAAGGTAACATGTGGACAGGGACAGCACGCTAATTGAGAGCCTCAAAGATGAGTCGAAGTAAGACAACGCTCGCAGCATGAATCGCGAGTAACCCCGCTTCTGGTGCGTGTAGCTTCAGCGTGTTCAAGGATTAATTGCTGCTGACGCAATCAGTAACGCAACACGTTCCCCCCGACGTTTGATCGGATGACTACTTTAAAGGAAGAAGAAGTATTATCGCCGTCGCCCTGGATAAGGCGTTCGCTTCGAAGATGCGGCTTCTTGCGACTTTCAACCCCGCTCAAGATTCCGATCATGACCGGATAGGAGAAGACCTCTATTACAGCATCCCGCATGAAGCTGTATTTTCTTCAACAACATGAAGTAACCCCGAGCCTGGGCCAGTGGGCGCAAGCTCGATAGTGCTCGCACTCTGAAGCCGGGTGCAGTACGTTCCTGAAACCTTGCTTGATGTTGATGTACGTGCAGAACGATGAGAGTCGGGGGGGACCGACTGCATTGATCAACATCTTGCTCATGATGGCGTTCTGTACTGTATTACAGCAATCTGGGAGTGTGACCACTGGAATGACACCGGCATAAAGTTACTCACTGAGTCACCGTGACATTGGCACGATGACCGTGCCACCGCGGAGGTACGAGCGGATGCAGTAGCTAGCCACTAGCATACTGGATATGTTATTGCCTCTCGTCATTCATGTCTCCCATGCGCTGTACATACGTCCCAGGAGCAGGGGAACTTCAACTCTCGAGACCTCCATGGAGGTAGGCGCCGGCAGCCACCAAAATCTGAGATAACGGCGCTACGGAACACATCTCGGCAGACAGTTGTCATCGGAGCCGAGATACTTGGCATCGGCTATAGGTACTGCCTTGAACCTCTAGTAGAACTGCGACTACTTACCTATCGTCACAGAACTTAACCTTCTAGCGTCTCCAGCAATCAATGCTAGCGGGACCACGGCCGTCGCCATGATGCGGCGCTGTAATCTGAGTGATCCTGACATTTGTGCGGTCGTTGAGCAGATGTCTCTGATCTTGGATTGTCACACACTGCATGGGAAGTTGTCAAGTAGGAGGGCAGGTGCTTCTGAGGTTGTTACTCGTAATAATCTTGAGCCCTATACGACTCAGAACTCCGCCGGCGCCGACGGGACATATGCATGCAGATGCCTAACCGTCAACCAGTCGCACACCCATTCAGCTGTAAGAATTGAGTCCAGTCAAGGAGAGCTTCGCTGTCTATCCGCGACCGATGGAACTAGAAGCCCTGAAGCAGCGATTGCGGACATGCAGGCCCTAATCTTTATCCTCATCTTCTTCAAATTCGTATCAGAATGCCAAACCGCGGGCCAGATCCCCAATCTAATAGAGTACAACAACCGTATCGACATGCTGCACAAGAAACCGACAGAATGCCGTAACTCAAGAAGCCTTCAAACAGGAGTATCCTCGCGCTGAGCGGTCAACTGAGTGACGTCCGCGGATGTCTGGCCAACGCCTACTCCGATCCAGCTCACAACCAATGACCCACCCGAACGCAGGTCGCGATGCCCTGGGCCGAGCGATCACGATATGTATAGTCTATAGTATCCGGGCAGCACATGGGCCGCCGTCAACCAGACCTGCGAGAACGAAGCAAACTGCGTGAGCGACCCCATCTATCAGAAAAGACGGCGAAAAAAGGGTCTGCGCACGTTATACCAATAGAACGCGACCTGATACTCGTGCACGGTCCGCCCGACGAGGTACTGCACCCCGACCCACGTTGCGAGCAGCACGAGCGCCGCGCAGGTCACCACGTCGAGCCGCCACAGCGCCGACAAGCCGGTCGACCACAGCAGGAGCGGGACGAGCACCGTGTACTTTGCCGACGCCCCAAACATGATCGGGATCGTCTGCCGCCCGACGGCGCGGTCGCCCTCGACGTCCTTGAAGTCCTGCGAGTGGATCGTGGTCGCGAAGATGCCCGTGCTGCACACGATCGAGCACAGCGCGACCGGGTCAAGATCGCGCGCGTGCAGCCCTAAAATCGGACACCGCACGTCAGCGTTGGAACCCCCGATAGCATGCACGGCTGGCTTCGTGACCGCCGTGCGCGAAAGAAGGGCTTCCTCACCAGCGACGAGCGTCGCGCCGGCCTCGAACGCCGCGAAGCCGAGCGCGTTCACGAGGTTGCGGATCGCCCAGTGGCGCTTGTGGGCGGCGAGCTCGTTGTAAATGACGGTGAGCGCGACGAGCGCGACGCTCGCGTAGAACGTCTGAGCGCTGTAGAGCGCGGACAGCGCCCAGCACGCGGGCACGGTGAGCCACCGGAAGAGGACGGCGTGGGGGAGCGAGATGCGCCGCGCGGGGAGCGGGCGGTCCGCCTTGTTCTTCGCGTCCTCATCCGGGTCCATCGTCTGGTTCGAGATGTCGAACTGGAGCAGGTGCAGCCAGACCCAGAAGAGGACGTGCGGGAAGCGGGCGAGGCCGTGGAGGGGCGCGGACGCGGCTGCGAGGAAGCTCTGGAGGGACGAACATGACCAGGGTCTCGGTCAGCCTGGATGACATGACGGCACGGTAGAAGCCAGGGAGCAGAGCGGGGTACGCACCACTGGGATGAGGGTCGTCTTTATGTCCGACTTCGTGAACAGAAAGCATGTGTAGAGAAAGGACGAGAGGCGAGACGGGCCATGGGACAGAAACCTGAGGGGCATCTTTGGCTAACGACGAAGACTACGGTCGGATACCAGTGTAGTTCAACTTGGACGAGCACCGGCGGGGCCAGGTATATATTCATGCCGCCCCAGGCCAGCGATTTGCTTCGCCATGTGCGCTTTAAAACTGCGTAGAATGACCGGTCTCTTTCCGGACATACGGGGAGGTGCAGCAGAGTTCGGACCTCAACGCGAGACCCGGTCGTTTGGAAGGGCTTCGACACGCTGGCGCCAACCTTGGCTCGACGTTGCCCGGAGTAATCATCCTAGCTGGGCGCAGGCTTCACGTACAGGTACCAGCGGAGCTGTAGCAGATAGTTCCACGAAAGGTTTGAAGGCGCCAACGATACGCAACCTGCGACATATCATGTTGCAATTGAACTGCAGCGATGATCAACTACAACTTGCAACCCTTGTGACAGCTGAACCTGGGCATGCGTGAGTACAGTGCATGCAAAAATGGCATGAACTCACCGTGAACCATCAGAAATCGACATCTGCGCCGCGATACACGGCTCGGGCAGGTTCGTATTCGGTGGAGAACCTCCGCAAGAAGTTGTTGAAAGAGCAGCGCGCGCGCCTAAAACATGCGCTCCCGGAGTGGCTTAGCGATTATGGTAACAATTCACACCAGCCTAACAGCACCCGCGATGGTACTCAGTTCAACGAGCGGCCGCACAGCGCGCGCCGCCGACGGTGTTGGGAAAGACTGCTCTCCCCAGGCCCTGAGAAGGCCGCTTGAGACCACAAAGTTACAGCGCGCATGTGGATGTGCTAGCAACCACCTCTGGCGCGACTACCGTCCGGAGCCTGACAGTCCGGCTTTGCAGTTCAACTTCATTTGTTCTGGCACTGATACAAGCGTCTCTACTAGTACTACCACACGCAACACCGAGCGCCCCGGGTCCGTCCACACCGAACGCTCCATGTTGTATCTCCTGTCCCGCGTCTCATCCGCCTCATCATCATGATAATCTACATACATTTACACCATCCAGAAGCTTGAGCCTCTTCAGCCGGCGCCTCGCCGTGCGCCGGCGGCACCGTCCCACTCGGGCTGCTGCAGGGGACCAAAAAGAAGACATACTAGTACACGCGGCTTCGCTAGCGGCAAAGAGAAGGGGGGTAGGAAGCGAGGGAAGGGCACGGCCGCGCTCACGTCTGGCTCTGCTTGATGATGTCCGCCGCCTTCTCCGCGACCGCGTACACCGTCGCCTGAATGTGCGTCGAGATCTCCTGCGGGACCGCACGGACACGGCGTCAGCGCACGCTCGACCATAACCGAAAGACGAGACTGACCATGGGCAAGATCGAGGCGTCCGCCTAGAAAGAACACGGACACAGTCAGTCAGCCTCCGCACACCACCCGAGTCACTCAAGCACTCACCACGCGCACGTTCACCGTCCCATACACCCTCAGCTGCGGATCGACGACCCCGCCGTCCTCGCGCGGGAGCATCGCCGCGGACCCGAGCGGGTGGTACAAACAGCCGCAGTGGTTCCTGATGTACTCGACCAGCGCCGCGTCCGACGCGCTCTGCTCCGCCGTCGGGCAGAACTGCGACACGACGGACGAGCGGAGCGGCGCGGTGTCGTACAGCTTGAGCGCGGCTTTGAGCACGCCGAGGAGCAGCTCGAGGTCGAGCGGGTTCGAGAGGCAGTCTGCGGGCGGCGGGTGAGTGGATTTGGGGTGTGGAGTTGTGGAGTGCGGGGTGAGGAGGAAGGTGTGTCAGAAGGTGTGTGCGCTCGGTGGTAGAGGGAAGACAGGACGGGGATATGAGATAAGACGTACTGGGATCAATGGCAGGCGGCGCCTTGGGGTCTGCGGATGCGATGTGCACGGAGCCGCGAGAGAAGGGGTGGGAGATCGAGCAGATGACGGACGAGTAGTGCGTCTTGGGCACAGGCTGGAGGCCCGAGCCAAAGTAGAATCCCGCAAAGGGAGAGATCCTGGATGGCACAGGCGGTGGTGGGTCAGCGCCCAGAGGGGATACGGGGAAACGGGGGGGACGCACTCTCCCTCTGCGGACGACGGGTCGGCGAGCCACTCGATCTGTTTCTCGATCTGCTTCTTCAAGCCGGGCGGGGCGGCTTGCGCGGACTTGGCCGCCTTCTCCTTCCACTCTTGCAGCTGCTCGTCCGTCGCGAACTGCTTGGTGGGCACGAACGCGTAGAGCGCTGCGGCGACTGTGGCAAAGAAGCCTTTCTTAGATTTGCTGCCGATACATTGTTAGGACAAGAAGAGTTGAGAGGTGGGTGTGTGCGCACTAAAGCTCGGCCTGCTCAGCGACGAGGGCGGGCTCCTGGGGGATGATGTCGACGCTCTTGTACTCGGGCTTCATCTCGTGCGTGGTGTTGATGAATGGATGGTCCTGTCCAGAGCATTGAGCATAATGTTCGAAGGGACATCAGTATCAATCGGTTGTACCTCTGCAAGGTGATGATCAGTAGAGCAACACCGATGGCATTTGTCGAGTACTCACGCAAGTTCTCGCCGACACCGGGAAGGTCGACGAGGGTCTCGATTCCATACTTGCTCAGGATGTCCTTGTTGCCGATGCCTGTCTCGACGTCAGCATCGGCATGTCAAGTCACAAGGATCCCGCGCACCTGAAAGCTCGAGGATCTGCGGGGTCTGGAATGCACCTGACAACGCGCTCGGCTTAGCATATGGTGCAGTTTGAGACAAGAACGCTCAATCTCACCAGCAGAGACGATGACCTCCTTCTTGACCTGCACAACGTAGGTCTTGTCTCCGTGGATGAACTCTACGCCTGTCGCAACCAGCGGGGAGGAGCCAGGACGGAACACGATCCGGGCCACGTGCGCGTTCGTGAGGACGGTGAGGTTCTTCCTGTCCGCGTTCGGTGCATAGTAGGCCTAGAGTTGGCCTTCAGAACCCACGGCACCTCTGAATGTCCGAGAGAAGTACCCACGCTCCCAGAGTAGCTGCGAGTGCCGGTACTGGAGTCGACACAAGCAAAGACCGTAGCGCACCCAGTGACGCTCCCGCCGTACTAATGACAATCCCATCAATGACGCCGTCGTGTGCGAGAGGATGGATGACGCGTACCGGGTCAGGGTTGCGAGGTACGCCAATCTCCTCAAAGGCCTCGGTGAAGGGGATGTGGTGAGCGGCATAGATGTGAGGGTATCCCTTCTTGAGGGGACCCGAATCGCCGTGCCACTTTGGGTTGGGCTCGACGAGCTTGTATTCGGGACCCAGATCGGTTGGGACCGGGAGCGTCGTTTCCGACTGGCAAGGCCTTGGATGAGGGATTGAAACTGAGACACGAGATGCGATGTACCTTCTTGAAGTACTTGAGGAACTCTTGCCAGTTCCATCCAGGGTTCCCAAGAGCCTCGATAGCTAGAGAATTGAACGAATCAACCGCCCGCTCGTGAGGTCGAATCTTTGTTTCACCCACCGTCATATTCGGCTGCACCAGCACTGGGATGAAGTAAGGTACCGTGTAGCAGAGAGCACGTGAGGCGATCTCACCGAGTGTTACCCAGGAAATTCAGCTGGCAAGCATGACAGTCAGCGTACAGCCATCTAGGACTTGAAAAAGCGAGCTCACCCCGGATGAGCCACCAAGACCTTTCCCACTATGGCAAGATCAGCACTGATCACACTGGGGGACACCAGGGACACCTACCGCGGCTGATAGATCGGGCGATTGTTGGCGTACTTCTGGGGGACAGACATGAAGGCCCAGTCTAGCTCGGGTTTCATGAGCGTCTGGCCGGCCATGCCTGCAGGAACGATGAGCACGATTAGCTGCGAAGGCTGCAGTGTGGGCAAGCCGAGAGTAGGCAACATACCAGGAATGTTGATTCCGTCAACAGTGGCATGCCAGTCGCCGGCCTCAATGACGGCGACAGTCACGGATGGGTCCTCTGACAAGCTAAGAACACAATCAATCGATGCCTGGAGAGTGAAGGTAGAGTGGAAGGCTAGGGACGCACCGGACGGCGACAGGAAGACCAGCGGTGCCGCCACCGACGATGATGTAGTCGTACGGTTGGGAGGTGAGCTCGTCGGGAGTCGTCATGTTGAAGCGTCAACGTCCGGAACGGCGATTGCTAGCAGTTGCGTAATGTAGGAGAGACCTCTCGCCAACGGAGGGAATGAGTTGGGAGAGTGTCTATAAGGGAAAAAGAGCAGGAGGCGCTGAGGTGGTGGTCAGTTTCCCGGAGTGCTGCGGGAATATGGAAGGGAGACTTACGTGTCGAGGATATCGTGAGTCGTGCGGGCAGAAGCATAGGGTACGATCATGGTCGGGAGATGGAAGAGGGTAAAGGTGACGTGCGGGGCCCAGTCTGTGGTCGCCGCTGGCCCTTGGTCGGATGGCCGGTTTGGGTGTGGGCGGCTGGAAGGTGCGCGCTCAGGAAGCATGGCCGCGGCGAGAGAAGGAGGTGATGGAAGACGGCGCGTCGTGGGCTGGCCATGGGAGAGCTTGAGGCCATTCCGAGTGCCGCCGGAGTGGTGCCCGCGGGGAGGACATGAGCAGACCGTAGCAGACCGTAGCAGGTTCCGCGTCAGTGGCTTCGAAGATTGATACATGCCTTCCTCTCGGTCACGCGCTGAGATAGGTCGAGGTACTGCCCGCTCCAAACCCGCTCGGCCGTCCGAGAGCGTTCACCAACTTAAGGCCTCACTCGGGCCACATTTGGCGCCAGATGCCAGCAAGCGCTCCGCTTACCATATTTGGGTGACTCGCGCTCTTCCTCCGACTTCTTTCGGACAGCCTCACTCTCGGTGGATCACTAGTCGTCGCTCCCCGGCCTTGAAAATCACAAACATCGGCATCTGCCAGACAATCTCTGCGTTGGGGCTCAATTGGTCCGCAACTCAGCTCGTACATGTATGTAGCCCGCCCTTCGATCATCAGACAGGGCCCGGTAGCTTCGTCTCAACACTCGCCTTCGTCATACAGTCCTCAGATAGCGCCTGAGGCACTCATTCATCCATCGACCACATGTCCAATCAGCGGTCATTATCCGAACGTCGCACTTGTCGTTTCATCATCCATCTAGGTCTTCGACTCCGAGGTGCGTCTACTTTTAGCCACAGCACCCTTCGAAGCCCTCTTTGCGACTAATCGAGTGCACCGGCACCTTGTATTTTAGTTCAGTTCTTCCGCCCATCTGTCAGCCCCTACTTTAAGTTTGCGCCAACACACCGCATCGCACAGCTGCCGCCGGCACCGAGGTCCGGTGTTTGCAACTCAGCCTGCACATGACAACTACACCCTTGTCGACATCCAGACAACCCATACGACTGCCCCAGGACCAGGTCGTAACAACGGCAGTCTTGTATACCGCACTACATCGAGCAGAGGCATGAGGCATCGCACACCCGCGCCGCGATAGCAAGCAATACGCAGGGCTCGAGTGAACACAGAATCCCCATTCAATTTCCACTTGGATTGACTTCTGCTATCAGTTCGGAGTGATCCATCCCATACCCCGCTCGCTCCTAATCCGCATCCTCTGTCATGATCAGCCTTTGAGCGCGTCCGGGCTTATAAGCCTCCTCCTACAAACGTGACCATCTCGCCTCCCATCTCGCCCCGGCCGCCCTCAACATGTCGGATCCCAGTGCTCTACCCCCTCCCATACCGGACGTTGCTCAATAGTGAGTGTAATGTGGGATCTCACATACTGGTACTGACTCCTTCCTTCCTAGCACTGCTCCTCAGGTGTGTCATGCCATGCTGGCATTGCAAGCTGCGCATGAATTCTAAGCCCGACCCAGGTCTTTGGGCACCTCTTCAATTATGGTCTGTTCGGGGTCTTACTCACGCAAATCTGTCAGTACTACCATCACAAAGACGCTATCTACCTTGAACGACCCCAAGTCTAACACGTCTTTCATTGCAGATATCTATTCGCTCTCGTTCCCCAACGACGGCAAGTTCATCAAGGCATACGGTCAGTCCTCCCGGCTCCCGCGTTCCTTCGCAGTCCTGTCCGGCACCATGCTGACAGTGACAACGATCACGGGGGCACAGTATACGGCCTGTTCGCGGTCGAATGCGTCCAGATCATGCTAGCCTCGCACGACGCGTACCAAATCCTCGGAGGCGGCTGGGGCAACATCGCGGAGCTGCAGAGCATCCAGTTCATGTGGTTCGATCTGCCCATCCTCGCAGGAATCAGTTGCGTTCAAACCCTCTCCATCGCCGAGATGGACCGAACCCCCTTTCTGATCCCATCCTCTTCTTCATTGCAGTTTCATCCTCCGTCCAGTGCTTCTACGCGTGGCGGATCTATCTGCTCAGCAAGTCGATCGCCCTCTCGGTGGTCATCTGCATGGTGCGTGCGCGCTCGCTCGCCGATGTGGTCCCCCGCGACTGTTGGAAGCTAACCCTCATGACAGATCTCCTTCACGCAGTCCATCAGTGCCATCGTCATGGGCACCATGGTCCACGTCCTCAAGGTCCCCGGCGACGAGGTGCAGGTCCGCACGACCGCGGTGACGACCGTCTGGCTCGGCGGGAGCCTCGCGTGCGACGTCATCATCGCGGTGTGCATGGTGTACTACGTGCGTCCCGCGCGCGCTCACTGCTGACTGACTGTTGATTGTGGGCTGATGCAACCCGCGGTCTGCAGCTGTCGAAGGGCAAGCAGGGTCTGGCGTCCGACGCGATCCTCTCAAGGCTCATGCGTCTCAGCGTCGAGACCGGCGCCGCGACGGCGTCCGTCGCGTGTGTCGAGCTTGTCCTCTTCCTTGTGTACAAGCACAACAACGCGCATCTCGGGCCGTACGTCCCCTTCCTCCTCCTCCACCATCCACCATCCATTAGTCACCATCCTTCGTCCACCATCCCTCCTCTCGTTCCCCACCTCCATGCTAACGCACCGCACCGCACAGCGCGCTCGTCCTAAGCAAGCTATACAGCAACTCCGTAATGATGACCTTCAACAACCGCTCGCAGCTGCGCGCGCTCCGCGGCGGCGTGCAGACGTCGACCCGCGGGCGCGTGGCCTGGGTCACGACGGAGACGCAAGTCGAGACCACCGTCGATCCCACGCCGATCATCCGCCCGCCCGGACAGGGAGGGCGCGCGCACGAGTACAGCCTGAAGAGCTTCGCGAGCGCGAGCAAGGGGGAGGACTTGGACTTGGAGGGGTTGCCTAAGGCGGCTATTCAGGGTGCGTTGATTCTTGCTTCTTTGTGTGTGGATGCATGGATTGGATGGACGCTCATTGTTTGTTGTGGGATGATAGATGTGTGAGGGGCTACTGGTGGGGTGAGCGTGATCGGCATCTGCGGACTGGGACTGGGACTGGGACGCTGCAAGAGGGGTTTCGGCTGCGTTGGTCGCTATGTACATGTATATGCAGCGGGGTGGGCACGACTCTCGCTATCTATTGACTCTATCTAGCACGAGCACCGATCCTACTACTAAGTCATCGCACGCCCTTCCCATCCGGAAGAGCACCTCGTCCACGAACGCGCCGCGCATAAGTGATCAATCTTACCTATAGATGATCGAAATGTGCCCATACTCCTCGTCCCCCTCCTGCGCGCCCCCAGCAGCGAACAGCCACTGCCGGAGCACCGGCCACCCGACCTCGAACCGCGTGCAGATCTCGTCCGTGTGGTGCTCACCGTCGAGCAGCGGCAGCAGCTCCGGCGGGAACCGCGCCGCGCCCTGCGGCACCGACGCCTCGCGCGGGATCCGCGCCCGTCCCCCGCCCCCGCCCAGCAGCACATTCGACCGCCCCCCACTCGACTGCTCGCTCTCGAGCGTGTCCGCGCGGTCCGGCGACGACGGCGCGACCTCTCTGCTCTCGGCCGCGGAGGAGGATGAGGAGGCGGGGAAAGAGGGGAAGGCGGAAGTGGTGGTCGAAGCGCGGCCCCGGCCGTACAGGCGCGACACGGTCTGGTACGCGCGGTCGTGCAGCGGCTTGCGGCTGCTGTCGCGCGTGCGGAGGAGCTCGAGCGAGCTCTCTGCTGCGCTCGCCCGCCGCGAGGAGACCGGGACGAGCTCGGCGCCGGCGGAGGCGATGGTGGCCTGTGCGGCGTCTGGGATGCGGCCTCGCGCGCGGAGGGATTCTGCGTCGGGGCGGGAGGTGGGGGGCGAGGGCCCGGGGGTGGGGACAGACGCGAAGCTCTTGCCGCGCTTGCGCCCGAGAGAGGCCATTCCTGGGCGGCGGTCTTGGGTTTGTGAGAGGCTTTGGAGGAGGATGGGCCAGCGGTGGACGCGGCGGAGGAAGCCCTGGTGCGGGAGGGCGCTGTGAGCGAACGAAGGAGCAAGCGAGCGTGGGTGCGCGTGGAAGGGAGCGACGCACCTTGATCACGCCGAAGCTCGTGAACCGCCGGACGTCGATCCCGAGCGTGTGGACGTCGCACTCCTCCATCCAGTCGCGGACGGTCTTGCCCGCGCGGAAGCGCGAGTAGAGGTGCAGCAGCGTGGGCCAGTCGAGGATCACGCAGCCTGTTGGCGGAGCGTGAGCATGCTCTTCGAGGGACGGAGGGTGCGTTGCGGGGCTCACCGGGTCTCGTGACGTAGGGGCCGCATTCGTCTTGGATGTGGGCTTCGTCTGCGAGCCAGCGCATGCTCTTCCGGAGGGTGTACATGTTGGAGTACTGGAAGATGTCGATCATCATGATCACTTGGTAGTATCTGCCGGAGACGTTCAGTGCCTCCCTCGGTTGTACGCTGGGACTAACACTCACAGCAGATGAGATATAGCGAGGCGGGTCAGGTTGGGATCGCAGTTCGCGAGGCGCGCGATGCGACTGACGTGGTTTATACCGTCGATGAACGGGCATATCTGGTGCGACGGAATTGAGCACAGCGCAAGCGGCAAATAATGGAGACCTACCTTCACCACAGTCAAGTCCCAATTGGGTTCGATCCTATTGGTCAAGTTGATGAGAGCCAAGGGTACCATCCAGTCCTTGACGGGAGGAGGGTTGGGGTAGAATGGGAAGATCTTGAGCTCGATCGAGTTGAACCGGTCGATGGGAATAGATGTCTCTGAGTACGAGTTGAGGTCTTCGTATAGCTGCTCGAGGATGGCGTGGACCGCGGGAGCACTCCGAGGGGAAGACAGGAAGCCAGACTCCTTCTATTGGCACAAGATGAGCTAATATGCGGACTATGTAGGGAAAGACTCCTACCTCGCATGCTGTGAGCACTCTGCTCACCTTCCGCGCCACGGGCTCATAGCAGCTCAGATCCGCGCCGCGCTCGAAGACGAAGCAGACATTGTAGAGGAAGTAGTTTCGTGGATACGACTCCTCGTCCAAGCGCACAGGGAAGCCCAAGATCTGATGGCCCTTCGTAGCACAGATGACGAGTCTTCCGCAGAGTGCCTTGGGAGGTATGACATACTTGGAGATGTCGTCGAAATGGAACAGGAAGCGATTGGCGGACGAGCTGCGCTTTTGGGGGGAGAGCAAGCTTCTCGCATCCAGTCGTTGTGAGACTGGAGAAGACAAAATGGAGCTCGATGGTGCCCGGGAGGGGAAATCGAACTCTGCGAGGGACGGTGTTGACGACGCGGGTGAAGCAGCAAAGAGGGGGTTGCTGGAAGCGCCTGAGGCGTGACCAGAGGAGGACGAGGTCGCAATCAGGGCTTCCGGTACCTGCGACACTATCTTCGGTCCTTGTTCGACATCAAATACAGCGTAGAAGACAGACTCGAGGCGGGGAAGAAAGGACGCTCCATTTGAGGACATGGGTTACTGTGCAGACCTTGGATAATTGAGTGGTTCAACAAGGTCGCGGTGTCACTGGATCGGAGACGCGTACAGAACGTGGAGTTACGCGTTTTCCCTGTGTGAGCACGTCAGTATCTGGACGGGCGCACGAAACAGCTATACTCGTACGCACAGTGCCATCTGTGCAGTCTTGGGCTCACTGGCTCGCTGTCATTGGTGCGAGGAGGCGTGAACGCTTGCTAGACGCCCACAATGTGTTGGCGGTGCTGACTAAGTAGATGTTTCGTAGCCTTGGGCGGCTGTGGCTCTGCTCTCTCCTCCACATCCCTCTGGCTTTCCTTCACAGACTTACTCTCTCTTCCCTCATCTACGCACTAGCATATCAGCATGCCGAAGGCAGACATCAACAAAGCTGGCTGGGAACAGAGCGAGTTCCCCATTCTTTGTGAAACATGTGAGTAGAGCAGTCCGTACTCCGCCACCAGCTGCATGAACCAACCAGTACGCAGGCTTGGGGGACAATGCATTCGTGCGCATGGTACGTCTAGCAACTCATATGGCGATGCTCCGGATTCTTACGCACTCAACAGTCAAAACAAGAGTTTGGTCGCTCATGCGGCACTTGCGCCCGTCCCTTCACCGTGTTTCGCTGGAACCCTGGTACCGGCATGCGGTTCAAGACCACCGTAATCTGCCAGACATGCGCCAAGATTAAGAACGTATGTCAAACATGTCTGCTGGACTTGGAGTACGGGCTGCCCACGCAAGTGCGCGACACCGCGCTTGGGATTGAGAGCGAGGCACCGACGAGCGAGATCAACCGGGAATACTACGCTCAGAATATGGAGAGCAAGGTGCGTCGCATTGTCTTAGCATGCCTGAAGCTAGTACTCAGCGTGAGTAGATGGACGGTGCCAAGTCGCTATTGGACGTCAGTCGCGCGTCGAGCGCAGGCAAGGACATGTTGAAACAACTGGCGCGCACCGACCCCTACTACAAGCGCAACCGTCCACACCTGTGTTCGTTCTACGCAAAAGGAGAATGCAAACGCGGCGACGAGTGCCCATACAGGTGAGTGTTCCCGTCTATTGTATTGTCTACCCACACCCACATTGCTCGTGGCCAACCAGGCATGAAATGCCTGTGCAGAACGAACTGTCGAAACAAAATATCCAGGATCGCTACCACGGTCGTAATGATCCCGTTGCGAAGAAGATCCTGTCTGCGCATGCAGCAAATATGGGTCTGCAGCCTCCAGAAGACCAAAGCATTGTGCGTAAAAATCCGTATTTGCTCTGAGGCCCATACCCACATCTCAGCAGACATCGCTGTTCCTGACCGCGCTTTCACCCTCATCGACGGAGGAGAGCGTCCGAACACGCGTCCTCAAGTCATTGCCATCGGTATCGCCCTCCCAACTGAAGTCGGTTGTACATGTAGCGAAGACGAGGTGCGTCCGTCCGCATGCCGCAACGACACCCTCCCTTACCTTGGCCCAGATGCGCATTCGTCAACTGGAAGGACAGGGCGACCGCTGAGGTCGCAGCCCAGGCATGGGCCAACGGTCTCGAAATCGATGGAGAGACCGTGAATGTACGATGGGGTCGGAGCAAAGGCGCCTCAGCTTCCAAGCCTAACGCAAACGCCGGCCCGTCGTCTGTTCCTGTCGCGTCCTAGGCTGCACCTGTTCGCTTTGTGCGTGTCTCTGCCCTTGTATGTTACTGTATCTATGTACGATGTGATAGACGAGCATGGCGCTCGACGGACATTGGCGCCCTGACTAACGTATGTATGTCAACTAGACATGCCCTTTGATCATGTCTGCGGCCTACAGCAGGAACGTCAGTCAGAGCCAGAGTGCGGGGTGCTGCATTGCTTACCCTTTCTGCAATTGCATAGATGGTCGACACCGGATGGGCCGCGAGAATCATCGGTATCACGGATGCATCCACCACGCGCAAATTCGAAGTCCCATATACTTTCAGCGTCTTCGGATCGACAACGCCTAGCATGAACACGTCAGATTCCCATCCTGACGCCTAAATGTGTCCAACGCACCTCCGATCTCCCGCGGTAGCATCGCGGCGGTGCCCATGGGGTGGTAAATCGTCCCGAGATACGTTCGGATGTATCTACGAGTTCATTCGGTTAGAACGAAGGTTTGAGAGCCATAGACACCGATCCACTCACTCTAACCATTCAGCGTCGGTCGATACCTCTGCGGATGTAGGCTGGTGCGGGGCGACGACGAAGGAGGCTAGAGGCTCGCTCTCGGTCACTTTGCGCACGAACTTGGTGCTCTCGAGCGCGAGCTCCAGGTCTAGGGAATGCGCATGGTCGTGAGACAGACGTGTGGGGGTACGCATGAACAGGACGCACCGACGTCGTTATCGAGGTACCTCGGGTCGATCGTTGGTTGTCTCAACGGGTCGCTCGAGTTGATGTGCTACATACCAGCTCCTGTCAGCAGTGGTACCACGAGCACTCAGAACAACGTACCACTGCACCGCGGCTGAAGGGATGCTGTGAACACAAATGTCCAATCTCAGTACAGTGCGGATGAATGATGGCAAAATGTAACTGTAACCCACCATGAGGCCCACCCACATCGTGATGTACACCGAGTTCGGCGTCGGGCTGACGGGTGTCCGGCCGCCCGTGGGGAACATGATGTACTCCATGTACGCGACATCATCCGCAGCGAGCCAATCCGCCTGGAACTTGTACTGCGCCTTCGTGAGCGCGGACAGTCCGCGAGATCGTCCCAGTTTATCCGCTTTGGCGCGGAGCGAAGAGAGCGTTTTGGGCGAGACGACAGACTTGAGGGGCGGGAACGTCAGCGCGAATTGAGCGGAGGCGAATATCCCGGTGTGGTTGGCCGCACTGCGGGGTTGGTGAGCGTCCATTTTGTGTGGCGTCAAAGAGTGGCACGTACTATTCCTCCTGTTGCTCAGCCAAGTAGGTGGCGTTGTTCCTGAGTTCATCTGAGAGTGGGGTGAGCACTTAGCTAGCGCAGGTGCAAGGACGGCTCTATACCATAGGTGAAGAAGGTGTCAAGGATCTCGAAGTCTTGGGCGAGCAATGTGTGGTCCTTGGAAGAGGTTCAGGGCGCGCTTGAGATCAGAGACGTGTAGGACAGCTTACCTGCAGATTCTCGCCCACACCGGGCAGATCGACGAGAGTCTTGATGCCTACAGAGCTGAGTATCTTTTTGTCGCCGATGCCTGTTAGAATCCTTGGTAAGCCATGCTCAAGGAAGAAATACGAGACGTGCGTACCAGATAGTTCAAGCAGTTGCGGTGTCTGTATGGAGCCTGCAAGGTCGTGTCCATAGCGAACTACTGATAAGGGAGAACTAGTGCTCACCCGCCGCTAGTATGACTTCCTTGCGTGCTGTGAGCGTACCAGTAACACCAGTGTCATCGACCGCAATAACCTCCACACTCCCTGCTCGTAAAGAGCTTCCCCTGCGTAAGAAGTTGACTTTCGTGGCCTACTCACGAGTATAAGCGTTGGCGGGACAGCGTGGCAAGGGAACGGTCCGTCACCTGAGTAGCCAGGAAGACGGTAAGGTTGGGTTTCTCCACGGAACTGTTGTAGTATGTGTTGGCTGCATATGATCGCTGACCGAGGTCCCTCACGCGGTCGATGGTCATCTCGCAGTTGTAAACGCCTGTTCCGTCTCCCATGTACTAGCCGCTCATGGTCACTATGTGTTGGTAGACCCATCATTAGATCAACACATACCGGATCGCTATTCGTGGGGATCCCCAGGCCATTGATTGTCTCGACGTACGGCCCGGTGATGTTGGTGTACAAGACATTGTACGAAGCCTAAATCATCATGTTGAATGGGATATCTCCGCGACGATCTGTGTACGCACCTGAACCGGGCCGGAACGTCCATGGAAGGCATTGAAGGTCGATTCGTCCACTTCTACGGCGCCTGGGAATAATTGCGAGGACGTCTGCGGAGCCACCGCTTCGGTCTTTTTGAAGTACGGCAGCAGCGTCTTCCAGTTCCAACCTTTGGCGCCGAGCTGTATACCGAGATGTTCAGCCTGTGTTCCTGTTGACTGACCAAGGAGAGCGCGAACCGTTTCCCAAGCATCATACTCCTTCACGGATGCTCTGTCCCAAGCCATGAAGTTGAGACCACTGCAACCCCCGAGCATTTTGCCTCGCGGATACAGAAAGCTGGCATTGTTGAGGCCGGCTTGCGGGACGGTGAAGAAGTTCCAGTCAAATGTTGGGTTCCCAATGGCTTGTCCAAAGAGCTCTGCCGCACTCAGCGTCAGCGAACATTCGTGAAACTCGGGGTATGTGACTACCTGGAGTGTTGATCATGGGTTCATCGACATGGTGGGCGCCCGCTTCAATCACGGCGACCGTGACGTGCGGATCCTCAGATAGACGTCCAGCAACCACGAGGCCGGCGGTTCCGCCACCTAGGGTTGGGTGGCAGGGTCAGCATAGACGTGTAGACCACAATGCGAGATGCGATCGCGTACCGACCACAACATAATCGAAGGTTCTGCCTCTGCCTATACAGGATAGAATTCAACATCAACTATTATGTACAAGGCTTGGCGAGAGAAGGCACGTACCTGTCTCCGAGGCCGCGACATAAGCGCTAGTACATAAAATGATCCCAGCGATTGTGGAGTACATCTCTACGGCGCGATGAGCCAGAGGAGCGAGGGTCGCTACTGGGGTGTTACGAGAGGCAGCTGGCTGTCAAGAATCCTGGTGAGCACCCAGTACATATAGCGACAGGAAGACCGTTCCCAAGCCGAACACGCACCGTACCTTTGGAGATACTCGCTTGCCCGTACGGGCGCGACGCGCAGGTCAAAGATGCCGTTACGTTTTCCAAGCGCTGTCTTCGTATCTGCCCAATCATTCGATGGCGAGCCCCGCCATATGGCGCCACACCGGCCTTGTGACGCGGTAGCAGCCAACGAAAGCGCGCCCATGTGTGGAGAGCTCGTCGATGTGTCGCAAGCTCTGATCGGCGAGCCTCTCTCGGTCCCGGGAAATATTATATCCGTGACAGAGCAGCGCTTCATGGCCAGCAGAGGTGAAATGACGCGAGGGAATGCCACCGACCTGAGTGGGGCCATGGCAATCTTGTACGGCTTGGAATGGCTAGAACCGGACGTTTCTACTCACAGAGAAGATCCGACTCCCGACCGCTGCTCGACATCGGAGGGAATGTGGGAGACATGCACGGAGAACTGTTTTCACTGCGTCATGGCGCGTGCCTTGGATGGGCTGTTCGGGGAGGGTTCTGAAGCCGCTCTCGGTACGCGTCGACCATTCAAACACGGACGAGGGGGTCTCAGAAGCAGATAGCTATCGCAGAAGCTGGGGCAGATGACTCTAGGATGATACATATGAGCGTTCAGGGGTTGGACCCACAAATACACACAGACCGGTCGTCGTACCTTGCGCCTCGGCATCCGAGTAACCGATCGATGACCCGTTCCAGAATTACTCGCACCGGATGAGCTCGTCATCATGCCGAGCAAAGGTTGAACGAACAGACGAACAGCAGCATCGTGGCCAGTCGTTGCCAGGCGCGATCTGCCAGCACGATGCGCAGACTTTTCTAGCGCCTATCTCTAAGCGCACAGACCGGGTTCAGGCGCCACAACGTTGAACCCTCCTTACTACTCACAACGTTGCGTGCCTGTGATTCGTGGCCACTCATCATGGGCGGAAGCCACCGAGCCTTGCTCATTTGTGTCAGGTGAGTCCATAGTGACGATTCGGTCCTCGTGAGTGTCACGCTCATGAAAAGGCTCATCCGCGACCCTCATTCACTGAGCTGGTATTGATAGGGCCGAAGTATTCGGTAGATCATCATCTCTGTCACGCTCCCGCCGAATGTGCGCGCTGGGCGGATCGTCCTAAAATGAGGCAACAACTTGAAGCTTGAGAATCGAGATGGGACAACCCGCTCCATGCCGTTGACGGTTGCATGCGCCCATCGACCCCATAGCCCTTCGATTGCACCTAGATCGCACCCTGAGGAGTTGCCTTGTCAGTTGACGGACTCGCCTGCGTACTTAGAACCCGTCTCTAGCCTCACGACCACTGGGCGTCGCGCAGGGTCGCCTCGACCGATACGATAAATATGACGCGCGTGCTAAGTTAGTCTGCCCCCTCCTTGTATGAGTGGACGTCTTCTGCTGTAGGTGCGATGGCATGCACTCCGATACCATCTAACATCACCCTACTGTGAGTGCTTCCTCTATAGCTGCATGACCCCCTATCCTCATGTCCTCATTGTACCCTCAGCGCGGCTCCTCACGTAGGTTACTACCTACAGGCGCGAACTCATGCAACTGATTGTCGTTCCAGTTGTTCGGTCCGGTCATCTGTTAACTACGGCCTATTTGGCGTGCTGTCAACACAAGTTTGTGAGTTACGTGACATGGACTCGTTGGTAATGAAGCTAAATGTCAATGACAGTCGTCTACTACGTGTCATTTCCCAAGGACTCCGTGAGACTCAACGCTTTTGGTGAGCATGTCTATGCAAACAGTCACGAGTAATCACGGTTGACTATGATGTTATTGCAGTGTATGGGTTGTATGTTGTGGAGATAATCCAAGTCGTCTTGGCAACCCACGACGCCTTCGAGACTCTGGGCAGGGGTTGGGGAGACGCAGCTACCCTCAATAACCCTCAATGGCTCTGGTTTGATGTACCGCTGATGAGTGGGATTGGTGAGTGTGTTCTGTTTGATTCCGGTGCCCTTTCTCATCCCCCCAAGTTTCCGCCAGTGTTCAGACATACTTCGCCTGGCGCATCTATGTCTTCAGCAAATCAAGGTTGCTCAGTGGGTTCGTAGTGCTCGTAAGTGACTTATTTCACGATCTGAATTATCGTCGTGATGGTGATCATGTCTGTCACAGATCGCACTCATGCAGGGATCGGCCGGAGTGGCCAGCGGTATCAAGGTACAACGCACATATACTCTCTATACCAAAATCAGTAATCATACCCATTCAATTCATAGGCTCATCTGGTCAACAGCCTCGCGGACCTGCAGAAAGAGACCACCAAACCTCTGATCGTCTGGCTGGGCGGTAGTGTCGCTTGCGACATCGTCATTGCCATCTGTATGCTGTACTTCGTAAGTAGCCTACGACGTCCTCTCTCCTGCGCTGAGATTTCTAACGGTTTAACAGCTGTCTAGAGGCAGACAAGGCCTCGCATCAGACGCAGTGCTAACACGACTCATTCGTCTCACAGTCGAGACAGGTACACTCACAGCGTCCATCGCCTGTCTAGACCTCGTCTTCTTCCTCGTATTCAAAGACAACAATTTGCATCTGACACCGTATGTACTCCGGCGGTCTACCTTTGATGATGGTGCTCACAGCGCCCACGGGCAGCGCGTTGGTTCTGACAAAGGTGTACACAAATACGCTCATGATGCTTCTGAACAACCGTACGCAGATGCGCACCATGATTGGCGGGCAAGTATGGGTGTCGGGGGAAAGCGACGTGGAGATGAACCCGCGCTCGCAACATAGTCGGCGGAGGAGTGCCGTTCCGCACCAGGTTGCCCTGCGCAGATTTCCGAGCCAAGAGAGGGAATCAGTCGGCGATGCACCGAAGAAGGGAGATGCGCAGTCGACGGAGGCGACCGGTATGTCGGCTGAGTCCTCACGGCTGTCCAACCCTACTCATCTGGGTCGGCAGGATAGCTACGCAGTGATTCTAGTGGTCTATGTACAGCTTACGAAATTCAGGACTACTTGCCAGGGAGGTATGCGTATGTGAACAAACTATTCAGCAGCAGGGGCTGTCTGACAACGGTTCGGGCTTCCTGAGGGGGCGCACGTCGCACGCTCACCCTTGATTCGGCGTGTTTCAAGAGAGCTTTCAAGAGCGACGCACCCTACGGCCTTCATACGGCCGTGGTGACGCGTCGCGAAACAAGTTGCGCCCGCGCCGGCCCTGTACACCTACGAGCGCCGTTACGGAAGGAGTATATACTATACGGTACACGGTTTACAGTCTCCGTTTCCCCATCCTGTCGTGCCCGGGGCGACACTGGTCACTTCTCCAGGGCTGTCGCGGGCGCCGCTTGCCACTCTCTAGATCTTGAGGTGTGATAGGCGCGCCGGAGAATTCGAACTGACTCCAGGCCTCCCGAGGAACGGAAGCTCATGGACGTTGGGGCCGGTCGGGAGGGCCTCGAGCATCGCGGTCCTGACATCTCCCCCTTCAACTCTAGCACCACTAATGCGACATACGGATTATACGACAACGGCATACAGTACACCGGTGGGAAACGAGCGGAACGAACAAACTCTAATATGACTACGCCTGTAAGGAGCGACGAATGCGAGAGGGCAGCTGTCGACTGCGGTGAGGGGACAGAGTGTGGGATGAGTAGGAGAAGCGGGAACCAGCCGGGCAGGCTCGGCGGGCCTCGACGTCCATCCATGGCCACATCATGTCCCGCATTCCTCGGTGGTGATAGGAATCGTCTACGAGCCGCTGGAGATGCATCACATCGCGGCCTGCCGACACGATCCAACCGTTGACAGTATATAGCATCTCCCGGTCCACAGGAATGGAGCGCATGGGCGCACTCCGATGAAGGAGGCGGGCCGCGCTGCGCACAACTTACATGCCTGGAGACACGGGTCAGCTCTGCAAACAAGGAGCGAGAGAGTGTGTGTCTGGCTCTACCTTGGTAGTCGACCTTTCGGACGTCCGACGCCTGGAACCGGCCATCGCTGTCGGAGTCTCCGGCGCCGACGTTGAATTTCTTGAGAGCATACTCCTGGCGCATAGTCCCGTTGTTCCCAGGGATCGGATCCACAGTCGTCTCGACCTGACTCGACGCGGAAATCCAGATCGGGGAGCTGGTGGTCTGGATGCCGCCCTTGAGCTTGCGCAGCTCCGTCCGGTTGTTGAAGGTCATCATGATCGAGTTTGAGTACAGCTTGCTCATGATGAGTGCACTGTTCGTGTCGTCAAATGTCAGCAGACCGACGAAGGCTGAGGTAGTCAAGTAGAACTGACGGAGTCTGGTGCAGGTTGTTGTGCTTGAACGCAACGAACAGTGCAAGGTCCACGCACGCCACGGTGGCTGTCGCGGTGCCAGTCTCGATGGTCAACCGGATCAGACGCGACAACATGGCGTCGGACGCAAGTCCTCGCTTCCCCCTCGACAGCTACCCAAGGCAGTCAGTACGCACAGGGGAACGACGCGCAAAAACAAACGTACGTAGAACAGCATACACAGCGCGATGAGCACGTCGCACGCGAGGGTGCCGGCCAACCAAACGATCGTCGAGTCCTGTACCAGCGTTTGGATGTCAGAGCCCGCCACGGAATTGACGTGCACTATGATGCCCGTCGCCATTGCAGCGCCACATTGCATGAGGGCAACCTGCAGGGCAATGGTCAGGCAACGCGGTATGCGCAGTGCGAGTCTGGCAGACGTACGGCGCAGATGAGGCCACTCAGGATCCACGACTTGCTCAACAGGTGGATCCTCCATGCATAAAAGCCCTGGACCGAGGCGGAGACTGAAGCAAATGAGCGAGAAAGTGGAGAGACGAAACGGCGGGACTTACTGATGCTTCCCAATACGGGACCATCAAACCACAACCACTGCACGTCGAGTAGCGCCGTGATGTCTCCCCAACCGACCCCAAGCACCATGTAGGCATCGTGTGACGCCATGACGATTTGAAGACATTCAAGAATAAATAAACCATAAACTGCATGACCAAGAGCGATTAGCTCCACACCGAGTGACGAGGGCTGAGCGAACTCACCGAATGACTTCAGGTACTTGGAGTCCCCAGAGAACGAGAGGTGATAATTGTCTGTCATAGAGACACCTCAGCGGACGCAGTGCGCGAGAAGTGCAATGACGTACAAACTTGTACAACCAACACCCCGAAGAGCCCATAGTTGAACAGATGGCCGAACAGCTACAGCAGGTTGAGTGTGAGGAGCGAAGCCTGGTTAACTTGAGGTAAGCATACCTGAGGAGCGACCCTTGAAGAGACAACGTCAAGCGTCAATACACACGATCGAGACTCGATGTACAGCACCATTCGCTGCTTACAAGGTTGCGGTGTCCAACTGCAGTGCAGGAGGCGCGGACATGATGTCAGAACGCCGGGGGGAGATGACAGACGGTCGCGAAAGGACACGAGGCTTCTTATATGAAGCTTGGAACACACCTCTGGTGGGGCCTTCGGCAGCTCGTCTGATCCCTGATAATTGAAACGGATCTCTTGGAACATCAGCAACGGAGCGCGAACAGGCGCGAACGGAGGACGGACCAAGAGACCATGGGAGGACAAATCTATTGCGGGCTTTTCTGTCAAAACATGCAGAAAGTGGCGGTGTGACAGTTAAGAGCCGGAACGACCGACCACCCGTCCAAATGGAGTTGCGTCGCAATTGCCCCATCGCAACGGTTAGAGCAGTCTACAGAGCCACTCAGCACTAGTAACGGGGAGATCGTACAGGGAGTGGGATCGAGTGCCAATGCAGGGGGTGGGCCTTGGAGTCTCTGATCGTCGGAAGGTTGCTATGGTGGAACAAGACGAGAGCGGACTGGGTCTTGTTTTCGAGGCGTGTCTCAGACCTTTTGATATACGGAAGGGTCACTGGAAAAAGGACGTCAACTATAACCATTCACACGTATGGTAAGGAACTCATAGAATCAACACCGGCAGAGCGCATGTGGGCGTCGCCGTCGGAGCCGCCCCGCTTCGCCCTCGCGTGACGCCAGCCAGGTCAAGACGGGATTCTTGAGACCGGATGCACTTTCGACCGCTCAGTGATTGGCGAGCGAGGACGGTGTCACACTGGTCTTCCAGGATGTGGAGGCGGTAGCTCGTTAGCTCTCTCACTCTGAGCCTCTTTCACCGCTGCAATTACGAACTCAGTGAGTGGGAGGACTTCTGCGGCCCTGAGGACAAGCCATGGCAATGCGCGACCCGACTTCCGAGCTCGACCTTAGCGATCACCGGTGCCCTCGTATAGCGCGTCTTGAGCTGTCAGACTAGAAGCTCAGGCGCGCGGCCCTTAAAATATAGTCTCAAATCATGAGGCTACTACCTGCAGGAGGAAGTTACGGTAAGCGTCAAATCTGAGATGCTCGCACAAATCGCACCCCGATCCTGTTCTTGTGAGCTAGGATGCAGCCAGTCCGTCGCACACGCGTGGTAAAGCTCTTGCTGCACAATACTTCGTTCATGGGGTGCCTCACAAGCTTCAAGTACTAGTTGGGCGGGATGAAGCGGCGAAGGGGAAGGCTGAGAGCAAACACCATCTGAGCGCCTACTCTTGGGGATGCCACGTGGAAGGGTCGTTCTCTTGAGTTTACCGCATCAGACCGTATCTGGCTTGAGCTTGAGCTTGAACGCCAACAGCCATGCTCCGATTCCCTACACTTAACGCCACCTCAGCATCTAAGTACCGCTGCACCCCACCGCACGATGACGAAGGAACGGTCCACTTCACAGCAGTTGTGCTAGCTTCATGCTCGACTTGCACATGTGTTCAAGGTGAGGTTCAGACTCCACTGTCCCCGCAGTAATAGTACTACTAGTAGTAGACGAGCGTGCTGCCTCGTGCTGCGCGCGGGCATATTGTTCCTGGCGGCTCGCCATCAGGTGGAGACGCGTATACTACTTGTGGGTGTATCCCCGGCTTTCAACGCCTCGAATTCTCTGCGCGCATCACAACCGAGCGCTCCGTGATGGTGTGGGTGGGTATCGGGACGCGTCTGCCGGTCGGAACTGTTGGAGGAGGCCTGGAGCTAATGTCAGGCGATTGCTTCTTTAGACTAATATTCGAATGCTTTAGCGATCGGTGCCCTCCTTTATATGCTCTCCCCACCTGAGCTCGACAAGCCCCTTCTCTGATTCACCTCGCCATCTACATACCTTGGACATTTCGTGATGGCACCTGAAGAGGTCTCCTCCCGCGTCTTTGACTACGTCATTGTTGGTGGTGGCACAGCCGGTCTGGTGGTAGCTGCTCGGTATGTGTTTACTCGCACCTCAATCGTTAAGATGTGCTGACAATCCAACTATCACAGGCTATCGGAGGATCCCTCCGTGACCGTAGGCGTCATCGAAGCTGGCGAATGGCACCCCGATGCGCCCGGAATCAACATCCCTGGTATGTGCCACAGGCTTGCTGGACCGATACGGCGTCTGATTGCATGGTAGGTATGATGGGCAGCGTGATCGGCAACCCCCAGTTCGACTGGGCGTTCATGACCGTGCCCCAAAGACATGCAAACAACCGCCCCATCTTCCAGCCACGGTGGGTATACTTTTCATGGACAAGTTGGCGTGGCTGAAAGCGCGTTTCCAGCGGCAAGGGCCTTGGTGGCTCATCTTTGGTGCGTCCGACTTGTCGAACCAGACGAACGCAACCACGCTTACAGAATTGTCGTGTCGTTGCTAGATCAACGCCTTTGGCTGGAACCGGTAAGCTGAGCATCTTGGGAACCGTTCGAATCACATACTGAAGGCTCCTCAGTGCCTCCGCACGTGAGTACGATGGTGAGTGAACAGTCAATACGTCGCCGCCAACGGACCAGCGACTCACGGCCGGTTTCAGCCCTTGAGGCTCTCGGGAACAAGGGGTGGAACTGGCAAGAGTTTTTGAAGTACTTCAAGAAGGTACGTCCAGCCCACGTGCTAGTCTGTTCAACAGCCCCCGACGTCCTTGGCCGATAGGCCGAGACCACCCTGCCGCCTTCAGATCTCGGACCAGAGCACAAGCTCGAGAAGCCCAGTTCGGAGTGGCATGGCGAGTCTGGCCCCGTGGTGAAGGGCTATCCCACACGTTTTGTTGGCCACCACACTCCCTTCACTCAAGCGTTCGAGGAGATCGGTATACCCAGGAACCCAGACTCGGCAAGTTGTCTGCAATCTGAGTTGTCTCGTTGCTAACTGGGAGATAATTGCAGTCCAGCGGCAACAACATTGGATCTGCCACGGTTATCTGCTCGATCGACGCCAGGACTGCGACTCGTTGTCACTCGGGGATTGTACGTTCTTAGCACCCCTTTCTTTCAGTCCCACTGACGCTGGTTCAGGCGTACTATGCACCCAACGCAGCCAGGAAGAACCTCGTCGTGCTGACGAAGTCGCATGCTGCCCGGATCGTCTTCAGTCCCGGTTCTAGCCCACTGACCGCGACCGGCGTGGAATTCCTCCATGAGGGGAAAACCTATGTTGCTCAAGCCCGAAAGGAGGTTATCCTTTCCGCAGGTAGGACATACCACACTGTTCATACGTCGAGAACGCCAGACGTTGACGTGAGCTTAGGCGCCTTCCAGACCCCTCAAGTCCTCGAGTTGTCAGGTACGCAACCGTTAACTGACACGCTTGTGCGAATGAACTACTCACAGTCCCGGTAGGAATCGGGAAGAAGGAGGTCCTATCGCAGCATGGTATCGAGACCCTCGTCGATCTCCCTGGTGTAGGAGAGAACCTGCGTGAGTGGTCACTACTCGTGATGTTGAGGTCGCGCGCTTATGGACTCTTGATCAGAGGTGAATTGGCTTAATCGAGGCTGTACGTGAAATTTATGACTAATTATCAATAGGACCACCCCTTCGTCACCACTTCGCACGAAATGAACGACGAGTACGAAAGTATCGACCTCATTGCGCAAGATCCCCAGCTGGCTGCCAAGCAGTTTGAGTTATAGTACGTGCTCGTGCTATGAAGCCCCCTTAGCTAGTCCCTGATAATCCCAAAGTGCAGCCAAGCAAGGAGTCCTGTCCACGACGCCGGCGGCGTTGTGCGCTTTCATCCCGCCTAAGACAATTGCGACAGAAGAACGGCTGCAGCAATGGAAGGAGAAGGCGGCGCAGTCGGTGCAGAACGCGCCGCCGGGCCTGAAGAAGCAGTTGGAGCTGCAGCTGCAGTGGCTTCTCGATCCCTCCTCCGCAGTGGCAGAGTACGTGCCGGCTATTCCTTCGTCCGCACGTGGACACTCATATTTGTGTAGGCTCGCCCCCTTCGCTGGGTTTTACCCCGGCTCAGGGATCACGCCCACGCCCAAGGTGCACTACTCGTCCATGATCTGCTGCATCTCCCACCCCTTCTCCCGCGGCTCTGTGCACATCGCCTCTGCAGACCCGACGGCTCCGCCGGCCATCGATGCCAGTCAGTCGTCTCCCACTTACCGCTACGAACATACGAGCTAACACGCACTCTCCCAGATTTCTTCGCGAACCCCCTCGATCTCGACATCTTGCTCGCGGTGCTCAAGACTGGGCTGAAGTTGTACGAGACGGCCCCGGTCCGCGGCTCTGTCGTGCGCCAGTTCTGCCCCACCCCGGAGCAGAGCGCGTCCGACGAGGCGCTCATCGAGTACATCAAGAACCACTGCAGCTGCCTCTACCACCCGCTCGGGTCCGCGTCCATGCTTCCCCGCGAGGACGGCGGCGTCGTCGACCCTACCCTCAAGGTGTACGGCACTGCGAACGTGCGCGTTGTGAGTGTCTTCTTCGTTATGTCTACCGCGCGAGGTGCTAACGGCTTTGGTGCCTCTAGGTTGATGCCTCCATCTTGCCGATCGTGAGTATACTCGTTCATCCTCGTCCTCGCGATAGATCCTGACTTCGTGTTCGCAGCAAATCGCGGCGCACACGCAGGCTACCGTCTACGCGCTCGCGGAGAAGGGCGCTGACATTATCAAGCAGAACCAATGAAGTGAGCGCGGTCTTGGTATGGGAAATCTTACTAGAGGAGGACAGATGTACAATATCGTTTCAATGGTACGACCGAGCCCTGAACTGGCCGGAGTTGCGCGCGATCACTTTCCAATGCCCGCCACCACTGACTCCGTGTACATCCCCACCATGAGACATGAGCTCGATGTCCTCGGGTTTCACGGTACAGTACGCGCATGCACCTGCGAACTCGGTAGTACTTGATGGTTCGGCGGCTTCCGCGCCCATGTCCGATACCCGGCATTGCTCTGGTCCATTTTCCACGTCCAAACTTGATGTCTAGGTCTGCTATGCTTGAAACAAGCGCCCTCTGCGAGATGTCCGGTGGCGCTGGTGTGCTATACATACTCATCGAAGCCAGGTCGAAGCCCGACCGTGTCGGGCTCAGGAGACGTCGACGATTGATTAATATTGATTGCCCCTCCCTCCGTGTCGCAATGCTCATGTTCATCCTGTTGCCACTCTCTTGCACAGCCCATCCATATCCAACTGGAGAGTGTAGTAATATGTATCTTAAACCCAACTTGGAACGGCGACTAGTCCATAACACAACGCTCCGTTCCACTCACACATCTAAATACCAAGGCCTGATTAACTCGCGACTACACCAGAACCAGCGCCGCTCACTCACCGTGAATCGCCGTCTTCTGCATATAGTCGGACGCGTGGTACCGGTCTGCGCTCGAGAGGTCCTTCAGGTCGTATGCCTGCGCGCCGCCGGGCGCGCCGCGCAGGACGGGCGGGGGGTCAATTGTGGTCTCGACCTGGCTGTGCGCCGAGATCCATATGCGCGCGCCCCCAGTCCCGGCACCGCTGCCGCTGCCGCTCAGGCCGCTGGTCGTCTGAACGGCGCCTCTGAGCGAGCGCAGCTGCGTGCGGTTGTTGAACGTCATCATGAGCGAGTTGCTGTACAGCTTGCTCAGGACGAGCGCACTGATGCCGTTTCACGGTGCCACGGTGGAGCCGCGCGTGCGCGTTCGAGCACCGATGTGCGATTCGATCGCGGAGCGCAGCGGACATCCGAGGGTTGTGTGGGGTTTGTGGCGTTTTCGCGGGTTAGGTTGCGCGCGCGCAGATGTTGGGGACGGGGATACGACGGGTGTGGGGAAGTGGGTCAGGAGCGGCGAGAGGCCGAGAACAGCGGAGACACTTACGGTCCCAGGTGGGCGTTGTTGTGCTTGTAGACGAGGAAGAGGATCAGCTCGATGCACGCGATCGACGCCGTCGCCGCGCCGGTCTCGATGCTCAGGCGCATGAGGCGTGAGAGCATCGCGTCCGTCGCCAGACCTTGCTTCCCTCTCGAGAGCTGCGTGGACACACAAAGTGAGCTTCTGGCAGATCGGGGCGAGGAGAAATGCGCATACATAGTACAGCATGCAGACTGCGATGATCACGTCGCACGCGAAGCTACCGCCGAGCCAGATCGTGGTGGGCGTCGTCGTCCGCTCTTGGACTTCGGCTCCGGGAACTTTGAGGACGTGGACCATGATCCCGACTGCCATCGCGCTGGAACCCTGCATGATGGCGACCTACGTGCGTTCGCGGTGTACGATGTATGATGAGTTCAAGGGATCAAACGGACTGCAAATATGAGCTACGCACCGTGCTGACAAACAGAGCGAGGATGGCCGATTTGCTGAGCAAGTATATCCGCCATGCGTAGAAGCACTGGACGGAAGACGAGACTGGAGGAAGAGGGTGCGGTGAGGTGAGAAGGAACCTTAGGGAGGAGAGGGAAAACATACTAATGCCTCCTAGGACAGGCAGATCGAGCCAAAGCAGTTGTATGCTCTGCAACTCTAATGGGTCACCCCAACCCGCACCAAGGATTTTGTATGCGTCGTGCGTTGTCAGAGCAATCTGAAGGCATTCGACGACGAACAGGCCGTATACTGCGGCGGTGTGTGAGTGAAATGCCATATACACATAGCGCGAGCGGAGAGACTCAACCATAAGCCTTGATGTATTTGTTATCGTGAGGGAATGAGAGGTAATAAATATCTGCGATTGGAGAATCGGCATCGTCGCGAGTTGTAATCGAGAGAGGCATCTACTTACAGACTTGTGTCACGAGCATCCCAAACAAGCCATAATTGAAGAGGTGACCGAACAGCTACACGGGTTTGGTCGTCATTGGAGAGAGACCTTTCATACCGTGGATGTTTCTCACCTGAGGCGCAGTGCTGTAGAGAAGACATGTTGAATACTAGACACTTTGCCTACATGGGAGCTACAACTCACTATTGAGCCACGCCGCCGGGGATTGGTGGAAGAGCAGACATCAGGAGAACCACCGGGGTCGGATGAGGTCCAAAGACTGACGTGCGAGCGGAGGTCACCAGGCCAAAGCTTATCTGCAATATATACCTGGAGAAGACCCTGGGGCAAGACAGCAATCAGTTGGACTAATATTGGGAGGCGAATCTGATGGCCGCGGAGCGATGAATCATGAAGGCAATGCATCCGCACGAACACGAAGATCTTGCGTTTTAAGGGTTCGGCGTCCATATACGGTTCAATCTGCGCTCCCCTCACCGCAGCAGACCGAGCGTCATCGGAGGGCTGCTATTTGCGGCGGAGTTCGGACCAGTGGAAGGACAACATAAGTACACAAGGTTTTGTGACATGGGAAACGGAACATCCCACACGCCACACTCCACCGCAAGACGCGTAGGTCGCCACGTTGAGGTGGCGGAGTCCGGATGACAGAGAGACGAGGAGGTGGTCGTCAAGTGGTGGAATGGTCGGCGTGGAAAGTCTGCACTATCAATTAGAGACGAGTTCTGCGATGGCATCTCTTGTCGCGCAAATTGACTGACCTGCAGTGGGGGATGATACCGATTGAATTCGGGGTGCAGTAAGGGGCGGACCGGCGGGCGACATTTGGCCAGTGCCCACCCTAGGCCCACCGGCATGTCGTGGAAAGCATGCGAGTGGACTGATGTCTGCCGGACAGAATGGAAGGTCTTGTATTCCAACGGCTCTCGGCCCTCTGGGCCTCCGAGTCCGAACTCTAATGCCATCCGCTGGAGAAAGTCCGACTTGTACGGGCGAAGCGCGGATACCGAGCCCCCACTGCCAGCTGAGCGTCGCATGTGGCCTTGTGATCGTATGCGTGGCGTGCAGCGTGGGCCTAGTACTCGAGAAGAGTTTGAGCCAAAAGCCGCTCGGTCCGAGTGGTTCACCAGCAAGATTGGGCGCTTCGTGCACCGCTTTTGAGAGCCTCGCCCACGCGACCGTGACCGTGACTGTCATCGTGACTCCCGTGGTCCGACTCCGTCGACGTCTTCCCGCACCAGGCAAGGTCAACCCACCATGCAGCTTCTAACCCACACTCAGCTTCTCCATCATAGAACCAGATGGTGGCGAGCACGCCGCGGCAGCGATGATAGCACCTTGTCCCTAATGCTCTCACCTTCGATACTCTCCCATTGCAGGGCCCGAGTCTATGCTGCCCGCGGCCATGACTATATTGTTGTCAGTGACGGCACTCCTGATCGAGCGAGTACTTACTCGCTGCTCGGCGGTCAGTTGCCATCCTTGGCCAGCGCATAATGTGAACTCACTCAGTTCTCCAAGTTATCTGACCTCCGTGAATGTCGGTGCGCTAGGTACCGACGACGCCACCATCGAGGGGGGCCAAATATGCTTGGGACAGTCTTGCTCGAACGCTGTCCCCGAACGGTCCGAGTCATTCTGACGGTCTCGTGATGCTAGCCTCCAGGAACATTCGGCAAACCGGCGTCAGACTCGGCATTCATGTCAGTCTGTTGAGAACCGCTGAACTGTCCATCTCGGTGAGTAGTTATCTTGACAGCTTCAGCGCCGCATCACGGCGCATGCAGGGCGAAAGATCCTCGCCGCTCGTCACCGGGTTTCATATGTGTCCGCGTGTGCGCCCGGGTGCGCAGAGGTTCCCATGATTGTATTTCCTTGGTGGGCGCAACAGCACGGTGAGAGGACCGGAAGAGTCTTAGGATCTCATCGCTGAAGGTTACGGGAGCAAATCGAGACTGGCAAGGCAGCCCTCAGTCCTTCGATATGTCTCGTGGGGAAGAACCGGGGCGACTAGGCGTACTTTCGCGTTCTCCCTCTGCGGATATTCAAGCTTCAAGCACGAAGTTCCCCTAGAGCTGGATCACGACGCTAAGAGGCATGGCGATTCGGGACCCCCGAAGACTCGCCTCAATCCGGTTGGAGGAGACGAAGGTTCCTTGGACCCCGGGTGTCGAAGACAATGTCATCCAGGACCCTCTGTTTTGCAGTATCCCGCCTCATGTATAGCCTCTGCTCGTGCTGTCCCAACGTCGGATAATCCAATTGTTCCTACCAGCCCAATTGCCCATTTCACTGCTGCAACTTGGTCGAAGTACCTCATCAAAGACGAGAAGAACGCGGGTCGGCCGCTATCCGCGAAGCGCGTTCTGTTCGCCCAAGGTCGCGCCTTCAAGTTGGTAACCGTTCCTGCCTGCACCGCGCTGTCTGCGCTCGACCACCTGCAGACGCGGGCGCCCCGCTTGTGAATCTCGTCGTCCGTAACGACCTTGCGACTCGCCGCCCACAAACAGTAGTGGGTGATCCGAAATAACATGATACGTCTGGGTTCCACTGGTGCGACGCTCGCTGCTGGTAATGAGTTCTGCCTAGCGCGGCAGTCGCGAAGCCTACCCAGTACTGATGCTACGGTTATATTTTTTCTCCCCCTTCTTCCGCGAAGGTCACTGCGCCAAAGCTCCGCACCCGCTCTATTTTTGGTACGTTAGCAATATGCATCATATGTCTGAATCGTCTGATACTGCGCCTTCTGTGGTCGAGCGACCTATCAGCGCTGTGACATATCGACCTCATCATCCTGCGAGGTGTTCGTGCTCCTGGCGACATGCCATTGGGTGGACTTCCCAAGTTGCGTAGTACTGCGATGAATCGATTGCAGATGCCATAAACCCGAGATTATTGTGGCTACCGATCTCAGGAGGAGCTCTCACATACAGACTTTACCGCCGTGTGGGAGATCATTGAGTCCTCTGAGCTTTGACCGCCACGTTCAAGATAAGGACCACAGTAACGAGTCGAGCACATACGCAGCCTGCAGGCTTCTGAGCCTGAGATTGACAACGTCAATCAACATGACAAGGTTCCGTCACCAGCCATAATCATGATCCCTATGAACCCGTGACTCCGATATGCCGACAGATGATGGAGCTCCATGTTCGCAGCCGGCAGGCGTTCCGTAACGCCTGTATCTCCGATCTCGGCTTTCGCCGATGGAGCATTACTGACTTGTACCAATACTTACCGTGACTTAGTACTAGTAGACCACTGAACAGAGGTCAGGTTAGTATGAAACTCTAGTCTAGGGTTGCCCCGATGCACAACCAATCTTGCGTACTCAGTGACAGCAAGTCACCTTACCGATTCCCCCCAGCGGGCCGTATTGCATCCTTTGAGCGTAGGAATCCCGGGAGGTTCTTTCTAATCAGGCTCTCCGCGGAACCAAGGGACGTCTTGAGACCGTCTAGAAGTCCCAGCTTGATCGGGCTTCTCATTTTCCGTGAGACGGAACATGACATGACTGTCCGAAAACGCACCGTGGCGGCGAGCCTGCCAGTGAGCACAATGAGCAGAACAACAGTGGTGCAGAGATGGGTGATCAGAATCAGATTCATTCATCTCTTATGATGTTCACCAAGTCATGACACACCTTCACAAGCTTGTGGAGGATCTAGTGGGACCAGGCGGTCCGCGGAGCGACGGTGCTGAGCACTGAGCAGAGTCGCGACGGAAGTGTAGAATGCCGAGCGGCAAGAGATGCGGAGCTTGAAAGCTTGAACTGCGATTGAGCGCTTGCCGTACTAGCCACAATTGATGCTGCCAGAATGCTGCCACATCGTAAACAGCAGACTACCTTCGCCGCCGATGGTACATCACAGTTCTATCATACTCGCGACATCAGAGCAGGAGTTCGTTACCACGAAGCTCGCCGCTGATACGACAGAGCCATCCCACGCCCAGCCACAATGGAGCAGGAACCAAGACCAGGTGAGACCGAGAGCGAAGCGTTACGGTATTCTGTGAGCTTCCTTCCCATACGGAAGCAATCAGGAGATGTTTTGCGCTCTAGACTAGGGGGCAAGTGACTGGAAGTAAGGCTGGAGGTATTCTGGACTGGACCGTCACCGTCTAGCACCCCGCTAGCTACTACTCGCCTCCAGGTATATCCCCATCTCCCTCATCTTCTCCCTTCTCCCGGCTGACCATTATTAGTGCTAGGGATCCGGTCCTTACCCCGACTTACCACCGTTGCGTAAGCTCGCCATGTCAAACCTGGTCTATACTCCCCTAGACGAAATTCCAAAGGTCTGTCATCCAATCATGCCACAAAGGATACTATGACAGACGTCGTATGTCCTCATTGCAGGTCCACGCCCGTGCTCTCCAGGCGTTCCTCGATGGGAAACTCAGGTCCATCCCGTACCGGAAGGCCCAGATCGCACAGCTTGGGTACATGATCAAGGACAACGAGCAACGATTTCTTGACGCTTTCATGCAAGATCTCGGTCGACCTGTCCTCGAGTCGAAGCTGTGGGTATATTCTACTCACGTCGACCACGGTAATCTAACATTCAGCCAGGTCCGAGCTGCTGTGCCTGTATCAAGAAGTCCGGACTGCTTATGATTCTGTCGAGAAGTGGACAGCGCACTACCGGCCAGTATTCGACCTCAACTCTTGGGCCATGAGCCCGAAGATCCGTCCAGAGGCCAAGGGTGTTGTCCTAGTTATCGCACCCTTCAATGCCCCCATGTTCTTGCTCTTAGCTCCTCTGGTACGTCATAGGGTCATGGCTGCCCCTCCCGACTGTCTTAGGCCATTCATAGGTCGGAGCTATCGCAGGAGGGAATGCTGCGGTCTTGAAGCCTTCCGAGCTGGCTCCCGCTGTCAGCTCGCTGATTGCGGAACTTCTTCCCAAGTATCTTGACAATGACATGTTCCACGTTGTGAATGGGGACGTCTCTGTCGCGACGAGAGCGTTAGAGCTCAAATGGGACCATAGTACGTATCATGCCATTGTCATGTGCCTGTCTTCCCCTGATCCCTCAAGGAAGTTCTGTACACAGGTCAGCAATGATGCCTCTACGAGCCGTTATGCGTCTAAGATTCCTCGCAGGCCATGTTCGCGTGGGACGAATCATTGCTATGGCAGCTGCTAAATACCTCACGCCCGTGACGCTCGAGGTGAGAGTATCGTCTCGTTGATGTGCTCCGGACCTCATACGTCTCTACAGCTAGGAGGTACCTATATATGACGATCGGGCGAGCCCCGAGTCACTCACGATGTTGATTAGGCAAGAACCCTGTCGTCGTCGATCCAAGGGCTGACCAAACGCTGGCTGCGCGGCGAGTTCTATGGGGTCGCATGTCCAACGCTGGTCAGGCACGTACACTAGCTCAGCGGCTCGAGTGGAATGTCATTGACAAACCCCTTGTTAGCTCTGCATCTCTCCTGAATATGTCCTGGTTACGGCGGAGAATCGGGATGCGTTCATTGAGGCGCTGAAAGAAGTGTGAGTAAACGGAGTGCAATCAGATCCTCTAGTATGCCCTCTGACGAGTATGTTGCAGCCACCACACGTTCTATCCAGAAGGTCCCAGGAACTCAGCCTCTTACGGACGTCTTCGTAGTGCTGTTGCCGCGCAACGAATCAAAGACATGCTAGAATCGACACAAGGGACCATCGTGATTGGTGGAGAGTGCGATGTCGAGAACCGCTACGTCGCTCCGACAGTGGTCGTGGACGTGCCGGATGACGATCGTTTGGTAACAGAGTAAGTGCATATATGCCAGAGCATCGTACCTCGTCTCATATCCATCGTTAGGGAGATCTTTGGCCCTGTTCTCCTCATTGTTACTGTGAAGGGCGTAGACGAAGCAATCAAATTCATCAATGCAAGGTATGTCGTCCCTTAAGTTCACTTGTACCAACGTCTCACGTCTACACAGGGAACATCCGCTAGCGATCTACGTCTTTTCTCCAGACAAGGCGTATCAGGAGAAGGGTACGCTTACTCTCCGCACCCATCATGACCAATAGACTGACAGAAGGCGTGCAGTGTTTAGCAACACTCAGAGTGGCGCAGCTGTTGCCAACGATGTATGCATACATCCGAGTGGTACGTTGCGGACCGTGATCACGGAGGAGGCAAGACCTAACGAGATGTGTACGGCACCTTCAGTCCCCGGTCTTCCTCTTGGAGGCGTTGGCGCGAGTGGATGTACGTCTCGATCCGCGCTACAGTCGTGACGGTTTGAGCTGATTCGTCCCGCTCACAACAGATGGGTACACAACCGGTAAGGATATGTTCGACCAGTTCACGCACAAGCGACCGTCGCTCGACAACCCGAGCTGGTGGGTGGTCTTCCTCTTCACTCTCGACCTGGAGCTGTTCCTTCACGCTGACACGCGTCACAGGTCTGATACGATCGGGTTCAAGTGCAGGTACCCGCCGTACACTAGCAAGGTCTGTGATGTTTCCTCTCACAATAGCTCACCAGTCGAATGACACCCCCATGCATCCAGACGACAAAGGCAGTGGAGGCTCTCGCACCGTCGCTGCCGCCGCGCCCACAGGATGGTGGAAAGACTGGAGTGACTACCTACGGTGCATCTACATGTGCGATGTGGCTTTCAGTTGTGCTCGTTGGTGCTTGTGCTGCGTCGATAGTGCTCACTCGTTCGAATGGCTTGAAACTGCTGTAAATCTGACTTGTATCACACACGTAGTACTGGGATAACTTACCGATTCAATATCGTTGATGCGAGTAAGTGCTACTACCAAGCACACGGGGACTGTGCCGCTCCTCCTCCTCCTCCTTCTCCTCCGGACTTCGGCCCGGCGCCGTAGCTTGCGCGTCTGTTCAAGCTGCACTGTACTCCCACCATTGCAGAGTAGAGTTCTCGACCAACCACGATGAGCGCATCCGAAAGCGATTCAGACAAAGGCAAGCAGAGCGTTTGTCGCCTCTGCGGCGTGCGTTGACCAAACCCAGTCTACAGCTCTCGCTGCCCTTCGTCTTCTCCGAGACAACTGCTCTGCCGCCATCGATGCTCTCCAGCAGCCCTACTCCGACACCCAGTCCTCTTTGCTCTCCTCACCGCCCACACTTGCCGTGCTTAACAAAGACTTCCAATCTCTTCTCACCCTGATCTACACCTCGACGACAAAGGTCGCCCTCGTCCTCCGCCCGGCCGCACCCGCACCGTCAGCCGCACTTGCACCCATCAAAGACCTCGGAACCTCGGTCACTTCTCTCGCGACGTGCGCGATCCTGTTCGACGTGCATGGATTTACGCTCGCATCTGAGGTACGCTCACTCGCGCGTGATGTCCTCGAGACCGTCCGCGGGCTCGCAAGCATGTTCGTGGAAAGGGAGGAGGAGGACTATCTCGTGCGGACCGGGACGGTGCACGATCTGGTCGAAAAGGCACGTCGGGACCTGCCAGCCGACAACCTCGCTGCGGTGAAGAAGCGGTGGAAGGCCGATCGCGGGATGCTGGAGGACTCTCTGGAGGAGATCAACGCTATGATCGAGGAAGGCGGGCAAGATGAGCAGGATGGGTTGGATGAAGAGAGCCTTGACGACGAATGGGACGAACTTGGCTTCGGCTCTAGCAAGAAAATGTCCGAAGATGAGCTCGAACGTACGAGGAAGGTTCGTACAGACCCCGGTCAATCCTCTACTCCCGTGGACTGAAAGATGTCCAGATTCAACCTCTCGTGCGATTTGTGACTTTGTACCACAAACGGGTCGTCCCAGACGTCCTGGTCGGTCTTTCCCCTCCCTCGGTCACCCCAAGCAACCTCAACTCGGTCTTGGATGCTCTCCCTCCCTTATCGAATGCTGTCGTGCTCGCGCTCGAGGAGGTTGTCGCCACCTTGTATGCGCCGCAAAAGCCCGAGGCGCTCGCCGCCGCTGTCTCATCTCTGGTGGACAAGATATGCAAGGTACACGAAACAATCACAAACGACGCCTTGTTGCCTCAGGTCGACGCCACGGCGGAGGGATTGGGCGCGTTGTCGCTGGACGGCGCGAAGAGCAGTGGGGAGAAAAAGGCGAAGGACCCGCGGAAGTGGTTCGACTCATGTCGAGCGCAGATCGATAAATCTGCCCACGCGATAGAGGAGATGTTGACAGCCAAGGGGAATACAACATGACACACTATGTGCCATTAACGGACGAGCTCTGTCTTCCCTGGTCTCGTAACTCGCAGGTGAGCAGGCGAACGAGTTCATATCACTCGAACTGCTCGTATATGCGCCGTATACCCCTGATCAATAGTAGACCCTCCGGTCAGTTGCAGTACGTGCGTTGTTCATGATTCCGTCCATCGTTCGGATCCAATGCTGACTGACGCTCACCACTGCTTGCAGGCTGTCTGATTTCGATTGAGCGCCGCTCTCAGACGTGCTGGAGAAAAGGAGTCATTCCCACTTCTCCCCGTGGCGGCGGAGTAGCGTGGACATGGCCGAGTTATTCGAATGCTGCGTTACTCATTTTACTCTTCTCGCGAAGACTGGACCCAATACTCGTACTTTGTACGTCCTGGCGGCATAATCGCTCCATTTCGTCGCTGCATATGAACCGAAGTCGGTCAGAAGCAAGGACATTTTCATAGCCAACTTTCCTTACAAGCGCATCCCCACGCTCGTTTTCTCTAACAGTGAGAAGTCATCATGGTCAGCTACAGGGTGAGCCTCTTCGCATTCACTCTGTCCCACTGACCTGAGGCTGATGGCCTCAAAGTCGAGTACCGTCCTTGCATTCCTACGGCCAGAGGTCTCACCCAATATCAGGTGCTAAGGAAAACGTCTAGCACTCTACCGGTGGCATCGAGAACGTCTTCGAAGCTCTGACGATGGCGTGAGTGCTCGTCTGTACTCAACCGTGTCCCTCATCTCATCCTGCTATGCTCCGTCACTCCATCAGAAACGACAACACTGGCAAGACGACCGATTGCCAGGTAAGTATTCCCTCAGAGCTCTTGATGGGAGGGAGGGAGCACTGCTCACGATTCACACAGGAAACGAACCTGGTCAAGAAGGTCATCGAGTGGACTGTTCATGGGCGCCCACCAAACGCTTCTTGGCCAGTGCACAAGACTGCCTGTATTGTACGATACCGAGCTAGTTACCGAGCAACATTCCACATCCGAAGGACGATGGGCGCTGCAACGTCGTCGAACTTCTCCAAGTCCACAGGTGTACACCTGATGCACAACCTAGCTGTATCAAGCCATGTCAGGTCGGTGTAGTAATCGCCAATACTTATCACTTTACTCACCTGTCGCGTCACTGACCTGTGTCGTCGGTCCGCGCTATCGCGGCGCTAGTCGGCGCACATCGTCATCGCGTCATCCCTTAAGTACCTCTCTTCAAACCCGACGCATGTCATTGCATGATGACTTCCATCTGGTTCGAAGCAGAAAGTCGTACGACTTTGACTGTTCTGACATACGGAGAACAATCCTGAATCGGCAAGCGTAAGCTTTTGGCCGGCGTTTTGAAACAGCACCTGTCGCGGCTTGGGAGTCTTGCCATATTTGGGTTAGTCACTTCGACACTGCAAAGGTAAAACACACTCGCTTCCGACTATACTGATTTGAGCGCGCTCCTTGTGGCTTGTGCCGCAGCATCGCACCTTGCTCTCGGATGCTACCCACCGACCACAATCATCGATATCAACACCCTCAACGTCGAGTCATGGCCCGAGTGAGCACAGAGACTTGAATAGTTCTCTCAGTACATCGAGGACGGATCGTACTCAACGGGAAGGACCTCGGACTCCGATCGCTCGGTCTACATCCCGGGGGAGCGGTAACTCAGCTTGCTCTATTCCAAATCGCGCACGAGGTCGCCTCGATCGCCTGCGTCCGCTAAGCCATCAGGCTATCAAACTCCTAGGACATTTGCGTGTGGTCGACCGTCGCACCAGAATCCCAAGGGACACGCGGACGCCGGCGGGCCTACGCGGCGGCTCAGGGCGGGCCCCAGAACAAGACACGCTCAGGGAAGCTTTTTCAAGGATCAAGGACGATCCGCCGCGCCCATGTTGTCGTCGTCAAGCTCTCCCCCGTAACCCGTCGTCCTTCGCTCGCCGTGCATACAGAGTATGCCCACGGCCGACATCCCGGCGAATGTCGCTTTGTTGTGAGCAACCCGCTAGCGTCGCGTTGCCTAGTTTCCGTCTGCTTACTATCTGTCGTGCGCGTTATCAGGGCTGGTCCTCAAGTGAGTGAAGCTCTTCTATAGCTTACTGTAGCTCCTCGCGAGTGCTGACGCGTCGGGCGCGCCAGCTTTTCGGACATCTCTTCAACTACGGTCTTTTCGGCATCTTGACAGATCAGGTTTGTAAGTATGGTCGTCCTGCCTGTCTCCATTCGACTTTGTACTCATGTCCGCTTGTCTTAGACTTCTACCACCTCACTTTCCCCAGGGACCCCACTCGTTTGAAAGTTCTCAGTGAGTCTCGCCACATGCCTCACGTATTCATCGCCTGACTGTGTCTTTCCGCAGTCTATGTACTCTACGCACTAGAGTGCCTTCAAATCACTCTCGCTAGCCATGACGCCTACAAGGTGTTAGGCGAGGGATGGGGCGACCCAGAGGCCCTCTTTAACCCGCATCTGCTGTGGTTTGAGACACCGGTGATGACCGGAATCAGTGAGTCTCCGTCGAGCGGGCCCTGTTGTGCCGCGCTAACAGAGTTGCCGGCGGGACAGTCTCGGCTATCGTGCAGTGCTATTTCGCCTGGAGAATCTACGTCTTGAGTGTATCTAGGGTGTTGAGCGGCCTCATTTGCCTGGTTAGTCTGCTCATTCTATCCGAATCTCCGGTTATGATAATCCGTCTTCTAGCTCGCGTTCATGCAGGGCTGCGCAGCAATCGCTGGCGGGTTCCTGGTGAGTCTCGACCTGTAGATCAACTCAACTACAGGAACTCACGTGCATATGCAACTAGGGTCGTGTGTTGACACCGGATTGGCGCGAGAAGGCGGTACCAGCCATCGTCGTTTGGCTAGTCGGTAGCGCGATATGCGACATCTTGATTGCGGCTTGCATGCTCTACTTCGTGAGTGACCATCGTGAAGTCAAGTCCTACTATCACCTGACTCAACGCCATACCAAGCTTTCGAGAGGGAGACAGGGCCTCGCTTCTGACGCGCTGCTCTCGCGGCTGATCCGCCTGACAGTGGAGACTGGCAGCTTGACGGCCTCATTAGCCACTCTCGACCTCATCCTCTTCGTCACTTTCAAGGACAACTTCCTGCACTTCATTCCGTGGGTATTCCTTCCACTGTCATCCGATCCTCGCTGATCATGGTTGTCCAGCGCCCTCATGCTCACCAAGGTATACACGAACACCCTGATGATGCTAATCAACAACCGTGCACGCATGCGCTCCATGCTGATGCGAGGCGATACCGCGGGCCTCGGTGGACCCCTGCAGTGGGTTATCGACACCTCGAACGTCGACGGCACCTCGCGCAGCGCGCCGCGGGAGCAGCACGAGCTTGTGTCCTTCAAGACGCCGGTCATCGAAGCGTATCCCGACATTGACAGCCCGATTGACGAGCGAGGCAAGCTCGTGGTACCTGGTGGTAGCCGAGCTGGAACGCCGCGCGGTAGCGATCGGGCCGCGACACCGCGGGGCAGCGTCAGGGCCCCGACCCCCAGAGGCAGCGAAAGGGCCGCATCCCCCAGAGGGAGCGATAGGGCTGCCTCACCTCGAGCCAGCGACAGTCTGGCTATCTTGACTACTCCTAGAGGGAGTGTAAGGATCGCAACCCCTAGAGGTGAGTGGCGTCGTACTCGTCTCGCAGCGATGTGGCTGAAGGGAGGGTACAGGCAGCTCACATACGTGAAGAAGAGTCTAATCATCAACTGTAGCTATAGTACATAACCTATCCCACCACGCTAGACGCGCCTATATTTCGAGTCGTTCCTTTGTACAGACTATCCACGGGTGATTCAGTTGATTCGAAAGCATGAAGGCGAGCGGAAGTAGCACCGACGTTAGACTCCGCGGGAGCTCACAGCAGTATGGAGGGTCGCAACGGTGAACACATCGTCCTCTATCATTGCCGCTGCCATCTTCCCGTATCCCCACATCTCCTCTTCCAAAGCGTCCACATTGTCACAGTCAATCCATCCATGCGCATCCATGCGCCGAACGGCTTCCCGGATCCAGACCCTGCACGTCCACACAGGTTCGCGATCCCGGTCCACATCAGGTGTGGCCATCGGGATCTGCTGCAACAACTGGTCGAGGTCGTCCACGGTCTTGTCCCGCGGCACATGGCCGATGATTGCAGCTGCAGCCACGGCCGAGGACGTGGCGAGGCTGAGCGTGGTGCGATCGTAGGACCAGCGTCGGTCATCACCCTGCAGGCCGTTGGTGACGGCATGCAGCTTTGTCCCAGACACCGTATGCTGGTCTTGCGACCCGGCAGCTGACGCAAGATGATGTGGCACGAAGATGAACCAGTGGAACCTCGGAGGACTTGTGCTCATGAGGTCCAATGCAATGATCAGGTCTGGATGCGCCGGAACTGGGAAGATGGTGGGTGGCGGCATGTGGTGGTGCCAGTGGATCGAGAACAAGTTGCGATTGACGCCAGGAGACGCGACCCATGGTTGAATCCTAAGTAGGCCTCATGCAGGATAAACACGTCAATCTATACACATGGCGAGATTGAACATATCAACATGCTGCCACGAGCCTGAGACTCAGGACAACGCGACTCACCACTCTCTAAGATTTGCGGCCGTGCCGCGACTCGCAGTGCGCGTCAAGGTGCCACGGATCCGACAAGCGCCAGCGCGTTACATACATCACATCCACGTGGAGTGCTGTCACGAGCTAGCAAACGCTGGGATCATGACGAACTTGGACACTTGAACTGCCAGCGTCACGACAATCAGGTCTTGATCAGGATGCCAAAATGACAGCAAATCATAGGCTTCGTTGGTGCTCAGGCATCCCCGGGACTGTGCACGGTGCAACTACTAGGGTGAATGTCCGCGCTTGTGTCGCCGAAAATCTGACCAGACCCAAATTAAGTATGTAACTACTTCCATGATACTCCATACGCTGATAATAAGTTCACTTCGGATGGTACCAGGCTGAGTAGGTGTAACCTGGTATGACGTGTGAGCTTACCTTGAGATTGTGGCGCCAAAGCGAAATTGCATCACTTGTAAGGCTGCCAAAGCCCGACGCCGCAGACCCTATGGCGCGTGAAGGTACTCAGGGCCTGGTTCATTCTCGTATACGGTATAGACATCAGGGCTGAGAGCGCGTCTCTGGATGGCTCTTGGGACCAATGAACAGTAAGTACTCACTGACAATTCTCACCCGGACACATATCAGAGTTCCGGCTGCCGGCAGCCTTCTCGAAGCCCCACTGGTTGCCCATTCAAGCTCCGACCTCACTTCGTTGAGGGCCACGTCCTCCTCCTGCTTATTTGGTCATCGGGTCTCGTCTCTTGAGGGTTTGGGACTCTTGCCCGTATGCTCAACCTTCTCTCACTGCGTCGTCTTAGCAGAAGCCGCCAAAATGGGCAATAGTCTTTCGAACTTCTGGTTTGTTACAACCCAAACATTCTTTATCCAAGTTTTCCCGCCCAAGTCCACCTTCACTGTGGATCAGATTCCCGACCTCACAGGACGTGTCGCCCTGGTGACAGGTGCGTACTGTCGGGCCCGTCGTGACATACCAGTACTCGCGCTGTGTGATCTAACACTTTCAGCTAGGCGGGAACACTGGGATAGGCTATGAGACTGTCAAGGTATCCCTACTACATTACACCAGTGCATCGTGGCGAACTCTGATTACCGTGTACCTTAGAGACTCTTGGAACATAATGCAAAGGTCTACCTCGCCGCGCGGAGCCAGCAGAACGCAGAGGCGGCCATTGCGACGTTGAAAGAGATCACAGGCAAGGAAGCAATCTTCCTCCGGCTTGACCTTGCAGATCTCTCCTCTGTCAAGCGTGCAGCAAACATGTTCCTCGAACAAGAAAATGAGTTACACATCCTCTACAACAATGCGTGAGCCCTTCCTCTCATGGCTTAGACTCGTGTCACATGTTTACGCAGTCGCCTGTGCCCAGCGGCGTGATGATGGCCCCAGTCGGGCTCACCACGGGGGATGGGTACGACCTCCAATTTGGGACAAACGTCCTCGGTCACTTCTATCTCACCGAGCTCCTCATGTCGGCACTCAAGGCAGGCGTGCGCTCCTCGCCGGACCATCATACTCGCGTCGTCACTACATCGTCATCGGGCGCGTATGTTGGCACACTGCGCTTTGATACCTTCAGGGATGGTCCGGCGCGAAGACGTTTGAGCACGGAGAGCTTGTATTTTCAGAGTAAGCTGGTCAGTAATTTCGACAAAGACTACTGAACGCAGGTACATGCACTGAACGCTCCTCATTTGCAGGCCAACGTGATCGTTGCGCGCCAGATCGCCCAGCGGTACGCAGAGGAGGGCATCATTTCCATCTCGCTCAACCCAGGGAATATCGACACGGACCTCCACCGTCACATCCCAATCAAACGTATCATTGCCGTACGTTGACCTTCCTCCTTTCATTTCCCGCACGGGGGTAATGCTGATAGCATCTATTGATGCTTCTACCAGAGAGCAACGATACTATGGTCGGTGGAACATGGTGCCCTAACACAGCTCTTCGCGGGAACCATGCCTGAAGCTTTGAATTACAACGGCGCGGTACTGCCTCTCCGTTTATTTTGCTTCGTTCTAATGGGCTAACTGGTAGGCGTGTGCTGTTAATATACTATCTAACAGTTCCTTGTCCCGTGGGCACGCCTCGGAAGGTGCTGTCAGGAGGCGTACGACGAAGAACTTAGACAACGCTTATGGGCATGGCTCGAAGAGGCAGTGCGAACCCACGAGCAGTCGGTGTCCAGTCGATAGGAGGAGAGGGCCGTATGGATCAATATGATGCTAACAGGTGCGTGCAGCAGTGCCCTTCACAAAGCAATGCAAGTACTTATACACGATATTACAGCGAGCCTCGCAAATATCTACACGAGCATCGACCACGGATGTATCAGTAATAGCTGCTGCGCGTAGGATCTTGAGACTTGGTACCCAGGTTCATATCAACTTAACAATATCGGGACGAGTCAGCACAAGCGACGCAGCCCCGACGAGGACCACCAAGAGCCACAACGCCCACCTCCGCGATGCACCACCATTCACAGCGATGCTCACACCGTGACCCTTCGGGCGCGGCGGCAGCGACGGGGCGAGTGCCTCCACTACCTTCGTCGACTGCAGCGGCAGAAAAAGGGGTTGTCAAGCCAGATGTTCAATTAAGGAAAGGGCTGCGTGGGCGAACCTTATTGGTGTATGGCGGGTACCTGGCCCCGAAGCCGATCTTGTCGGTCCTATGATATACGAAAAGGTGAGGGTGAGTCGCATGTCCCGAAGTGAGGACGCACCAACTCGGGTTGTCGAGCGCCGACCGCTTGTGCGTGAACTGATCGAACGTGTCCTTGCCGGTGGTGTACCCATCTGTTATGAAGATTCGTGAGTAAGGTCTTCGGACCCCCAAGGACCATTGCACAACGACGTACATCCGCTAGCACCGACGCCTCCAAGGGGAAGACCGGGAACTGGAGGATGTGTCGTCAGGTGACATTCTCTCGAAATGGGCAACGTTTTATGTACTGGTGGGATGGATGCACACGTCGTTCGCAACCGCAGCGCCACTGCGGGTGTTACTGAAGACTATAAAAAATTTCAATGCAGAGCGTGAGTAGTATCAACAGTCGACGCACCCTTCTCTTGATACGCCTTATCTGACGAGAACACGTAGATTGCAAGGGGATGATCCCTGGACGAAGTTGACCTGACTGAGTTGGCGCAACATCTCAGATGACGTACCTGGCATTGATGAACTTGACCGCCTCGTCAACATCCTTTATGGTGATGACGAGAAGAACCGGCCCAAAGATTTCCCTAATAACGAGTATAGGCTAATGAGGTACGCGAATGTGAAACGAGCAGCACTCACTCAGTCACCAGACGGTCGTCCTCCGGTGGGTTTAACACCACCGTCGGCGCGACGTAGCGGTTCTCAACGTCGGATTCTCCGCCAATCACAATCGTCCCCTTGGTGGAATCAAGCATATCCTTGATTCGCTGCGCAGTGACGGGACTGCGTAGACGTCCATAAGAATCCGACTTCCTGGGTCCATCGGGATAGAACGAGTGGTAACTGCAAAATCATTGTCAGAGGACATGCTGGACGATTCGATCACAATACTACTGACGCCTCTTTGAGGGCAGCGATGAATGTGTCTTGAATCTCCGGGGTGACAAGTGCGTATTCTGGACAGATACAGAGCTAACGGGGGAATTATCCATGACATGAACGCAGGGCTGTCGCGAAAGGACGTACCTGTCCCGCATTGGACATGCGACCCCATAGAACTCGCCGTGCAGCCAGCTTTTGGTCAGCCCTAGGATCGACGACGACAGGGTTCTTGCCTAAGGACGACCATGAGTGGTACGAAACACATGAGAGTCTACTCATAGCTACCTCCGAGCTGGTGAACCATGTGAGAGACAAGCAGATTCACAGAACGATGTACTCACCTCGAGTGTCACGGGCGTGATATGCTGAGCAGCGGCGATAGCAACGATTCGTCCGACACGAACATTGCCTACCAGTGTCCACAGAGATGAGAGATGTAATCTCGAAGAGGTAGTGGTCCTGACCTGTGTAAAGAACTTGTAGAAACCAGGTCAGCAGGCATCGCGGACACACATGCGATGACACGTTACATACTATGGTCCCATTTGAGCTCTAACGCTCTGGTAGTCACAGGTATATCACCGTTCACAACATGGAACAGGTCATTGTCGAGATACTTGGGAAGAAGTTCGGCAATCAGCGAGCTGACAGTGGGTGCCAACTCCGAAGGCTTGATCACAGCAGCATTGCCTCCCGCGATGGCTCCAACCTGTGAATATGTAGAACATTCAGCGAGGCGGCCACGACTCAGCTGTACTACGACCTACCAAGGGCGCAATGGCCAAGAACATGGGCGCATTGAAGGGCGCGATGATCAATACGACGCCCTTGGCCTCCGGGCGAATCTTCGGGCTCATCGCCCAGAATTGGAGGTCAAACACAGGTCGATAGTGCGCCGTCCATTTCTCGACACAGTCGTAAGCCGTCTTGACTTCCTGGTACAAACAGAGTAGCTCTGATCTAGAGAGTAAGAAGATGTCATCAACTTGGCTGTCGTCATGAGTAGGATATACTGACAGTCTTGACTCGAGAACGGGTCGACCGAGATCTTGCAAGAATGCGTCCAGGAAACGCTGCTCATTGTCCTTGATCATGTACCCAACCTGAGCAATTTGAGCTTTCCGATAGGGAATGGACTTGAGTTTGCCATCGAGGAATGCCTGGCGTGCACGAGCGTGGATCTACAAGAGAACGCGTTAGACACGTTGCCACGTAAATGAGTGTCTCGCCCACCTTCGGTATCTCGTCAATTGAAGTGTAGATCAATTTCGACATGGTGAGATTTGAGAGCAGCCCCCAGGCCTATGGACGTGGAGGAAAAGGGTCGACGGCGATAGAAGGGGAGAACAAGGTATGGCGGGAGAGATTAACAGGGACGGCCAGTTTGCTGAAATAGTTCCGGCTCTGGCCAGGTTCTCCCTAGGACGAACATTCGGGCTCGGCATCTGCGCCCAACTGCTTCTTCACGAATGCTTGGGAAGGCACCATGCGTCCTCAGGCTGTTGGCATGCAGTGTCGCCGGATCTCCGAGTCGACTGACAGGCCCGAGTGCGGCGAGGCGGGCTGCGCTGGTCCTGAAAATCTGATGCGAACAAACGTTGCGTTCGCGCATGTTGTCAAGATGGTCCAGACGGTCTAGTCCGACACTTGTGGGCGTATGTGGGCTCGCGTGAGATGCGCCCAGAGGGTGAGCCTGGGTGAGCGCGATTCGGACTCCTTGGCCCTATCGCGGTACTAAGTAAGTATCGCCACTTACGCGCGATTGGCGTGTTCGGGCGGCTAAAGTCACATTCCGCCTCCGATGTTGGACTTTTGAAACTCCGTCCTGCACGGATCCTTCGACATTCACCTGAGTCTTTCTCAGGAACGGTGGTGTTTGCTGCACGTTCAACAGATGACAGAGGTACGAATCATGAACTCTCAGTCTTGGGGCTCTGTGAATCTTGCACAATCGGTGACTTTTCGTCGACGGTCGAAGGCTGATTCGGCGCTCGGGCTCCCTCTCTAGGCGCCCGAACCATCCCTGTGGCGGTGAACGCTGAACGTTGTCGCTCCTCTGACTCCATCTTACAGGCATTGGGAGTGAAGAGTTCTATGGACAGAAGCTCTCACTTTCTCGGAATTGGACAGATCCCGGACAACGGAAGGACTCGGACATGCGACGAGGGACCCTCCAGTGTCCTGCTAGTGGTAGCATCATCATTATGGTGTGACCAATCGCAAAGTGAGTGACATGGCACTGCCAGCATGCTTCGCCCAAATCTGCGAAGCTCAGGAAGCTACCCACCCCCCGATGTATCGCCGTCAGCGCCCGGAAGAAAGTTGTGACCAACAAGACACAGCAAGTACTAGCAAATACTAGCAAATACGCGTAGCTCCTAGACATGACCCGGGGAAGCGGCACGACTAGTGTGAGTGATCATCGCTTCAGAGCCAACGACCCTTCATGCACTCGCGCAGAGCCTCCATGAATTTTTGGAGACAGGTGTGTATTTACGAAACGCCACTTGGCCGTAGCCCTTTGCCGGCGGACGTCACCCAAAACCTATGGCTCTTGAGCCCCAGTGTTCCATTACCACTGGCACCTTGTCTACATGTTGCAGCGCGACGCCGACGCCCACTACCCTCCTCCTCCTCCCACAAATGTTCCCGCGTTTTCATAAAGGGGGAAGAGCCCTCCACCTCTCGTCAGTGCCCGCTTCACCCTCGCTCATAGCACCTGGCATTCGTTCACTCCCATCCTCAAACCCTCCTTCTACAATGGCGGCAATACTACCTCCTGTGGCAATCATAGCTTCCATCGAGGAGCTGCTCACATGCACGCTGATTGGAGGATTGTTGTCGACGCTGTACGTCTTTCGCACGACTTATGTGACTAGCATCCATGCTAAACATCTCTACAGCGTCTACGGCATCACAGTCCTGCAGACTTACATATACTACAAGAACTACAAAAAGGATCCTATCGCTACCAAGGTCTTGGTAAGAAACGACCTGTTGCGCTTGTTTCATCAGCTCATATGATGCTTCCAGGTTGGCGTGCTCTTGTAAGCTTCCATGGTTTACGTTTTGCTGGGTGTGCAGGCTGACACCGTCCAGTGTCCTTGACTCGACCACGACCGCTCTCGTATTCTATGGCCTCTACGATTATCTAGTAGGGCACTTCATGGCGCCCGTAGAGAATTACTTCGTAATCAACCCGTAAGTCATTAGGCAACTTACCCCATTCGCTCTGACGTATCGTCTCTGACCCACCCGACAGGACTTTCGTGGTGGGTGTATCCTGGTCTTGAGTTCTCCGGTGATTTTAACGTTAAGTGTGTCTTTTGCCAGTGGGAACATGGTTTAGCGGTATGTCCATTCCACCGAAACCTCACATGTTGATACCGACATGCCCCAGGTAGTCATCGGCGCGCTCGTGCAAGTGTACGTTTTTTCCTTCTTGCACATGGAACGGTGTAGCTGAGAGCTCACTCATTGTAGTTTTTTCGCATGCCGGCTTTGGTACTGTGCGTGCTCTGCCTCTGCTGACGGCATCGCCAAATAATTGTGATCTTTCCAATTGCCACTCCCAGATAGCAGGAATAGGTATCTCATAGGGGCAATCGTGAGTAATGGATGAGCAAGAGGTTAGTACTTGAGACTGACACAGGTCTATAGTTGGGATCGGCTCTGGCAGGTCTCGGTAGGTGGCTATTTGCATACCCTACGTCATGCTTTCTCAATAATGTCTTGCGCCGGGCTTTTGCACCCCTCCGCCAGGTCCTGGCTTGGGTACGTTCAATCACATCTCACAAAGCTTTCTGACAGCGCTCAATCGTCTCCGCCCAGCCCTCACTATCTATACGTACGCACTTGTGCTTGTGTTTGAGGTTCTCGCTCATACGCCGTATGTATAGAGGCCAGCATGCTCGTCTTGATATCATCGGATCGGTCACCATACGTATCCTCGCTGGATTCGCGAACGGCTTCAGTGTAATCAGCGACATATTGATCGCGGCCGGGCTGTGCTACTATCTCAGCACCGGAAGGACGGGGTTCAAAAGGCAAGTCCGTACCATGGCCCTTTCCTTGGCCACATCCATTTCATTCTCTGACGAAGACAAAATAGCACGGACACAATGATTGATCGGCTCATGGCCTACGCGATCCAGCGAGGAGCACTCACGACGTGAGTGCATCCCCTCTCATGCTCTCTCGATCTATCCACACGATTCACTCTACCGTCGTTCCCTTAGATTATTCCAGGCTGGCCATATGATCATGGTATGCAGTCAAGCAACCCTCTCAATAGATCGTAACCCTCAACGTCTCTCTCACAGAATCTCTCATTCCCAACCCGGTCACTCTATCTCCCATTCTCGTTGATGGCCGGCAAGTGTAAGTGGTTCCAACACATCCCGTGCGTCAGTCTGTCCCATCATTATCTGTAGCATACTGCAACACCCTTCTCGCAACGTGAGTCTCATCATTACCTTGTGTGCAATCGGCAGACATAACAAAACTCGGCGGTCTACAGTCTTAACGTGCGCAAGTCAGTCAGGAACAAGGCCCAGCAAGACGCATACCTGGAGCCGGGCTCCCACATCCTCGCCTCGATCCCGCGTAGCACCGACATGCACTACCAGAGTCCCGGGCAAACGGGTCTCGGGTCCGTACGTGCTTCTCTTCTATATTCCCCATGCGGAGAATTGTCAATACTCACGATTGCGCCAGCCCACCAGCAACGAGCCGGACTCTGCGCTCTCTTCCAGCAAGTGTCATGTGAGTGTTTCCCGGTCGACCGTGCTCGCTCGCTACTCACGGTTCGGATTGCACTGCAGGCCTCGACAATCATCATCGACCACGATTTCGACCTGAAGCGGGGTGACAGCAAGGTGTAATCCGTGGTTCCGACATAGACCAACTACTCTAGCGTACGAGTGCGACGTGAGCTGCAAAGAAGCCGGATGCACGGATGAAGTAGAGTCTCAACGAGGATGCAGGGAGTTGGGGCCAAATAACACTGTTATCTCCGTTGTGTTCTCTTGGCGAGCACAGTATGCAGATATCAGCTAGGCAGACATGATGGCAACGACCCCGAGAGATCAGAACTACGACTCCCGACTCGCAAGTTGGATCACCAATCGCAGCTCCATCAGAATGCACACCGAACGGCGACGCCGCACCTGCCCGCCCACCGTAGTCGGCGTGCACCTGAGCGCCCCCTTCCTTCAGCATGCGCGATCCACATCCGAGTCTGCGACCCTGTAATACATCGGCGGTGATTGGGCGCAAGTGGTACTTCGAATTCACGGCGATCGTGCAGATTCAGCAGCAATCAGACCACCGAAGCAGGGGACGATCCTATGATGCGGTGACTAGTCGGTACTACTAAGGTACATACTACATAGGCACTGATCATGAGCGGTCCGCCCAAGCACCTACAACGGCCGCGGGCTACATCCTAGTACCGAACGTGACAGGACTCCCCAGTCCGCATCTGCTGTAATGGCTTGCAAGTTGCTGCTGGACTTCTTGTGAGAGCGATCGCTGCGTCCCCGATTGCGAGAAGAAGCTGCCAAGGGACAAGTATTTTCCGTCGCCTCAGCTCGATAACCCCTCGAGTTGCGGGCAGGGTTCTTATTCGGCTGATGCAGATGAGGGGAAGCCTGGAGCAGAATGGCCTATGTAGATGTCTAACCTGATTGGCGTAGTATCAAATGGGCGTCGACGTGATCCCACTGACCGGCATACAGGGTCAGTGAGACTCAAGAGGATGATCATGGGCTCATCACTCAGTATGTACTTAACCCTGTTGCGAGATGATTGCTGCGGGCGCGCCGTCTTGGTGGTACAAATGCCCGCAGCCCTGGTCCTTCAAGCACCCAGCCAGGTGTAGCCGCCGAAATGGAGCGCGCATGCAAGTACCTGAGACCTCGTTAACGATCATCTTGTGTGTAGACTGGTGGCGGAGACCAATGGCTTACGGAATCTGTGATCCGTCAAGAGACGATATGCTACAGCAAACATGATACACGGGCAGGCAAACCGACCAACCCCGGGGTGTCCTCACGAGGGATGTCCTGGGAGTTAAATTGCTCTAGCCCCGGTGCAATTTTGAAGATTGTGGGCTGGGGATGAATCGGCCGAATCTAACTCCCGGGTCAGATCCGAATTCCGCCCCAGGACAGACTGTCTTGGTCACGTGTTGATGTCAGGTACGTCCCGCCATTGTCACGCCTCTCGCTCGCGCGCGGGGTTCGCGCGCGGGTCGTCGCGCGCGGGTCGTCGCGCGCGGGTTGTCGCGCGCGCACATTATTTGCTCTCGTCCTTCCACGCAGCCTTGTGGCAGTAGCGCATGTATGCATTCGGATACACTAGTATATATACATACAATTCCCAACAATTACAGTCAAAATGTACGGACGCACGCACGCAATCTACGGCGCATGGAAACCGATGAAACAGGCCACTTACCAGAGACTCATACACAGCCGCCTGGTAGATGATGCCATGATGGGCCGACGATGCACGGTCCCACATGTAGGTCCAAGTCAGCACTCATTCATGTCCGGAATTGATGGAGCTTACTTACAGAACATAGATCCAGGACTTCGGCGATGGGGTTGGATGGGATGAGACAGTGAGGTGAGGTGAGCAAGAGAGACGTACCATAGCCGTGAGGGCGGACCATGGTCGTGAGGGGGCACCATAGTGGTGAGGGCGTTCTGGCCATGGAAGAGCGGATTAGTGTTATGGCGGCAGTCTCATACGAAACGCAACTTACACATATGATGCACTGCACTAGCAGTGAACGAGTAGTGGCAGGGTTGCTCTCACGTGCGCGACGGAGCATCTTCCAGGGTCTGTGGGCAAAGGTCAATGGACGGGACATAAGGAGGGGACCAGGGGCTCACTGCATGCTGGACAGCGTTGACGTCGAAGGTCAAGGAGCTGCAACCATGACGACGACAGCAGATGGACGTGAGCTCATAGAAATGTACTCGATGCCGTTCCGTTCACGTACCTCTGGCACGTTTTGCCAAACGAGGGAGCGAGGAAGCCCGCACCTCACTTGCTCTCCTGCCGTCCGACGCCTCAAATCTTGGCTGCCTTGAGTCTCCACAAACATGAGACGGTGCTGGACGAGGACGCACCTTGTGAGACTGCACAAATTCTTGATACTCCATTGGTTGGACAGTTCGTGCTCCGGATTGTCCAACATTAGGAGTGTCGACAGCCGGGCACCCTATGCCCTGAAGATGCTGTAAGGAGGTTCAAATCAGTAGAGATTGACGCGTTCGTGGCTGAGATGAGCATAACATACGGATATATTACATAATTCTTGAGGGCTCGGAAGGGCATGGTCGTGTCACGGAAGGATGTGGGGTCTTCGAAGGTCTCCGAGTCGATGGCTGCAACCGCAAGTGATCAGGTGCCATCGCGGTGTATCAAGTGGTTTCGAAGCTCAATCAGGCTAACATAGTGTTGACACGATGACTCACAAGGGTATCCGACAAGGCGATGAGGGATCAGGGATGAGCAAGGGGGATAGAGGTCATCGATGGTCGTGGTCGCTCTTCAAGAGCGGGATGGCTTAGACGCCCAAAGGTGCGCGCGCGAAGGAGGCTCGCTCAAAGTCAGGAGCAACATTGAGGAGGTTGGGCAACACAATACATGTATTGACAGGACTCCCTATGTCTGATCCGCTTGGTCTCGGTTTCAGGGACATACGGACTACTATCAGTTCAAGTTCAACAGCGGTCGCCACAATATATGGGGCAGGGCATTGGAGAGCGTTGCGGCGATGTATTATCGGTTCATTGGTAGTACACGGCTAAGGCTAAGGCTATCTAAGCAGCGTTGAGGAGGTTGGCAAGAGCATGTGGGGAGGTGGATGAGCGTGATGATGGAGGATGGGTGCCGCCACGAGACGGCGTGCTAATAGGCTCTGTAGGAGGTGCCACATAGTAGGCCAAGGCTGAACGTTCAGGGAAGTTCTGGTAATCAAGTTGGAGGATATGATCGACGAAGCTGGTGGCCGCCGATGAGATGTCAGGTCAGGTTGAAGGAGCAAAGATGGGATGGTTATACTACTCACCTCTTCCACGGGGCGGCGGTGATTACGTTGCCCCATTGCTTAATGAACCCAGAGAGATACTCGTCGAACTTGCTCCAGAAGTCTTCGCCTTGAGGGACGCGACCGCCTGCAGTCGTTTTTGTCTTGCGTACTTTGTTGGGAGGGCCAGCTTGGGGATCGACGGTAGTCTCCTCGCCGGCATTGTCGTTCTCGGACTCGGCTTCGGCAATGTTCAGTAGGTGCGGGTTCTCCAGCGCAAAACGGCGCTATATAAATGCTGTTCGGTACAGGTCAAAGGGACTGATGAAATCGAATTGACTTACCAATATCGCGTTACGAACGATGAAACTTCTGTCGAGGGGCTTGTCCCCGAGGCCGCCTAACTTGTACTTGGCCGCTGTTTGATTGTTGAATTCGGTGAGCGAGATAGGCGAGTCGAACACGCTGTTCTTGATCTGCTGAAATGCGTGAGCATGCGAGACAATCGCGCGGGGGAGTAATACGCACATCTTGGCGCAGGGCATTGCGAACACTGGACGAGATCTTCCGGATCGCACCCAGTAGGGCCTTCTCTCGGTGGGGGCTTCCAAATATGTTGTTCAAGCGAAGCACGACTTGTTTTGTCTTCAGTGAGTCCTACATGCAAATGAGTGGGGTGGAGCGAGATGGGAAAGGGGCTGTACTTACCTCGACCTCCTGTGGGAACTTGGGAGGCTTGTACTTGATTCGAGTAGCTGTATATATGAGATCTTGGACGACGGCACGAACGTTCTCCTGCGTCGCGCGCCGGGTTGATATGCGGGGATGATAGCCGGGTGGAAGTGAACTCACCTTCTGTTCTGTCGTCAACTTGAAGGTGTCTTCGAGGCGGATCTTTATGTCATGCATTAAAGCAGGGAGGTCGTCGATGCTTCCAGTCCTGCCCGAGACGAGGACTTGCTTGATTTCGTGGAGGGTGGATATGACTGCAGCGAAGATGTACGTCCGGGTCGCGAGGTCTGCTTGGGAAAGCGCAGGGGTGACAGAGCCAAGCTGCGCCACGTGAGTGCAAACACGGCGACGGACGAGAGACTGCCTTGGACGTACATGTACCATAGCGCGCAGTTTCTTGACGTGCTCCCCGTTCAGCCCAAAGTCCTTCGCAACATGGTCCACAAAGAGTGGGGAAACGACGTCGGTAATCTCGATGTTTGATTCGGTGCGCGGAGGCGTAGGTGTGGTATGGGTTTGAGAGAGAGGTCCGGGTGCGGTCTGCAAGGTGGACTCGGACTGCGGGTCGCCCGACGGGAGCTCAGTGAAAGGGGAGCGAGGTGGTGAGTATGACGTTGGAAACGAGGGGTTGCCTGAGAACGGCGGCAGGGTGTTGCTCCGGGGGGGAGTTTGAGTAGAGAACGCAGTGTTCATCGGCTGGATGTCGGCTGGAGAGCTAGTAGTGGGTGCATGGTGAGTCGAGAGGTGCTGTGGAGGCACGAATGGGTTGCGGGAAGGTGGTGGCTGTGGGGTAAAAGTAAAGGTGTATCCCTGAGACGGGGCTGGGGGGAAACCTGGCGATTGAGACATGTCCGAATGGCCACCAGTCACAGACTCGTGAGAGGCTCCCTTATAAGTCTCGGAGCCCCTTAAGTACGTCGGCGAGACATCACGTGAAGTGGACGCGACTTGTTGAACGGTGTCAACAAATCGTCGATCGTGTCTCGATCGCGTCGCGCGTCGTGGGCCTCGATATAAATGGTGGCCTCATCATCAGGAAACGGTCAGATCGCGATATGGCACTACATAGCCTACATAGCGGCTGTAGCGCCATCGCGACCCCCCCTTTATGTAGACCCCCATAGCACCCCCTTCGGATTATGTAGAACAATGTAGAGCGCTATAGTGACGCCAAGATGAACTATAAATGGTCATTCTGGCTTCTTGGGCTCTACATTGGTCGCTCAGGCACACCCATATTGCTAAGGAGATACCAATGACATTGAAGTCTAGACGTGGTACATGGTACAGTACATACATAACACGACGGAGGACGACATGTGCTACCCGGGCCAGATTCTACCATCGCGAGAGGACAGATAGATGCGCATGCCGCAAATCAAAACCAACGCACCTTGATCAGCTCCTGGTCTGAATGGCGAGCGAGTCGTTCAGGAGGGGATCATAAGATGCACCGCCATACATACCGATCCTCCTACCCAGCCTTCCAGCCCATGTCGTGTCGCACCTTAGCCTGGGTCGTTGCATGCTGAGCCAGACACTAGCAGAGACCGCTTGACCGTCGAGCTACTGTGGGATGGGTGGGGTCGAGTCACAGCTGCGATGCACGTCCCAGGTGAGCATCAACCTGAACGTTGTGGAGGATAAGAGGCGGGGACGCACCGCAACTGAACTGATGATCAATTTGATTGCCTTAGCCAAATCCGGCTGGGGCGAGACAAGCGGCAATGGGTGGGCGCAGCGCGGGTGCGGTCTCCAGCGAGTAGGCAACAGTGAGGACGTGGACAGCGACTGAGAAGAGCAAGAGCTGCCGCTGTTCGACGATGACCAGATGTCAGCGAGGAGCACGACCTATGATTTACTCGGGAGCCGGGCGTGGACACTTACTATCACTATCAAAGAAGTCCATCATGAGATGGCGGATCGGAGGTGCGACACCAGCGGACAGGGAAGCGGTGTAGGCCGAGCGGGAATGACATGGGGCGGCGAGAACTGAAGGGTGCAGCTGGATGGAAAATTAGAGCGAGCCACGGTCGAAGAGAGACATGTTGGGTGGGGCGTAGAGCAGGAGCAGATACGACGAGGAGGACACTCACCAAAGCGAGAAGCGGAACGTGTGGGCAGACACCACAAAAGACAAGAGTCCCCACAGAGACTCTCAGAGTAGATGGCCACAGAGAAGCAAGTGTAGAGCGGAAGGACCAGGGGTGTGAGAAGCTGAGGAGAAGGGACAAGGGAGGTGAAAATTGTCGAAGTCGAACATGGCCGCTCTTGGGGGAGCATTCAGGCGGAGTTTAAAGAAACGGAGATACCCGTGACTTCTTCACGCCCCAGAAGCGCTCACACAAACGCAGAATAGCATTGCATTCCAGGGTGATATATGCCAGAAGAAGGCCTCGCAATCAATTACGAGGCAAGTGCGTAGTATATACAAGACCGCTACGCTCACATGTACCTAGATTTCTATGCAGCACTATGTAGCACTACAACGCACTACAGGTTCTACTCGGTTAGCTTGATTCTACAGCTGAATAGGCGCTGAAAAGGCGTTTCCTGATGATGGGTGCGTCACGGTGGTACAAGCCCTATCGTGCACTTATCGCCACGTATGACAGGCGGCACATCCACACCAGATACCGTTCATGGCGGCCCCCACCGGCACAGTACCAGGTGAGCGACAAGGGTTGATGTTCGTGGTGACACTGATGAATGCGGGGCTTGACAGAGATCATCGGGCACTCGTTTCGGTGCAACGGCCAACGAAGGGACGACCGATAAGGCGGGCCGCCTTGGACACTGTCCTGTCACGGCGCACATCAGCGTTAGTACCTCATAGCTAGAGTCATGTATTCATGGATCGTGCTGACCAAGTGCATGCTTTCATCAGCTTGTTCGAAGGCGGGATGCTGGACAGCCAGGTCACAGACTCTCAAGTCATCGAGTCGCTGGTGACGTCCCACCTGAAAGACGCTGCCATAGACAAGCACGGTGAGTTCTCGTGTGCGCATGTACACCACATTCATGAGATACTCACATGAAGACCAGACACGGTTATCTCACTCCCTGAGAAGCAGCCGTTACTGCGATTCGGCGACGCTATGTGCGACGTGGACAAGGACACCATTGAGGAGGATGAGTTCCCACCGTCCCAGGTGCCATCCTTCGACGCACATGCCTGGATGGCATGCGTTAACCCTGAAAGTATGTCTTGAACGACATTCCTATCATTAGCACAACGACTTAAACTCATGTTTGGTGCAGATGACATTGGTTCGGACTCGGCGCTGAGCGAAGACCGTTTGTCTTCCAATCCGCAAGAGTCACAGGCTGCCATTGGCATCGGACACGAGAGACTCACGATCAACGCGCGCGCCGAAAGTGACGATGCATGGTCTCAAGACCTGCTTCGTGTTCTCTTGCCCACAGAAATGGCAGCGGTCTCACGTATTACGGCGGTCCTAGTACACAATCGGCAGGAGATCACGCACTTGGAGACGTTGGTCAACCAGCAGGTTGACCGGCATTTCGAACTGAAGCGTCGTATCCTATTTTTTGAGGACCGGGTCTCTCAGCTGATTCGTACTCTAGTCGAGCATGGGATAGAGGTGCCGCTTGAGGAAGAGTCCCAGTACGTGTAGCATAGCGTGGTTAGAAAGTACATGTGTATAGCGACGGACAAAGAGAGCGAACGCCGAAAGGCGAGAGGACGTGAGCTCGACGTGACACAACAAACTTCCGTGGGAGTTGCAGCCAGGCGAACAGCCTCGGCGTCCACCTTCGCTTCAAGTCCCCGCCGCCGTGTTCAACATTCTATCCTGTCCGCTGGCCGTTGGATCTCTTCGGTAACTCTGGGTGTTTCTCTCGCCACTGGTGCCTATGAGCGTTGACTCCGACCCTGGAATCCGCTCAGAGACATGCTGCTAGGTCACTCAGTCAGGCCCCGGGAAATCGTGAGCCCTCAAGCACGCACCGCTGATCCAGTCTGGAGGGATTGTAGTCCTGCACAATTTCGATCGGCATGCGCCAGATGGAGGTGAGTATCTGCTTCCTCATATGCGCTCGTCAGTGGGCTGGCTAGATGGGGAAACCATGGCCTCAACGCCTCCTCCTCCTCCTCCTCGACCTCGACCTCGACCTCGTCCTAGTCCTTGTCCACCCTCTCCGCGACTACCACTCGCTGTCCCCCTCCCGCGCCCGCGCCCGCGTCCTCGTCCTCGCACCCCACCCTGCGCACCCACTCCTTGCGTCTCAGCATATAGCTCTAAAGCGCCAGCGGGTGGGACGTCCAAGGGTGGGTTGGAGTCGATGACCTGGCGCGCCAACGTAGTCGTTTTGGGGGCCTTCCGAGCCTGAACTTCGCGCCGAACGGCCATCATCGTGATGCTTTCAGCATCGAGGTGCGGAGAGGGCAATCTATACTGTTGAACATGTTGTGCGTCGCGCATTTGAGCTGTATTCAACACCATGTCAGCAAGATTGCCCTCATGGCGAACAACCCTGGATGTTTGATCCGTGAGTTCCCGCTCTTGGCGAACTCGTCGTGAACCAGACGCGGTACATCCATGGGCAACACAATTGTGCTGCGTGTTGACCGTACACTCTATGTCCTGCAGTGATGATGTCAGTTTCCAGAGGATGAACAACATAACCTCGACGCACGTCCACCTGGGTCAGATGCCAGACATTGTCCGGGCGGACGCGCGGCATGCGGTATGTCTCATGTGCGTGCTCGACGTTCGCGCGTTGTATCAGGACCATGCTGGGTCTGCGATCGACGTCGTCGGTGGAGCCTCGAGCGGTGAGAATCTCTCGAAGGTGTCCAACATAACTTGAGCGTCCGTGAAGTGCCGGTGTGGATGCGATGACACACTGATCTACTTTACATACGTCGCCGTTCTTCAGAACGACTTCAGAGCTTGTCTTGAATGTGTGCGCTGAATACTGGGTGATGAGATTGGGGAACGGCTTGCTTGAGTGTGTGTTTTGGAAAGGACGCGGTGGGGACTTGTCATATACACAATGACCTGCTGTATACCAGGCTTCGTGTTAGTAAATGTCCGTGAATGAATCCCAGGCGCACGCACCATCCGAGCGAGGATCCTTGTCATCCAGCCCAAGATACGTAGTGACAGTGCTTTGTGTCCGAACCAGGCTTCTTGGTCCCTCGCCGATGGTGACCCAGTCACTGCGACGGAAAGAGAATGATCGTCCCTCCGTGAGACCGTCATTGCTGCTTTCACCTGAGCTCCTGTTCTCGGTGTAGAGGAAGAAGCCTCCGCTGAGCAGATGGCGGATTCTGTTACCCTGAGCGAACGCACGGGCGATATCGCGCGACGGTGCCTGACGATTTGAGTGCACGCTTTTCGCCCGTATCACCGCATTGAATGACTCGAATGCCTCAGTGGCGTACAGCGCTGCAGGTCCGAAACGCCGTATGTGGTCGATGAGGTGGAGGATAATGTGGAATTTCGGTTTATTGAACCACCGGATGTTCCAGCGTGCGACGCATAACAGGAAGTGATCGATCTCCTCCTTGAGCGTTGTCTAGATGGGCAGGCACCGGTGAGTATGTACTAAATATTTTCAAAGGCATTATGCGACGTACCAGAAAGGCGTCGACGTTGCGTATCATCGGCTGCCAGATCAATGGAATGAGTTTGGACAAGGCAACCCAGGTTTCATAGCATTCCATGGACACCATGTCGTATACCACGAAAGGGGCCACCTGAGCAATTGCGCGGAAGTCTCGACCTGTCAGAGATCCCGCGTACTGGACTAATGTCTGTCCTACAAGAGGCGAAATGCCTAATCCTGACACGTCGATCGACGATAGACGTGTTGCGAGTAGAGTCTTCTTGGCATCCTTGTTCTTGAGCTGAACTTGAACAAGGTCCCGCCACAGATACTTCACGAATCCGAGAAGGACCACATGCAGCACCTCGACGGGGGTGTCTTGATGGGCATCGAGACCTGCAGATTGCATGAGTATGCATGCGCAAGTGAATCACCTACATATGACTGACCTTTTATGCGCCACACAGGGTTGGTCGTTCTGTCTGGCAGCTCCGCAATCGCGGCTTTGAGCGCCTCCTCCTTGGCATCGTACCCCCGCTTGCCTTTGTAGGAGCCGAACAACTTGTTGAGGAAGAACAGCTGAAATGTGTCCTTGACCCCCGTTTTCGTGCGCTCCTTCGCTATCTTCGTTTTAGCATCAGGCACCGAGGCCATGTCGAAGTACGAGCGAAGTGTCTGACTTGTTTCATCCTTGCTTCGTGCCCTCCCCGGCTGTCAAGTCCGAGATCATTGTCAACGTGTCATAATCGACAATAACATGTCGTACACACCTTCAGAAAAGCACGAACGCGCGATAGCATATCAGCCATGCTCTCAACTTTCTTGCCCTTCTTCCCCCTTTTCTGCGCATGTGTCTCAGCTTCGGACGCGGACCCTCCCGCCGCACCCTCTCCATCACTCTCTTGCGGTCCGGAGACATGCACGTCGCCACCCTCTGACCCCTCATCGCCTGAGCTTCCGCCTTCAACACTCTCATTATCAGCCTGCTCCTGTCCTGCCCCGCCCCCATCCCCATCATCCATCATATCTTTGCCCTTGACGTTGCAGTTGCGACAGAAGAATTTCGCGCGGAGACCCATGTGACATGAGAACTCGCTCTGCATGGGGTTGTCGCCCAACAGCGCAAGCACGAAAGGGATCACAAGCACGGGTTCCTCTAGTTGTGCATCCCACGCCCAAATCCCTTCGCGCTGCGCGGCCCTGTCAATCATAATCCTTCAGATGAATCACAAAGAAAGCAAAATAAAGCAGTAGAACAAACTCGAGCTGATCAACGACTCCATCCATCATCTCGAGCGGAGGTGCCAGGTTGGAGGTCGTGAGAAAGTGGACGTTGTACTCCTTTTGCGCATGCTCTCGTGGTAAGCCTGCCAGCGTGAATAGGACACTGTTGTGTTCGTTCCACTTCTTCGAGAGATTCCCGGATGTGTCGTCGCAGTAGAGCCAAAGGGGAAGCGAGAGCACTCGGAACCCTTTGGAACGTTGACGCCACACGTTACCGCAAGAAGGTTGGGTGAGCGTCCAAGGGATCGTAGTGTCGTTTGTTGGGTCGCGCATATCTAATGCACAGTGAGCAAGCCGTCGAACCAGTAAACAATTCATGCGACGCACCCAGTATATTACCAGGTGAAGGGAGCCCGTAATATGACACATCCGACTTGAGCGCCTCGAACGACTTCAAGAGCTCATCCGCTGAGATCTCGAACTCCTCCTTGATGACGCGCCATCCATGGGGTCCACTCTGAGGTGTGAGAGCTTGCATGCGCCAGCACTTGGCATACCATTTCCGGTGTTCCTCCATCCCTTCGCCAAGCACGCGATTGAACCAACGGACAGGCATACAGACCGTCCCGTTATTCAGCATCGCTGGCTCATACACGTAGTAGTCTTGAGATCCCAGTCGCAGCATGGGTGTGAGGAGCTCGCCGGGGGTCTCCTTAAGCCATTTGTCAGCCTGTCGAGCCTCCCCCAGGCGTTGTCCTCCAGTATCCTCTGGATAGAAGTGAATGTATGGACGGACTCGGGGATTCGCCATCTCCTGCAGAAATTCGTTGAGCTACAACCGATGTACTAATACGTGCGTTAGACACGCACCTGAGCAAGGATCTGAGCGAGAGAGTTGACGTAGTAGGTATGTCCCAGCGCCCCCTTATATGGAATGCTTGTCACCCCGCAGGCGCGTTGTAGATCTGCATTCATCCCAAGCATTGACCGTACAGATGGGACATCCTCCATTCCGTTCACCCTGAGGAGCCACAGGAACAGATCGAGTTGCCGTTGCGAGAAGACTGAACGGGGGAGATGCATGAGAACATCGAGCGTACAAGTCTATGTACACCGACACATCAGTATGATATCCTACTGATGGAATACGCATGAACTCGAACAGTATACTCACGATCTTATTGTGCCAGGGAAACCAATGTCTTCTGCGCTGATTGTCGTCCACCATCTCCGCGGCCCTCTTCCGAGTTGCACGTGAGTCCCCGCCATCGTCCACTGTAGTATCCCTATGAGGACAAACGATAGCCCACTACACTAGGACCAATAACATACCAATGACCTCGGGTTCCACAAATGGGTTCTCCTCTACATGCCCATCCAGACGCTCTTCCTCGTCCTCATCCGACCCCGTGGTGATTCGCTCCAATAGCTGTTGAGCTACATCCCGCGAGAACTCTTGCTCCCAGGGCGTCCCGCCCAGCATAGGTTCCTCGTTCGCCTCCAGCAAAGTCCAGTTAATGATGGACTGCGGCGGACGGTGAGGAGACGTGCCGGGTGACCGTTGAACTTCAGCTTCGGAGGCTGCCCCCGCACCGGGTCCCGTGCCAGACAAAGAGGCTAGAAGGGCCTGAAGAGATTCATCTACTACCTCACGTTGAGCGGCGTGAGACTCTGACAGCGTGGTGAGTTCGATTGACTCTTCTCCATGACCTTGACGCCTCAGTGCGAGATCCTCGAGAAGACTTTGATGAAGCAGTCCGCGCTCGTGCGAGGTCTTATAATACTTGCTGTGTGCTGCGTGATCATTACACAGGGTACAACCATAGAGTTGTTTGCCTGTAGGGTCAAAGGCATCAGGGATAGGCTGCCAGTAGTCGTCGGATCCTATAGGGCGGGATTGAATGCCAGTCAGACGCTCGTCGGCCCACAGTTGGCACATAACTCGCCTTGAGAGGCCATAGGAATAAAGCTATGTGTTGTATTGGACGACACCGGTGTGGATAATGAAGCAGCAAAGACTTGGAACAGAGAGAGAAGAAATATAGGGGCTGAGTGCGTCCGCACTCATCAGAGAGCGCGCGTCGTCTTCCCTTTCTGGGTCGCCGCACTGGAAGTCAACACTTCGCACACTGGTGGTACTACATCATTGCCGCCTCGCGATAACAACAGGCTGCTACAGAAAAGCAGTGTATACAGTTTCTAATCCTCGCGAGCGGGCATGTGGAGTGACCAGGCGACGGTGCGCGAACGAAGCTCGCGCTGCGCGCGCAGCGTCTCGCGAGTTGGATGCGCGAGACTGTGACGCGCGAAAGTCACTGTGCGTCACCCATGGTAACAGCCCAGTAACGTTTCCGGTCAATAGGCGCCCAGGCTTGGGCTATCCCCGGGTGAAGTCGAGCCCCACATCATCTCAGCATCAATTTTCGAAGCAGCCTCAGCACATATTTTCCCCTGATAGCCCAACGGTTAGACCAATCCTCGCCCGCGGATAGTCTGGCAATCAGTGTTCCGGCATAAATCCGGACTCTGACTTAGAACTGAGAATCGTGTCTGGCAGTGTACAAGTACTCGCCCGTAAACCATCTAGCGAGCTTCAGGTCCCGTGGACGCGACGCGTGAAGCTCGATGCCTGTCAAACATCTCCTTGAACACAGCTCCGAGGATATTAGGGTATCGGGCCATAGAGTGCCGTGTGCGCAAGGTCTCTTCGTATCGTTGAATCTTCTCCGGCGCCGCCTGCAAGTCGAACGAATGTCGCTATAGCGAAGCAAGGGTCAGCGAACGGCGCGGGGTCAGAGGATGCGACACTCACAGCTTCCGCCTCCCGCTTCGCACGCGCTTCGTTGCGCATCTTGTTAAGCTCTTTCTTCCGCTCCTCCTCCTTCTGCTTCCTGTTAAGCCCGGAATTTGGCGTTGTCCCTCCGGGCTGTACTAGGATATCAGGTCATCAATTTGGGCCCAACGCCACAGGGCTACGTACCGTGCTCTTGAACAGCTCGGAGTAAACTGAAGAATCGAGCAGGTTGACGTCGGTAGATGCCCCAGCAGGTCGCCGCACACCGACTTGGTTGCTTGTGGGAGCAGGAGTGAGAGTTTCCTTCTTCTCAGCGGCAGGTGCAACAGCAGGTTTGATGGCAGGAGTAGAAGGCCCAGTAGTTCCTGCGCCAGCAGGCTTGTTCTTTTTGATGGGAGGGAGCTTGCGTTTCTTGGGGATGGGCTCATCCAACGGGTCGACGAAACTGCTCCTGCTCTCGTCCTCGGCCTTGGGCTTCGGAGGATCCAAGGTGGGTGGAGGCGGAGGAAGCTTACGTTCGTCTCTGAAAGTGATCTCTTTCTCTTCTTTCTTCGCACTCTTCCCTTTCCCCTTCCCAATGACCAGCTTCACGCCCTTTGCTTTTGTACCCTTCTTGCTCGACGCATGCTCCGGTTCGGGGTCGAAGTCGTCATCGTCAGTGATCACGACGTCAGGGTCAGCGAACTCCTCCTCGGAATCCGTGTAGACGACTTGTCTCTTCGGCTTCTTCCCCGCCGACTTGCTGCTCTTCACGGGCTTCGCTTCCTTCTCCTTTGGACGTGACTTCGACGAGGTGGATGCAGTGGGTATCTTGAGCTTGATGCTGGGTGCAGGAGGAGAAGTAGAGCGGGAAGCAACAGGTTGGGGATCGGGGAGGAAGCGAGTATCTTCGATGTCTCCGTCAATGTCTACGTCCTCGTCCTCCACGACAGGAGCGAAACGGTCGTCGATGGAGTCGGAGGATGCCCCACGGCTATATGTACGCGCTTTCTTGGACCGAGGTTCGTCATCGTATGATGGAGGGTCAACCGCGTCCTCATCGTCGGACTCGATCCTCTGAATTCTCCGCTTGACGGGCTTGGGTTCTGGCGGCGGCTAGGGAAGAGTACTGAATTAGGTCAGAAGTAAAGCAGTAAGCAAGCAAAAGCATACCACGGTCTGCTTGATCTTGATTTTGAGAGACATCGGAAGATAGAAGATCCAGAGCGAGGCAGAGAAAGAGGCAAGGTTGTGACCAGGTTGTGGCACCAGACAAGCTGCGGTGAACAGACGCGCATATAGGGACGCGTTACATCACTCCACGTGGAAGCTTGTCACGGCGTGCTCAACGCCAGTGTGCATCTAATCCACATACATTGAGCTGTCTGTGATTCAACAGTTGACGGGCATCACCATTGTATACGAAAGTCAATAGCTTTGTCTGTTGAACGTTGAACGTTGAGTACATACTTGTCAAGACGGGCGCCTGTCGTCAGAGTCAGACGCGTCGCGTTTGTCGGCGCTTCCCGTGGTTTGTCTTGTTCGACGACTGGGACCTCCTGTGATGCTCATGCTGGTTACATTTCTCCAAACAACAGATCAATAGTTCTCCGCTCAAATGTCTAGTGCACTACCAGGCTTCCGGGCTCTCCCCCTTCCCCTTGCCCAGCTCTCCCTTGCTGCCGTCCTCAAATGTGGACAATCGTTCCGGTGGAACATCTTCCCACTCTCCGAACATATTCTGGACGCAACGATCCCGACCCACGAGTACCGGCTATGCCTTCGTGATAGGGTCGTCTGTCTCCGTCAATCTCGAGACACCCTCTTCTACCGGTCTGTTTTCCCCCCTTCGGTCACAGGAGATCCAGAAACGAGGGAAGCCGAAACGCTTGCTTGGATACGTGACTACTTTCAGCTCGACGTGGACCTAGTAGGTCTCTACCATCAATGGAGTATAATGGATCCCGTCTTCCATCGGCTACGGGACCGATTTGAAGGCATTAGGATGCTAAGGCAGGATCCGTTTGAGAACCTCATCTCGTGAGTGGCATCTATTGACTTACCACTTCGCACTTTCCTCATGAGCACCACAGTTTCATATGTTCGTCCAACAACAACATCTCCCGTATCACCAAGATGGTCAAGGCTCTGTGCGTGACTTACTCGCCTCCACTCTTGTCCCTAGCCCCGCCGAACAGTCCGGACGCTGCTGAAGAACCCTACCACCCGTTTCCTGCTCCGTCTGCCCTTGCAGCACCTGATGTGACCGCACGTCTACGGTCGCTGGGTTTTGGCTACCGTGCCGACTTCATACAGAAGACGGCTGCTATGCTAGTTGATGCTCACGGGAAGACTCCGAGTCCAGGCAGGCACTTGGAACCGTCCGAGGAATGGCTCCGGACTTTACGCAAGATGAACACCACAGACGCACGAGCAGAACTTCTCAAACTCATGGGCGTGGGTCGGAAGGTGGCAGATTGTATCTTGCTCATGAGTTTGGACAAGGTGAGCATGATTGTAATTCGGTACTACGGTTGTTCAACGTCCGGGATAGCGGGAAGTCATTCCTGTGGACACGCATGTACATCAGATTGCAATCAAGCACTATGGACTGCGTGGCACTTCGAAGACAGGATCAATGAGTCCTAAGCTATACGAGGAAGTCAGCACCAAACTCGGCGCCGTATGGGGAGATTACGCTGGTTGGGCGCACTCGGTACGTCACACGGCCGCTGCATAACATGAAAGGCTCACTGATTTCCCCCCAGGTTCTGTTTACTGCCGACCTGAAGTCCTTTGCCTCCTACGGCCTTCCTTCCCCATCAATACCGTCGACTCCCGGACTAACACCTGACCGAGGGTCGGCGTCGCCCCAAGAGAGTCCGACCGTAGCCACTCCGACTTCCACCATCTCATCGGCCAAACGCAAACGAGCTTACAAGCGAAACGGCAGGAAATTTGACATTGCAGAGTCTGAGATGGACCAAGTCCTTCCACAAATCGAGACAGCGGTCGAAGAGAGCATCACCTTGGTCGACGGTGACATGAGTCTGGTAGACAGGGTCAAGAGACGAAGACGGGGAGCGTGAACATGGATTTTTGTCTTAAGTATGGTGTACCATATGTGAACTGTACATCTCATACGGCGATACAACCGTTCTGGCCTTCGAATTGTGATCTCCGAAAATCACGGGAAGCGCCCTGTTCCTAGAACGCGCACGTCATGGCGTCGTGTACTTCAATTGTAGACCGCGTCTCCTTCTTGACCGCGTACGCCCCTTCACCGCAGACTGGCGCACGAAACCAATCATGTCCGAACCATCCACATCACAGCAGAAAGCCAAGGAGAAGGCAGTCGACCCCGAGCTGATCGCATCCTCCGCGCACGCCGAAGACGAAGAAGATCACTCTGGCTCCGAAGGCTCTGAGGATGAGGATGAGGCTGCGGCTGCTGGGTCCTCCTCCGCGGTGCAGGTAGCGACGCCGTCTACGACAAGCAAGAAGAAAAAGAAGAAACGGTCGAAGGCGGCGAAGGCCCTGAACGCGCTTCGCGGCGGGAGCAAGGACGCGATCCCGGACGATGTCGTTAAGATCGTCCTCGAGAAAGTCCGCGCGGAGGGCGGCGAGGCCGCGGCGGGTGCGGATGCGGAGACAGTCAGGATGGCGCTGGAGCAGATGAAGCTGAAGGATGTCGTCCAGGGCAAGTCGGGCATTGGAGGGAAGAATAAGAAGGATACGGGAGGGCACAAGGTGCGTGTGCCTCGGTACTCATCTCGCCGACGCTCTACCGACGAAGACTCCATCCCGAGTAGTTCTGGGCAACACAGCCAGTGCCGCAACTAGGTATGGCGATGTCCTGCTCGGCAAAGAGAGAATTGTGTGACTAAGGTAGTGCATCTAGGCGAAGCCCCGCCAGAGGCGGATGGACCTATTGAACCATCCAAACCTCGAGAAGAGGTCCGGCAGGAACCATACCCATTGCCCAAGGAGTTCATGTGGTCCACGATCGATATCAATGACCCTGCACAAGTAAGCCGAACTCATTTTCCTCGAGTCCTCGTTCCGGATTGACTTGTTTCCAGTTAAGGGAACTATACGAGCTACTCTCTGCAAACTACGTCGAGGACGATGATGCCTCATTCCGCTTCCAGTACTCTGCTGAGTTCCTGTCCTGGTGCGTCTAATTGTCGCGGACGCTTTACCACTGCTTAGTCGATTTTCAGGGCCCTGAAGCCTCCAGGTCAACACCCAGAGTGGCTCGTCGGCGTGAGAGTAGCGTCGAGCAAGAAACTTGTTGCGTTCATCTCCGCCGTGCCCATTAGAGTCCGCGTCCGCGAGAAGTGAGCAAGTGACTGATCCTCAACGGTCGCCCAATCGCTCATAATATACTCCACCAGCCAGTTCGACGCAAGCGAGGTGAACTTCCTATGTGTACACAAGAAATTGCGCTCCAAGCGGTTAGCACCCGTGTTGATCAAGGAGGTCACCCGCCAATGTCATCTCCAAGGCATCTTCCAAGCACTGTACACAGCAGGAGTTCTCCTACCCACTCCAGTGTCCAATTGCCGGTACGTCGCACGGCCCGCTTGTGGAGGCCCATCACGACGCTCAACACTGCGCCATGCCCGGCTTGCAGATACTACCATCGATGCATCAACATTCCCAAGCTAGTCGACGTCCACTTCACGGGCATTCCCTCCAATTCCACACTTGCGCGCATGATCCGCCTACACAAGCTCCCCGATCGCCCTCGACTGCTCGACCAGGGTCTACGTGAGATGGAGGAGCGCGACGTTCCGCAGGTCGCGGACCTCTTCTCTCGCTACATGGAACGATTCGGCATGGTGCCTGTGATGAACGAGGACGAAGTCCGCCACCAGTTCCTCAGTGGTCTGGGCGAAGGACCGCGAGGCGGGAACACATGGAAGATCAAGCGAGAGGGCCAAGTCGTATGGACGTACGTCGTCGAGGTTAGCCCAAGTCGTCCCGTCTTTCGGTTGTCGCGCGAGTGCTGACAAACACACGCTCAAACGCAGAATCCGAAGACGCACAAGATCACGGACTTCTTCTCGTTCTACTCGTTGCCGTCGACGATCATCAACCACACCAAGCACAACGTGCTCAACGCCGCATACCTCTTCTACTACGCCACCGAAACCGCGTTAGAGGAGGGCGCGGAGGAGAGCGGACGGCTGAAGAAGCGGCTCGAGGAGCTCGTAGGCGATGTGCTCATCATCGCAGACAACGCGCAATTTGATGTGCTCAACGCGCTCACGCTGATGGACAACGTATCGTTCTTGTCCGATCTCAAGGTATGTTTCGCTACGCACCAACGGTGACGACGATGAGGCGGACGTTGACAGTCGCTCGTAGTTCGGCCAGGGAGACGGTGTCCTTAATTTCTACTTGTACAACTGGCGCACCGGACCCCTGTCAGGTATGACCCCGGTGGACGGCATTCCTGCTGGTAAAGGCGTTGGTGTGGTGATGCTGTGATCCCGGTCAAGGTAGGACGTCGTTTCCCTCTACGCGATTGCTGGCCTGACATTACGAGTACATAGTTCTCCTTGGGCTGGGGGAACGAAGCAGTGGTGGCGTTTCAGGCCTCCCTAGCAACACTTACATTTTCCTCCTATGATTGGTGGTCCAACCATCATCGTACCCAAACTTACTTCCGACTTTGCAGAGCCGATATTTGCCGTCAAGCTGAGCTCAAATTCATAAATCCCAATAGATCTAACACGGATTGCAACAGTCTAGGAGATATGTATGTAGTATGCAGTAGCCATTCGTAGCCGTCCGCACAACAGACTGAGTCCGATCACGCTGACTATCCACACATTCTGCGCGCGGCCCACCCAAAGCATCGAACATGATCTGCATTGCCTAAGACGCGTCCATCTTTGATCGTGGGTGTGGTTCCAAGAGGTCCGTGGAGGTTCCCGCATTTGTTCGCGCATCGCCTCGTTGAACTTCCTACCTCGGACACCCGCCTCGCTCTTAAATGTACACCTCCCCCGAATTGCCCTCATTGACAGTCTATAGTCCACCGGAATCAATGCCATTTGTATGAGCGGAGTTTTTGGACAAAATAAAGCTAAGCCCAAAGTGCCTGCGCTCCTCTTCGATGTCTGCAGTTTCACACAATTGCTGCAAACAGCAGACAACAGCAGTCCATGGGTAACGATTGTCTGCAGATGTACAGTAATGTAAGCATCACAAGTGGGGACGGTACTCTATCAATCTCCAAGTGACCGTGCGTGCTCTCCGCCGGCGTAACATGCGGTTGAAGCGCAATGTCTCCGCTTGTCCCACATTGTCCGCATTTGCGCGTGTTTGTCAAGGCGTCAATATTCCAACCCGCACAGCCACTTACTCACCACCTTCGCCTCCTCGTCCCGCGTTGTACAATGTTGTCCCCCATTGCAGCGTATTGTAGATCCTTGGCCTCTGGTATTTCCAACACACTTCGTCAGCATGACAACCTGTTGCTTGGCCCCCGCTTGGCATGTTATCACGCCATTTTTCGTCTTCCTTTTTTTCTCCGTCGCCTTCCTCTAGAGGATATATAAGGCTGCGGCGGGGGATACCCTCTCCCCCGCGTCCCATCATTAACGCCCACCCTTACGCATGGCGTCGACCAACTTTCCTCGACAAAACTGCGTCCACCCCGAGTGCATCGCCCATCCGGACGGTTCGTGCGCCGACTTCCTCGTCACCTGCAATGGCACTTCACGGTCGGTGAGTTCTTGTCCCGCCAAGTCCCTATCCCCCGCACGTCGGTGTCCCACCAACACCTATTCCCCCAGACTGCCATCTTTCCCGACGAGCCCTGCAGCGCATGCGATCATCCGTGGTATAGTCATCGCATCACTCGTGACGAGGTCGAAGGGCGCGAGGACAATCTGCGCCGCGGGGCATCCCTCGTGACAGGGTGTGGAGGTTTCTTCGCGGTCAGTCCCCTTTGTCTCCTGTCCTGCTTGCCTCCGCTGAGTCTTCTTAGGCCTCTGACCCCTCCTCGTGGGTTGGGTTGACAGTGTGCGTGTGCTCTCGCTCTCTTCGGGCACATGACCTCCTGCGCGCGTCCGTCGTCCATCCTGGGTACGTCGTTCTGTCTCTCGCATGTGCGTTTCCCATCACCGTCGCTCACGTCCTTCATGGGACATAGACTCTCTGCCCCGCCGCAGCTTACCACAACCCATCCACCCCCGACCCCTTTCTTTCCTCCAGGCCTCTCCTTACCACCCTCCTCTGCCAGCGACGTCGCGGCCCATAGTCCCATCTTCGCCTATGGTGGACTTCCCCCTCCGGCTCCTGGCCGCACGATTGATCGTCGCAACGTCAGCGCTGAGCGGGCTCGCAATGCCGTTGCCGTTGCTCACAATGCTCCGCGCATACGCACCTCGGGCAGTAGTCGCGTCGTCTCCGCTCCTGTCCAGGGCTCGTCGGTCACGCCCATCTCCGCCACTGCTCACGCCGCAGACCATGAGGACGAGGAGTGCCTCAATTTTATGTTATACCCCATGGTGGTACGTACATCCTTCCTTTGGGTTGGTTTCTCTCCTGAAATGTCGCCCTCAGCACCCTGCCTCACCCGACCATCCCGGCGCGCATCCCGGCGCCGTCCTTCAGTTCTCAGGCGAACGTTTCACTCAACTCGCTCGTCAGACCGAGGCGTGGCACTACGTGATGACCATCAAGTTGCCGAAGACTGGTCAGGTTTGGGACACGTTCGGTCGACAGGTCGTCGATCACTGTCAACGTCACCGAATTGAACTTCCCGGCTTCGACGCTTCAAAGCCCTTCACGTCGCCCCAGGACCTTCCGTTCCATCTGTTGTCCTCTTCGCCGAAGTCGAAGGCACCAGTCCGCGTTCACATCATCTGCGATGACATCGGTGCGACCGACTTTACGCTGAAGACCTTGCTCGAGGCCCGCTTCACTCACCTCTCATGGCCGTTGCCGGGACCGCGAGGATCACATCGACTCCTTCGTGGCTGTGAGTACTTGCGCTCTCCTTCTCTGTTCTTCGTTACTGACCGCGTCTCAGGTGTTCGGTACGGTGACACTCTCACCCATCTCGATCGAGAGCTTGAAGTGTATCGCGCCCCCAACGTCTTCGGCTTGGACGACTTCGAGCGCATCCAATGCCGGGATCTGTTGCATCCTTGCGGCCCTCGCCGCCTGTTGGCTTGCGTCGTTCCTCTACTCAAAGCAGAATGCGTCCGCGGGTGTCCGACTTCGTCTCAGGGCTCAGAGCCGTCTACCAGCACCGCGGCCTTGGACGAGATGGAGATTGACGAGGCATTAAACAGGCGCCTTGACACTCCAAGCCCACCCCCCATCAGTGAGGTCATAGCTGCGCTCCAAAACTCCTCGCCGTTGTTCGTGCCGGACTCCGATAACGAGGACATTCTCCTGCCGCCCCTTCCTCAGCCTGACTTCTCCGCGATGGACCCAGACCTCCTCGCTCGCGCTACTTTCACGCGGTCTCCCAATGACGGCCAGCTCCTCCTCAACATCCCACTCTCGCCGATCCCTGTTGGGCCTCCAGCCGCCTCCTCCTCCACCCACCATGCCCTCCCCCCACTACCAAGACGTTCAACACGGGTACGCCACCCTCACGCTCACTGTGTCCCTTGCACTCATTCATCGAGCCTCCCACAGAACCGCGTTCGCCCACGGCCCGTCGTTAGGCAGGCCTCTGGGAGTGCTCATCAACATGACGAGCTCACAGTGTTTGGTGAGCCTTCTCGTCCAACCACGCCGCCTCCGGGAGAGCAGACACCTGTGGCCCAGGTACGTCATTGTACTTGGCAGCACGTAGGCGGGCGGGCGAACTTACGACGCCGTGATAGCCTCCTCTATCCCCTCAGCTTCCCGATTCAGAAGTCCGACCTTGGAACCGCCGGCGCACCGAGTCCCCTGTCCCCTCGACTTCGACCACGCCCCCTGCAGGCGAGGTATGTTATACGTTCTATGTCCGAGATGCTATTGACTTATACCCTTCATCAAGGTGCACGAGTCTTTGCATCCACCATCGGGCGCCGAGCTCTTGTCATGGGCTGAACGCGTGCGCGCCCTCATTCCTAACATTCCGGAGGATATGCCACCCCCGCACTTCCGCGCGCCGTCCGCGCAGATGGCGGCAGACATGCTCATCGCACTCATCCGCTGGCACTTTGAGAACCCCGAGGGCCCTGTTGGATTCGCCGCACGCGCGTCCTTCCGCCGACAGTACGAAGACCGCTTCCCAGGGCCAGGATGCCTTTGGGCCTTCACCAGCCTTGCCAGTCTTATACGACGTTCTCACGCTCTTTCTTTGGAGATGTGAGTAATTCATTCAGCGTGGTGCATGGTAACTCTCACTAATCGCTACTCACTGCAGCGGCGACAGTACTGCTGGGGGCATGGCCATCGGGGACAGTCCCACCCGCACCGTAATGCGCCTGGCAGTACAGACCATCTTAGCCAACGGCGAGCTATGGCAGCCCATGGGTCGCTTCCACACGATCCGCACCCACATTGGGGGCCCGCAAGGCGTGCACGAGCGCGAGGTGTCAATGAAGACCGCGGGGTTTCTGGCCTTGATGCACATGGCTGGCGGGCACGGTGGGCCCTTCCCCGCGTCGCCGTTCTTGCTGCGTCACGTCGTTGAGGGGCGCTCTTCGTGTTCCATCGATCACGCGTTCATGCGCCTCATCGACCCGGACCTGTATGATGGACTGCGTCTGTGGGTTGATCATGACAAAAGCGACGACCTCCCGGCCAGCCCGAGCAATCCCTTGTTCGCGCTGCTGACCGCCGCCGATATAGATGTCAGTCATTCGTTCTGCGCTTCTTCGTTGGTGATCTAACGTTTGTGTCGTTCTAGCCTCATGCCTGTTCACGCCCTCCCTCCGCGCAAGATCTGCTGTGGATTGAGCAAACCCTTGTGTCCTTCGCAGCTCTCGGGGCGAAGGACATCTCGCAAACAGCCGACTTTCGCGCTTTCCAGGCAGGGATGACGCATGTGCTTCCTGCTGGTACCACGTTGGCTGAGGTGCGCGACTCCTACGCCCTTTCTCTCGCTAAAGCTCATTTTGGTGCACAGCTTTTCGAAGGGCGTTCCCGGGACTTCATAGCGGCCATGTGCAACCATCAACTAGAGTCCACCGACACTCTCATTCCTCACATTCATTTCGAGTCCACGCTGGATCGTGAGCTCATCCAGGCCGCCACAGCCAACTCCGATTTCATCGACAACGACACTTGGGACGTCTTGTACGAGAACCTCTTCGAGGAGCGTCTCCTGCGCTACCTCCGCGGCACGGGACATCCTGACCATCCCGACGTCATCGCCGTTGTCGGTGTGGAGGAGTATAGTCGCTCCCTGGGTGATCCGGTTCTTCGCTCGCGCCTGTTCTTGCACACGGTGTCAGGCTCCGATCTCGTCCCTCTCGACCCCAACTGGAAGCTTCGGGTGAGCTTGATCTTGGCCGCTCTCATCTCCCGGACAGCTTGACTGACCTCGTCGTGCGCAGATCAAATTCAGACATCGTCGAGGGAGGCGCGAGCCAGACACATCCAACAAACACGCGCCGTTGCCTAGAGCTGTGCGTATCGTCTGCATCATCTCCCTCATGCTCGGTCTAACATAGCCACTGGCAGCTGGAGGTTCATTCATGCTTCTACGACTGCGTGGTCACAGTCGATGCCGGGTTGCGTAATTTGTTGCTAGAGCCCCCTCCGTATGCCGCATTTGAGGCATGGATCCACGGAGCGTTTCTCAGCCCAGAGCTATACAACGCGGTGTAGTTGTTGCGGCGGCATGTGATTGTATCGGTGACGGTAGCTACGCGTTTGTACCTCGCTGTTGGAATGTCATCATCGTTGCATGCCTGCCTTCATCACGTGCGCGGTTGTTGAACTGGCAAGCACGACAGCGTCTATCTGGGCCCTCTTATCCTGCTACTACCACTAGCCTCTGTTCCTCACTCCCGACCCATCCTTCCCCGCAAACGCAACAAGAGCATGTCGTCGTCCCCCGATCACCAGCCTCTACCTGCCAGCCCGGTCGGGTATTCCACCAGCTCTTCGAACCGCTCTCCCACCCCTGCCCCCCCTCAGGAAGTCACCACACGCCCGCGGTCAACCGGAGAGCGCCATTCAAATCCTCGCAAACGCCACCGAATCTGCGTGGAGGATATAGACTCATTGGCAGAGGCGGACCTGGATGACGCAGACGCACACACGTCTAAACGGACAGCATCTGCTGAGTACCGAGCTGCTTGCGTTCAATGCGCGCAGGCAGGCAAATCGGGCGAGTGCACGAAGAATCGGCGGACGATTGGCTGTCGCCGCTGTAATGCTCGGCGGTTGAGCTGCTCGTTTCGTTCAGGTATGCCTTTCATTCCTGAACAGTGGCGGAAGTGCTCTAATGGGACTACCAAGATGTCACAGCATCTCAAGACGACCTCGCCCTGCCTCGCGTGATAGTCCATGTTGACTCAACGCTCGCCGCACTGCTGTCACATGTCCGTTTGTTGGCAGCGACCCTAGACCATGTGCAGGGGGAGGTTCAACAATTGCGACGGCAGCTAGACCATCATCAGGGTGGAGGAACGTGGCGTCCGAGAGGCGTTGTCGGTGAGGTCCTCTCTTCCCCTTCGCAGGCACCACCTTCCCATGTCCCCTGTTCGGTCTCCCCCACCTCCTGGGTTTCATCGCACATCTGTGAAGAGACGGATGCGCATCAGGAGTGTAGGCATTTGGGGACTCACGTCTGTCGATGCTGCACCGCATCACAACCAACAGTGGCCCCCCTACGGCCGGCCAGTGTGGGATTCCAAGCGATCTCCCCCTCGCCCGCTTTCCCTGAAACCATATGAAGGTTGCATGTTCAATGCGCTGCGAATCACAACCAAGGGTTTGGCACCTACGATGTCTCCAAGAGGCAGTGGAAGGTCATCAAGGTGAGTGTTGCACATCAGCGGCGAGATCTTGACCTCTCAACCTGACTGCTACTGACTCTTGCACACAGCTGGTTACCACTTTGTGTCGTCTCCCCCCCGTAACGCGTTCATAGCCTTCTGTCCGTTTGCATCAGTGTATGTCACCTCTCTACGTACTCCATGCCATAGCCGTTCGAGAACGCTGTGGCCGTCGCTAAGACTCGCTTTCGAATACGTCATGGATCGGCGAGCAGACCCTCATGCGCCTCCTGACGGCATCTCTCGCCGCTGCGCTCCCTCGTGTCCACCGTCCATGCGCTTGTTATCGGCAGCAGTTTCTGCCGTTGGTCTCTGTCGAATACCGATAGGGTCTCAGGTTGATCCAGGCCCTGGCGACGGGGCTCTTTGTCACCTGAATCCTTGTATTCCATCACGCCACTGCCCGGGGCGACGGGCAAATGATTGTTGCTGGGTGGCCAGGTGCCAGTCTGCGTTCGCATCGTCTTCTCCTCGGGCGCACTGACCTGTTCAATCCGTGCAGGTATGCCCCCAGGTGAAGACAACTACAGACCATTTAACCCTATGAGCCCGTACGTAATATGGGCAACCTATGTGCGTGTTGTGGGTGGCAGACACATGCGCGAATCACTGTTGCTTGTCCGGCTGATGGCATAGATAACAATGACACATGTCCAGTGACTCATGCGCAGTTTGCGTGAGCTCGGCTTGTCGCCGCCGGCTTGGTACTTTCCGCCTAAGGTCCAGATTCTGCATGTGCATAGGTGACATTTCTAACCCTTGGTCCACGGCACATAACCTCACGTTGTTGCTAGACTGGTACGAGCGGAATGCCCAGGCGATCCATGTCTCTATGCTGGGCGCAGAGGTGAATGAACAGTCAAGACAGCCTCCCGGACGTTCATCAGGCGCCAGGACCAGTGCCAAGCCAGCTTCGGGGGGAGACTCTGTGCCCCCCCCCTCCCCCCGGCCAGCCCGCGCATCGAGATCCAGGGTTTTTCTCCGCCACGATCAGAGCCCAAAATCGCACTGTCGGAGTATGTCGCTCAGTAGTCCCGTGGCCGATATAAATGTTGACGTGTTCCTGTGGGCCTGTTCGTGGACCATCTCCACCCTTCACCAGTCTCCATGTCATCGCGTGGCCGCCGTGGCTCTCGTCGCGGACGTCGACTCGCCCCACCCTCTGGTGGTCGCGGAGGCAGAGGCCGTGTCCGTGTCCCTGCCTTGCCGAACGGTGATCTCTCTGGCTCTCATGACAGCGCTTCACCCGTTGTAGGCCCCTCGCATCACATGTCACCTACTCTCAGGGAGGAGGGAACGTCTTCTGTCCCCACAGTTCGTCGCTCTCAGCGACTTGCTGCCCAAGGTCCTACCGTAGGCCCATCCCCCTCTAGCACTGTGGTTCTCCAGATTCGCGAAGGAGATGAAGGCGGGGGTGTTGAACCTCCTACCGCACCCCCTCACTCCAACATAGGTGAGACACATGCGAGGTTCTCGACGCTATGGCTAACATCTGCTGTACGTCCTGTTAGTTGGAGTACCACCCTCCGCGCCTTTGTCGTCCACTCACGACCTCGACGAAATGGATGGAGCGGATCACTGCTCTGATGCCGGTTCTGAGTTGTCGTATCTCACGGATGACGATTGCGTCTTTCCTCCAGGTGGGTAGAGGGTTCTTGTGGCTGGGTTAGGCGCATGGCTCACATCCAATTCCTCAATTATTAGGTCAGGCCACTCCGCCTCCATCACTGGAGGCCATGAACATCTCCCCCACTCGTGAGCATCATTCTGCGCCCGCTTCGCACTCGGTGAGTGGCCTGTTAGCGCCCCCTCTGTCCTCCGCTCATGGTGCGGGCTCGTAGCTCTCTCCCGCTGAGCGTTCAGACGCGATCCCGTTGGTTGGGAGTGCTTTGGAGAACGACGTCGTCCCAGAGGCAGGGGATGAGCCAACGGCGAGCGAGCCTACGCTAGCCTGGTTCCAAGCCCGGTTTGCAGTTGCATACCGCCCGCCCGATGAGAATCTCACCGCTCACCACCAACGCGCTCAGGAGGGTCTCAGGGTATGTGTGCTCTTGACACATTAACCACAGCCGTGTCTGAATGAGACATATGCAGGCCTCTCGTTCCCCCGAGCCACTTGCGGAAGACGTGGACGCAAGGCTGACCACACCCACCACGCACGGAGGCAATCAGACTCTCACAGCGCAAGTTTCGCTTCCCCACCGTGCGCTATCCTTCCCCTCTGCTCCCCATGCCTGCTTGCCTGTACGTTTGGACTCTTCGGCCGGCGTCACTCCTGCAACTCCCGACCCTCAGGTCGCTCCCGCCGCCCAACTCGCTCAGGTCGCTGCCTCCGCTCACATCGCTGTGGCCCGCCCCTCCGCTGACGTCATTTTGGCCGCGAACGTCCGTCCTGCCGCTCCCGTGGTCTCCGCCCCTCCCGCCATTCACAGGGCTCCAGCCGTTCAGGTTGCTCCCGCCGTTCAGGTTGCTCGGGCCGCTCCGGCCGCTCCGGCCGCTCACGTCGCTGCAGCTGCTCCCACCGTTCACGTCGCTGCCACAGCTCCCGCCGCTTACGTTGCTGCAACCGCTCCCACCGCTCCCGCCGCTCACGTTGCTGCCACCGCTCCCGCCGCTCACGTCGCTGCAAGCGCTCCCGCCGCTCACGTCGCTGCCACCCCTCCCGCCGTCCACGTAGCTCCCGCCGCTACCGGGGCTCCGGTCGCTCATGTCGCGCCTGCCGCTTCCGTTGCGCCGGGTCCTCCACCCGGTGTACAGGTTGTCCCTATGGGCAATGCGCCTCTCATCGCTAATGCGGGCTTGGTGGGACACGGCGCGGTCGTCGGCAACCAGGGGCCGGTTGGATATGCCCCAATCCCAGCTCAAGCTCATGGCATCGCGCCCGGCGCCGTCCCAGGTGGCCACGCAGCTGCAGCCCCCCCTCCTGCAGCGGTGGGTCCACCTGCGCCTGTCGCAGTAGGCGGTGGGCACGACGGCCCCAGGGCGGCTGCAAGGGCCTACCTGTGGCGTCTGTTTCCCGTCCGCGCAGCGCTGGCGGCGTTCCTGATGGAGAACCCTCTGGCCTACGGCGTTGGCTATCGTGACCTGCTCCGCCTACGGGCGATACGAGGTGCGCAGCGCGATTTGCGCATTGGCTACGGACAGCATGAGCCCTCGTCGGTGATGGTTGATGACGCCGGTCAACCTCTGCTCATCACTGTCGAGGATACTGTGGCCGCTTTTGGGATGAGCAGCTTTCATACCTATCTGACGCTTCGCTCGCGCTCAAATAGCTTGTACGCTTTCTATCAGTGGATGAGCACGAACGCGTCCCTCTTCGACGGTGGTGATCATCAAGAGGAGAGGGAGTTTCTCCAGGTTTTGCACGCGTTCTTCTCCCCAGAGCGCATACCTGACCTCCTACGGCGCAGGGAACTCTCTTCTTCCCAGCGGGCGGCCGTTCACACCGCCATTCCAGCGCTGTGGCGGAAGGCCGAACAGATTCTCAGAGCACGTGGTATGGCACGGAAGGATCTGGGGCAGGCAGATGATATATACGACTGATGATAGCTCATGTACAGACCGGACGCTCACTCAGATGTTGTCGGAGTCATAGAGTGTCGTGTTGGCTATGTTCAGAAGAGTACATGCTCGTATACTATAACGATCATCGTGTCCTTCACCCCGCGTGTCCTGACCCTCTAGCGCTTGAACTCAGCTTCCCAAGCAAATACCATCACACGGCCGTACGTCCAACCGCCATCGGATCCCGCTAGGTACCGTCGGCGGGTCGTGCAGGGGGCGGACCCGAGATCTCAAGGATCCCCGATCGTCAAACATGCGCGCGCGAGCGTGGCAGCCCCATCGTAGACCGTCCACGCGGTGTTGACCTGTCTCCGCCCAGAGACTGACGTCCAGGCGGAGGTCGAACCCGGCGCGCGCATGCATGGCGACTAGCTGCCTTTCTTGAGGGTGTCCATCTCCTAAGACTCCTCGGTGTGCGAATAATAACGATGGATACGCGGCTCCGAAGACTCGGGGTGTCACATAGATGACATGGAGGGACGACCACACGCAACTGATGGGAGCGAGAGCTTCGGATGTAGTGCTGCGAAAGACTCGCACCACGCCCTGGGAAGTGGACACCGTCGATATGTCGGCAAGGTAGTGGTGGGTCATGAATCGCTGGGGAAGGGTGCGGGTTCCATTGGGTCCATGGGGGAATCCAGGGTCATATGTGCCCTTCTGGACGAACAAGAGGTGGTGCATGGCGCGCGCGTACGATTCATAAGGAAGGTAGAGGTCGAGGGTAGCCGCAAAGGCTGAGTGATGAATGGCATCCCGGACGAGGAATCTCAGGGCAGCCTCCCCGCTGACATACCCCCGGAGGCCGATAAGCATTTGACCCAGCGCAATGGGATCTGGGACGTAAAGCGCAAGGAGGTCCTGGAGGGAGCGGAACAGCTCGGCAGCGACGAAGTTGTACAATGCCTTGGAACACAGGCGTAATTTGAGGAGGTTTGGGAGGGTGACATACTCTAGCGTGGGTTGTGGTAGGGACCGGAGTAGTTGATACAGATGCATGGTGGTGAGAGCGGAAGAAGATAGTGTGTCTCAGTCCTATGGTGTCGGGCGGGGTGGCAGGCAGTGCGGGACGCAAGTACTTGTATGTCGGGTGGGAGGACACCGTGGGGATTACAAAGGGATCCGATGGTTATCTTTGATCTCTAGAAAACGTACATGATTGTGCTAGTCCTGGGTTCGAAGCAACGCTTGACGTATACATTCCCGAGCGTGAGGCCGCAACTCGGTCAGATGAAGATGACAGGATCGACCACACACCGAGCCCCCTCGCCACCACACAACCGTCATGTCACTCTCGAGTTCTACAACCAGTCCACCAACCACACGGATTCCCGGGGGAGCGCGTCTGATGAGCTCTCCCAAATGCCCGTCTATGCCTCCCTCTCCACCCAACAGCGCGCGCGGCTCATCGCGGAGATGTTGCATGGACCCTCGTCCGCACAAGGCATCGCCAAACCATCTCCCGGCCACAGCACAACCCGCTGAGCGTACTCCCCCGCACGAACGCCCTGCCACTCCGCGCACCTCTGTCCAGCGATCAGTCACTCGCCAGCCACGATCCTGCCATTCTTGGACGGAGTCCTGCAAGGCGGCGGGAACCGTCGTGAAGTCGTGCAGCCGCAGGGGGTTGAGAAGCGCCTGCCGCGCCGTGGTGAGAAAGGGGTAGGCGGAGCAGAAGAAGCGGGGAGTGATGTAGTTGAAGAGTGCCGAGTTCCAGGTCGATGTCAACGCGTATGACGCGCGAGCGGTCGTGCTCTCATAGACGTAGAGTTGAAAGCTGCCCTTGTGGAGACGCAGCACAGAGAGGACTCCGCGGGGATGTTGACCGGGGGCGCCGGTAGTAGGCAGGAGCGGGGGAGGTACTTCGAGGGCGCTGAACCCTTGAGTGGTGGTGAGATAGTGCTTGAGGGGCTGCGTCCCACCGCGTGGCACGTAAACGTCTACCCGGCTGGCAAGAGGCAGAGCTGGTGCGAGGTGGGGAAAGAGGACTGCTGTCGCGCCCGTGCCGCCAATCAACCCTCCCGAGAGCTCAAGGACGTGAACGAACGAGTCGAAGTCGTTGAGCTCGGCCGCTCGAAAGAGGCTTTTGACCCGAATGTGTAGCGCGGCGGAGGCGTATTGGTCGGCGAGGGATGACGCTTGACGGAAATGCACCAAGGCCTCCGCATCCATGACTTCAACGACGGCCAGCGCGAGGTCGTATATGAGCCGTGGTGAGAAAGAGACTGAGGGGTATTCGCGGGTGTACATGGTTGCAACGGTGTCGCAGCTTGCAAGTGCAGGAAGGGAACACGTCCACCTCCCGCCGACAATGTGACACACGTGCTGGGCTAAACCACCCTCCATCAGCGATTATCGTATACTAGATACATGATCATCCTATCACTGACGAGCCGGAGCCGCCAAGCCCGACTTACAAACCAGGCCAGCCTGGGCCCACAGCGACTGATGGGTGAAATGGACAATCAGGTTGCGATTGCCTGACCTCCAATTGTCCGCCTCGTGCAGGACATCTCGACCTCGAAACGCGACGACATCTCCTGGCCTGAGGATGACCTGAATGCCAAGCTGGCGGAAGCGCAGCTTGCACGGCGAGAAGGTGCCGAGATAGACAACGATCGCCCAACCTAGATGAGGATCATGGCGGTCCCAGTGAGGCCGAGAGTATCGGTTGAACTGTAGCTCCCGCCCTTCGAAGAACATCTTCTGACGACCCAAAGCGTCCAGAGCCTGGGAGCTCGGGAAATTGCTGAGGCGCCACTGGTAGAGTCCTTCCAGGGCCTGGTACTGCGTTGGATCGAAGCTTTCCAGCGCCGCCATGACATACGCGCTAAGAGCGTCCAGCTCTGCAAGCAAGGTGCAGGCGGCGTTGAAGGCTGACCCAGTCGCACGGATGTCGCGGGCGACACTCGGTTCGGATTTCTGGAAGCACTTAGAATCACTGCGGTGCCTGATTGCGGCAGCCCCACGTACCGGATGACCGAGAGCATGCCAGCAAGATACGAGCTGAGCCGAGCCGACCGGCCCCCCACGGATCTTATAGCCCCCTCCTTGCTTGTCGTTGGAGAGCTTCGTGCTGAGCTTGACTGCAGCTGCGTACCCCGCGACTGCTCGTTCAAGATTGGCCTGCGGATGTGGGACTGAGCGACGAACCCGACGGAGGGGCGATGTCACTTACCAGTCTCTCACCGGACATCGCCTGAGGGAAGTGGTAAAGGAGATCGTACAAGTCCTTGCTGATAGCTCGACGCGCCCGAGTGCCGTCAAAGACGTGAGACAACCTCTCGACCTGGCCGACCTCCTGGGGATCCGAATGCGGAGCGTCGATAGCGTCTAGCAAACAGAACGCATCGAGATGAACTGTGCTCACGTTTGAGAGGACGGACATACAGATCGTGGAGGGGTGACACACCTGTACCGTCGATGGTTTGAGCCTCGCGGACAGCGCGCCGCGCGAGACGCCGTGTCCCCGCCAGGACCAGGTTTGATTTCTGCACAAGAGATTTGCGGCTCCATCTTGACGGCCTCCTGTTGAGTGACCGGTGGCGGGATGAGGTGCCGATGGGATGGACGAGCAAGACTATGTGATACGCACTCGGGGGAAGATAAATCACTCAATTCCTCGACAGACGTGCATCTATCAAGGGTGGCCCTTGCTCTCGCTACGCTCTCTGCAGTGGGACGAAACGTGGCCCATCGCCTCGCGGCAGGACGGGGACGGAGATGCTTCGCACTTGACGGACCATGGGCCTGCTCGCGAGCGCGAAGTCGGCCTCGCGCGGGGAGAGCTATAATTTCACAAACCGTGCGTCAGCCCGGCCCTGGATGCCACAGCACCATATGTCTCACATTCCATAACAAACTTGAGGTTAATCGGCGATAATCGGCAGATAGCAAGCGAACAGGCGAGGACGAGTGAGAGAATGGAGGCAGCCGACGCGTAAGTTGGGGCCCTGGGCCTAGCCACGGAGCGCTGAGAGTGGGGCAGCCACCCGGAGGTAGCCGTGACCCGTGAGAATCCCCGTGCCAGTACCAAACAGCCACCGACTACTGTACCCTTCTTTGTCTCCTCCAGTTCCTCCCTGCGTCCCGCTCATACCCACCTCTCCGCGGTCGCTGCGCCGACCACGCCGAGGGCTGCTTCAGCCTCGCGTTGGTTCGGTCTGCGCGTCGAGCAGCTTGTTTCAAGGGCTCGATCGTGTTGCTTGCGGCCGCTTCGCACTCGCGAAGCGAAGCGTATGGCACTTCGCCGAAACCCATCGCGACAGCGCACCACCGGCGACGCATGGTCAGTCCCCGTGTCTGAGTGGGCTGAAGATTACACCACGGAGGGCGATCAAGGAAGACGGGTCCGGGCGGGGCAAGTTGGGCGCCGCAGAGATGCGAAGGGACGGACTTGGTGAGTGCCCCTTTGATTTCGCCTGACTCACATCTCCGCGGTCGCTGCGCCGACCACGCCGAGCGCTGCTTCAGCCTCGCGTTGGTTCGGTTCGCGCGTCGAGCAGCTTGTTTCAAGGGCTCGATAGTGTTGCTAGCAGCCGCTTTGGACTCACCGCTCATACTCTGTCCTCCGCGGTCGCTGCGCCGACCACGCCGAGCGCTGCTTCAGCCTCGCGTTGGTTCGGTCCGCACGTCGAGCAGCTTGTTTCAAGAGCTCGATGGTGTTGCTAGCAGCCGCTTTGGACTCACCGCTCATACTCTGTCCTCCGCGGTCGCTGCGCCGACCACGCCGAGCGCTGCTTCAGCCTCGCGTTGGTTCGGTCCGCACGTCGAGCAGCTTGTTTCAAGAGCTCGATGGTGTTGCTAGCAGCCGCTTTGGAGTCACGGAGTTTATAGGACTTCGCCCACACCCATCGCGACGGCCCACGGCCCGCCACGCAGGGTCAGTCTTCGATGACACGACGGAGGGCGACCAAGGAAGACGGGTCGAGGCGGGGCCATTTGGGTGTTGCTGACATGGGAAGGGAAGGACTTGGTGAGCGTGACATAGACTCTCTTCCGTCGCCTTTCATTTCGCCTACCCCCTCTCTCGAAATGCTCAACGCGCAGGAGCGTGGCAGTTCTCGTCCCTAGCATACGAGTAGCACACATGTTGTATGGCTGTACATCACGACCCCTACTCCAAACAACGAATTGAGATTAGTATGCACTACATCCTCATGAGCTCCGTGGGTGGCGGGTTAGGCCGTGGACAGTAAACACCTGCAAGAAAGCAGTCTGTGTTCCGTTGTATATGTGATGTCGTAAG